>JAPQNM010000001.1:2660725-2713225 GCA_029783475.1 Metacarcinus magister | reverse complement strand
AGAGAGAGAGAGAGAGAGAGAGAGAGAGAGAGAGAGAGAGAGAGAGAGAGAGAGTTGCCAAGTCGCTAATTCCCAAGAAGGCAAGATGGATGTCGGTTGTGTATTTTTACTTGGTTGGGTTTCTTGGCTGTGTCCTTCGACCTGCGTTGGGGTAATGGACTCACCGACGCTGCTGCTGCTGCTGCTGCTGCTGCTGCTGCCAACCATTAAGCCGCCGCGGCCATTATTCCCCTCGGCCTTGTTCTTCGCGCGGGGAGGTGGCGGGGGAGGGAAGGGGGGTGTTAACAAGCCTATAGTTTTATTAGTTTATCTTGGTCTTAGTCTTGGGTTGGGTGTTGATCTGATTCTTGGTTTGAGTCTGGGTCTGGGGTCGTCCATTAAGACATGTTAATTACCGGATAATGGTAGTAATAATAGTGTGTTCCGTTTTGATTTGAGACCGAATGAATGTAAGGTAAAGTAAAGAGAAATTAAAGTAACACACACACACACACACACACACACACACACACACACACACACACACACACCCTGAAAGGAACACGGAGTAGCCTTGTAATAACAGCACAATGGCGTTCTTTTAAGGATTATCTCCGGGACACATTCTTTAATAGCGTCTCATGAGTAGGACGGAGGCAGGCAGCGGCGGGAAGTTGTATATATAAATTAACTCCCTCCCTTAACCTTCTTTTTTCCCCTCCCTCCTTCCCTCCCTCCCTCCCTCCCTCCATCACACAGCAAGAACAGAGCCGCGGAAAGGGAGTGTGGGAAGCGAGCAATATTTTTCCCGCCAATTTCAGCTTCGTTGCCAGATGCGTGAGCAATGGTGGCGGTGAAGAGGAGGAGAGAGGAAGAGGAGGAGGAGAGGGAAGGGAGGGAAGGGAAGGGGAGAGTAAAGGGAAGGGAGGGAGGGAGCGATGTAAGAGGCAGTCAGCGGGGGAGGGAAGGAAGGAGGGAGAGAGAGAGAGAGAGAGAGAGAGAGAGAGAGAGAGAGAGAGAGAGAGAGAGAGAGGAGGGAGGGAGGGAAGTGTACGGTTCCCAGAATAACTCGACGCCGCCATTCAGTTCAACATTGTAATAGAGCGAAATGCTGTAACTTGAATATCCATGATTTTCTTTTTTAAAACCAAAATCCCAACAGTGTAGTTGTTCTTCTTTCCTTCAAAACGATGCAGGAAGGAAAAAAAAATAATAATAAAAAAAAAAGATAATTTATACCGCAGTAATAAAGAAAGTGACTAATAGTTTTGGATAATCTTAAAGACGTGATACATACATATACTTTGTGATGGATTAAACGAAATTATTATCATTCCAAAAACATTGATTCTGGGTTAAAAAATGTGAAATGAGTGTTTAATAACCATACAATACCCATATATAGACACATTAAACCATATATATATAATTAATCATCCCAATTAACTATGAATTTATAATGAAGACGAGTGAGTTACGCATCAAATGAGAGTCTGATAACCACTCATTTGTTTAGGTTACGCAATTAATTCATTATTCATTATTATTCATTATTTCACGTGGCAGATGAGTGTGTGTGTGTGTGTGTGTGTGTGTGTGTATGTGCGTGTGTGTGTGTGCGTGGTAATGGCTGCAGGAGGCCGTTGTGTCCTAATAGAGCGAGAGGCGCGCCTTTCTGACTCCTGGACGAACGATTAAGAAAAATGCATCATGTAGGAGTAATGGCGCCGCGCTCTGCCACACCTCTCCGCCCCCCTCCACCCCTACCCCCCCCAGCATTCCTAGAGAGAGAGAGAGAGAGAGAGGGGGGGGGAGGGGAGGGCGGTTGAGGGGCAGAAAGGGGGTAATTGCGTGTTTTACTAATTATATGTTTGATTTTATTGATTATATATTGTGTTTATGTGTGATTTGTATCGATTTCATTTATGGTGTTTTGATCTTGTTTTGTTTTTGTTGTTTGTTTTGTTGTTTTTTGTTTTCCTGGTGTAATTGTTGTTTTGGAAAGTTTCATAATCTCAAGTTTCCTTCCTTTTAAAAGTTTTTCTTTCCGTGTTGTTTTGTGTTGTTTGTCATTTTCTTCTTTATAAAGTTTAGGAATCACTATCTTTTGACTTTCTTTATTATAGTTCTCATTCTCTCACTTGTTTTATAATGATAATAATAATAATAAGGATAAAGATAATATGATAAACAAAAGACATTAATAATTGTAAGTATTAGTTGACCTTGAAATCATCTTGTCTTCTCTCTCTCTCTCTCTCTCTCTCTCTCTCTCTCTCTCTCTCTCTCTCTCTCTCTCTCTCTCTCTCTCTCTCTCTCTCACTTAGCGTCGCCTCGTGATGCTCTTCTGTTTACTTGGTCACGTGTTCAGTTTACGCGCCAAATTTTATCATCTGTTTCATTCAGTCAATTGTTTATTTTCTTACACTAACTTTTTTATTTATATTCTTATTTTATTCTGGTCTGTCTTGGTTTTCATCTTATCACTCTTCTTCTTCTTCCTTCTTCCTCCTCCTCCTCCTTATAACTTTTCGTCTCTTCATTTCCTCCTACCAATAATAATAATAATAAACTTCTTTCTATTTCCTTTCTTCTCTTCAAACTTCAAACTTCCACCCACTCCTCCTCCTCCTCCTCCTCCTCCTCCTCCTTCTTCTTCATGTTAAATTTATTCTTATCAACAGTCATGTAACAGATCGTCGACTTGCTTCCAACATTCCCTCGACTTGTTTCTATAATTATTCCTTCACTAGACCTCCTTCCATCGTTTGAATTTACGAATATATTTATGGTTATCCTCTTTAGCTTCATCAGGGTAAAGGAAGTGACCGATTTGGGCCTAATGGAACGCAGCTTGTGTGATAAGATAAGATAATGTGTGTGTGGTAAGGCTGATACGCCACTATGGCCTTCTCTGTCACTTCAATAGCCTAAAGGAAAGGTTTGTTTATCAACTGTGTATAGATAAACTCATCTTACTACTAGTACTATTATCTTTTTTATTACTTATACTACTTATACTTCTACTGGTGTTTATTATTATTATGAGAGAGAGAGAGAGAGAGAGAGAGAGAGAGAGAGAGAGAGAGAGAGACAGTCTGAGAGAGAGAGAGAGAGAGAGAGAGAGAGAGAGAGAGAGAGAGAGGGGTCACCTAGGGCACCCTTGTAACCTGTCTGTAGTCTCTCTCTCTCTCTCTCTCTCTCTCTCTCTCTCTCTCTCTCTCTCTCTCTCTCTCTCTCTCCCTCTCTTTCAGCCTTGCTATCAACGCGCTTTTCTCAATTTATGTTCATCTGCATTAATTTTCTTGAGAGAGAGAGAGAGAGAGAGAGAGAGAGAGAGAGAGAGAGAGAGAGAGGGAGATTTCATTATCTTAAGCACATAAATATTAAATTTGCGTGTGTGTGCGGGTGTGTGTGTGTGTGTGTGTGTGTGTGTGTGTGTGTGTGTGCATATATACGTAAGAAGTTTAACACACACACACTTTCCCTTCATCCCTACTTGTTTCACGTCTCTCTCTCTCTCTCTCTCTCTCTCTCTCTCTCTCTCTCTCTCTCTCTCTCTCTCTCTCTCCCTTTCTCTCTCTCTTTCTCCCACTCCTACGAAGCATGGGAGTAAAGATAACAGAGGAAGAAGCATAAATATCAATAGAATTCAACTTATAATTATCACCACTTGTCATTTACCTATCATCCGCGCAACAACAAACATCGAATGGCGAATTTATGCACCCTATTAAATCACACCCATTAATACACACACTACAAACACCAAATTTCATATACTAATACCCAATACCATAGCGAAGGTGATGGTGGTGTTAGATATTAAGTTTGGTTGATATTTAATGGTGTTGAAATATATGGTAAAATAACATGTGTTTGGCAGAAGTAAAATTCGTCGTTTGATGTCGTAAGGTCGGGAGCCACATTGCAATCACCACATTTTTGCGCAATGAACAGAGCTTTCCCGGTGGTGAGCGGCCCCGACTTTACACTTAACACACGCCTTCTAAGTGTTGTAAGGGGGGGGGAGGGCCAAGGACGGGGAGGAGAAGGAGGAATGAGAGATAAATGAGAAAGGAAGATGGAAGGTTGTTATAACGAGGTTCTGTCCAGACGAATTCAAAAACCTGAACGTTATCTTTTAGCTTTTCTTGTCTGAGTGTTTTTTTTATTTTTTTTTTTTATTTGTTTAGTCACATGGTTAGAAATATTGTTCAGCTCAAGGGAGAAAAATAAAGTAACAGGTGAACTAATGCTGAATAAATAAATAATAAATAACTAAATAAATATAAACAATGGGATATTAAAATTGATTGTGTGTGTGTGTGTGTGTGTGTGTGTGTGTGTGTGTGTGTGTGTGTGTGTGTGTGTGTGTGTGTGTTTAGTGACCCCGTTCAAACACCGCGTCACATAGATAAAGAAGAAAAAAAACAGTCATATAATAATCAATCAATTTTAACTTACAAGACAGACAGACATACAGACACACATACACACGTACAGACAGACAGACGCACACACAGAGGTTACAAGGTCTTACTCCCTCCCCTCCTCTCTCTCTCTCTCTCTCTCTCTCTCTCTCTCTCTCTCTCTCTCTCTCTCTCTCTCTCTCTCTCTCTCTCTCTCTCTCTCTCTCGCTGTCTCTCAGTTCTTTTTTTTTTTTCTTTGGCTGAGCGAAACGAGAGAGGGTTGCCAAGAGTCGATTTTCAGAGTGTTGCCTTAAGATCACTATTATTATATTACCGCAACGATACACTTAATTAAATATATAAGTAACGTATAAGTATAAGTAACAGTAACCTAACACATACGTAAACTTTTAGTCATCTTATAAGTGTATTTCAATAGAGTTTTGAATAATACGTAGAAATAAAAATCGGCAGCGGACTTGTACCCTGTTTTGTGTGTGTGTGTGTGTGTGCGTGTGTGTGTGTGTGTGTGTGAGAGTGAGTGTGTTCGTGCGTGTGTTCAATGCTTGGCTGGTTACAGGGACTTAGTTCAGTGTTGTGGCTGTGAGCTGTGAGTGAGGGTGTGACGCTGCCCGCTGTGACCACCCTACCAAGTGTTTTGTTTCCGCCTTCCCAACGGAGTACATTACCGCACATCATTAGTGTTATTAGTGTGTTACTGTGACGCTAGTAACCTAACCATCACGGATATAACACCACTACAACACCAACTGACCTACATGCATTAAAGGTGATATATTTTACTCATTGTGTTCGTGTGGTGATGGTGATGGTGTGTGTGTGTGTGTGTGTAGTGATGGTGTATTGTGTGGTGATTGTGGTATTTAGTGTGGTAGTGGTGTGGTAGGGTGTAGGCGCCACGCTGGTACACTTTAATGGTGGCGACACACACACACACACACACACACACACACAAGGAGTTATCAGTATAGAGGGCGTTGATCGCATGTTTATATTATTGCGTAATAATATATAACAATCTTCTATTTCATTCTTTTCCCATTTCCTAACCTCACCCTTACCCGCCCTCCCCCCCCCCACCCACCCTTCCCCTACACACCCTGCTCTCACACACACACACACACACTCACTCACTCACCCTGTCATTCACCCTCATCTTAACCCCGTGAAGTAACAAATGAAAGTATGAATAATATTAATGGATAAATAATAATAATATGAAAAAAAAGTAAATTTCCCAACTTGTCATGCGAGGCTTTGAGTGGCTTACGCCTCTCTGACGCCATGATGCGGATGTCACATGGAGAAATTTACCAACACTTACTTTTTACCCTGACTGTGCTTGCCGGGGGGGATGGGGGGGGGTGTGGGGGTGATAAGATGGTGGTGAGGAGGAGGTAAGGAAGGGGGGGAGGGGGAGGAAGAGGAGGAGGTATACGTAGGAGAAAGTTATGAAGTAAGTGAGTGGAAAGATGGTAACACTAGTGCGTATGGGAGTGTTGCCATATGGAGGTGATGGCTTTTATTACACCTGGAGGTAAAGGATGTTAATATACCTTACCTGGGGTGGATTTGAGGTGGAGGAGGGCAAGGGGGGGGAGGGGGGGAGCAACGGTGTGTGGAGGTGTATGTATGTAGGTGTTTGTTTCAGTGTACGTGTGTGTGTGTGTTTGTTTCAGTGGATGTGTACGTGTGTGTGTGTGTATGTCTTTGTCTTCTATAATTTAGGTTTAAGGAGGTTTGTGAGTCACGTGGGAAGGGAAGGTAAAGGAAGGACAGGTAAGGTGAGGTAAGAGTGATTAGTAGACAGGTAGGAGTAGGTGTTTGTAGGTGTGTGTGTGTGTGTGTGTGTGTTTGTTTATTAGGGGAGTTGTTTAATTGTTTGTAGTTTAGTTTAGTTTAGTTTGGAGTGTGTGTGTGTGTGCGTGTGTGTGTGTGTGTGTGCGCGTGATGTGGATGAGCGGATGTCGGATGTGGTTATTTACTTCTTGAGAGTGTGTTCGTTTGTGTGTGTGTGTGTGTGTGTGTTCGTGTGTTCTTGACGGACGGGATAACCATTGTGTGTGTGTGTGTTTGTGTGTATGTATGTTTCACCTGTTTGTCGAGTGTGACACGTACACATACATACATACATACACACGCCTTTGTCCCTAACCACGTGAATGTGTGTATGTATGTATGTATATGTGTGTGTGTAAAATATATCTACGTTTATCACCAGAACAGACAAGAGAGAGAGAGAGAGAGAGAGAGAGAGAGAGAGGAAGATTTCTCTCGCAGTAGTCCACTTGCCCTCTCCCCCCTTCTTCCCTCACCCTCCCTTCTCCTCTCCCTTCCTCCCTTCTCATCCCTTCCTCCCTCCCTCACACTAGATTTGACAAAGCACGTTGCCTTATAAGGAGGAGGAGGAGTGAAGGGGAAGGCGTGGAGGAAGATGGGGGAGAGGGGAGGGAGGGAGGAGAGAATGCGGAGGGAGGGTGAGGAGAGGGAGGAGGAGGAGGAGGAGAACGGTATGGGTCAGTTTGAGGTCATTTTGTGAGTGACCTCAGAGGAAAAGGAGGAGAAACACACACGCTCACACACACACACACCCTCACACACACACGCACACACGCACGCAACTGTTTATTCGAGTGCATCATCTTTAAGTACAGATGGCCTTAAGGTGACAGACAAAACACACACACACACACACACACACACACACACACACACACACACACACACACACATATACTCTGGGATAAATAAACACTCCAACAAAACAAACCCAAGTCGACGGTCCATTTACCCTTCAAGTACAGACAACAAAGGAAGTCGATGCTTGGTGCACTGATAGACACGATCATATCTATACATTTATAAACACACAAACACAATCACAAACATACAAACAAAGGAAAATAAACATTGACAATACTCAGCTAAAAAGAAACAATAAAATAAAACGCAATAAGGAAAATATTTGACTCTGATTGAATATAAAGATTAAACAAAAAAAAAGTGATATTTCGAGATAACTTTTTAGTGATTATAAGAAAACAATTTTGATAAAAGGAATTGAGGACATGAAAGAAGGAAGGAATAAGAGTAAACAACGTGATAAAAGGAGGAAGAGGAAGTGCAAACAAACATGAACATTGAGTAAGAAAAGAAAGTAGTAGTAAGAGAAGGAGAAGGAGGAGAAAAACAGGATTGAGAAAAGTGATAAAAAATTATAAACTAAATATGAAAATGATATGAATAAATTTAATGATAAACACAGAGAGGAGAACAGCACCGTACAAGGATTTAGAAAGAACTAGATATGAAGGAGAGAAAGTTGAAAATATACAAAAATAAGAATCAAAACAAATAATAATAAGGATGAAGAAATAGAGACGTTAAATATAAGAAAAAAGTGTCAACGAAAATATAAACCATTAATATAACCATAAAATAACAACATACATATATAAAACATTTCCCTGATCGATGTAAACAAAGGATCCGTTGGAGGGTAAACAAGACGCCACATTTTACCTAAAAGAACCAAAAACAATGTGGACGCGATAGAAAAAAACCGTCGTCTTCAAGGAGTGACTTTCATTTTCTCTCCTCAGTTACTTTTTATTTAGTGATGTAACGTGGGCAGGTGAAATTTATTACCTGTTACCAATTAGAGAGAGTATGATGGATAGAGAGAGAGAGAGAGTGTGTATGGTAGAGAGAGAGAGAGAGAGGAGTGGGAGGGAGACAAAGAAAACTTCTCTCCGTTGCTGGTGACGGAGAAAAAAAAAGACTAAAAAAACAAGTGTATCACAAGTAAATTTCGTTGTTAGAGATCCATGTGAGTCAGAGCGGTGGGTGGTGACGTAACTCTCTCTCTCTCTCTCTCTCTCTCTCTCTCTCTCTCTCTCTCTCTCTCTCTCTCTCTCTCTCTCTCTCTCTCTCTCTCTCTCTTTCTTAGAAACGAAGTATGTCTTACGTGTTGTAAATTTGTACGAAATTATAAATATTAAACTTTTATTATTATTACTTCACACACACACACACACACACACACACACACACACACACACACACACACACACACAGTACATACATTACCAGTGCAAAGAGAAAGAGACGCAGTGTGTGTGTGCGTCTGTCTGTGTGTGTGTGTGTGTGTGTGTGTGTGTGTGTGTGTGTGTGTGTGTGTGTGCTCTTTCTCTCTTTCTTTCGTACTTTCTTTAAACTTGCATCAGTTAGGAAAGATCTTTTATTTGATTTTGACTTTCTCTCGGATAGAAAGTTAGTTTGAGAGAGAGGGAGAGAGAGAGAGAGAGAGAGAGAGAGAGAGAGAGAGAGAGAGAGATAAGGAAATAGACAAAACTAGCAGATACTACAATTATCACATTTTGCTGTTACACACATTCTCTCTCTCTCTCTCTCTCTCTCTCTCTCTCTCTCTCTCTCTCTCTCTCTCTCTCTCTCTCTCTCTCGCAATCATGAACTTGGCAACTATTACACATTTGGTTATAGTTTAAAATGAGGCTTGAAAAGTTTAGCAAAAGTTGGAGAGTTCAAAATTTAGCGGCACAGTGTTTAGTTCAGAGAGAGAGAGAGAGAGAGAGAGAGAGAGAGAGAGAGAGAGAGAGAGAGAGAGAGAGAGATGTAGACATTGATATTAGGCTTTGTTTCTTCGTGTGTGTGTGTGTGTGTGTGTGTGTGTGTGTGTGTGTGTGTGTGTGTACGGAAATTACATTCGAGTGTGTAATTTCTCTCACTTTTCCTTCGCTTGATTTGCCGGGAGCTTCCTCTCTCTCTCTCTCTCTCTCTCTCTCTCTCTCTCTCTCTCTCTCTCTCTCTCCGCACACACTCACTTCCTTCGTCACCTCTTTCCTTTCTCCTCCTCCTCCTCCCCCCTCCCCCTCCCCCTCCCTCCTCCCCTCCTGTGAAGTTATTTGAGGAGTTTGTCTGAACGTGGACAAAGTTAAGGAAAGATTAATAAAGTTAGCAAGTTTGTAACAGTCGGAATCTACCAAGGCAACTTTTCTGGCCGTACCTCCTCCCTCTCCTCCTCCCTTCCCTTCCCTTCCCTTCCTCCTTTTACCTCACTTTCCTCCATCCCTCCTCCCTTCCTCCTCCTCCTCCTCCTCCTCCTCCTCCTCCCTGCCGCTGGAATTATGCCATGCGCTCTCTGTGTACCGTTTCCCGCCCTTTAATGCCGTTTGTTGACAGGTTCGTGACGTCACACTGATTGTTGACAGGGAAAGCCTTTGTCTGGTGATCCGTTACAAAGGCAGATCCAGACAACGCACAGATCGGACCTGGTTTTCCCGCGCTTTCATTTTATTCTGTTTTCCCGTCATCGATTACTTTACGTTTAACTTCATCCAGTGTCAGGGGAAATTTTTAAAGTATTCGGCTTCTCTCTCTCTCTCTCTCTCTCTCTCTCTCTCTCTCTCTCTCTCTCTCTCTCTCTCTCTCTCTCTCTCTCTCTCTCTCTCTTCCTCAAACTCTTTAAGTTTTTGAGAAATTATTGGCCGTATTTTAAGAACTTCTGGAACACTTTTGGAAATATTTTATAAGTGCTGATTTCTCTTTTATTTATCGGTTGGTTGTGTGTGCGTGCATAGTTTTGTTATTTAGGGATCAGTTGTGTGGCGGAAGGTTATTAAGATGAGGTCAATTTATACAGTAACCTAGTTTTAGCTTCGCACCCTCTGCCTGCCTGTCTGTCCTTCATCTTCCTCCCTCCTCGACCCTCGAATGATATATTAAACCTCAATGTCACTGGAATCCATCAGAAATATATCCAAAAATAAGTTATAAATAAAACAGTGAGGTAGGTTAAGGGTGTCAGGTTATATTACGTCATTTCTTACTTTGTCAATCATGTTTTATTAGTCATTGTTTTTGGCATGGCTTACGTGCCTGTGTAACTACTGAGGCTTTAATAAGTCTAACAGAAAGAGGAAACATTGAGGTAGGTTAAGGTGGTGGTAAGTTTTATCACGCTATTTCGTACTTACGCCCTCGATCGTCATTTATATTTTTTTGTTTATATTTATTTTTTCTTATAGAGGATACGTGCCTATGCTATTTTAGTGCTCCTCCTCCTCCTCCTCCTCCTCCTCCTCCTCCTCCTCCTCCTCCTCCTCCTCCTCCTCCTCCCCCTCCCGTCCACGTCCTTCGCCGCTGCCCCACATCTTGGCAAACTTAATAAAAATCTTGACTTCTTGCGGTAAAGTTGCAGTAACTCAGCTGAGGGGAAAGTTAGGGCTTGGTGAGGCTGCCTTCCGGTACACCACCACCACCACCACTACTACTACCACCACCAACACCACCACCACCACCACCACCAACACCACCATCATCATCATCATCATTACTATTGTTACTATTTTTTTCTTTTTTTTTAGATTACTGCTTCGTGTTTATTATTATTATTATTATTATTATTATTATTATTATTTTGTTCTATTTTTTTTTGTGTTGGTGTTTTATTTATTATTTATTTCCATGTTTCCTAGATGATTATAACTCTCTCTCTCTCTCTCTCTCTCTCTCTCTCTCTCTCTCTCTCTCTCTCTCTCTCTCTCTCTCTCTCTCTCTCTCTCTCTCTCTCTCTCACCAACCTTACAACCCCGCCTTCAGTACTTACATGGTTTTATTTATATACAAATAAATAAAATATAACCACTTTTTTCCAACCTCGTCAAATTCAGGCTGATAATTTAGTCTACACTCGTAACCCAATTTGGCGGGAAGGGTAACGACGGCTACCCCCCCCCCTCTCTCTCTCTCTCTCTCTCTCTCTCTCTCTCTCTCTCTCTCTCTCTCTCTCTCTCTCTCTCTCTCTCTCTCTCTCTCTCTTTCCCCTTGTCTTCTCACATTAACAGGGGATTATAGGTACTAGAGAGAGAGAGAGAGAGAGAGAGAGAGAGAGAGAGAGAGAGAGAAAGGTGAATTGAAAGGAAAGAAATAGAATACTATGATCGTTTTTGTGTAGTTTAATTTTCACGTTTATATATGATTTTATTATGATATTTAATTAGTGCTGTGGAAAGTTTTTTTCTATTATTATTTATCATTTATATTTATTTTCTGTTTTATTTATTTTTTTAGTAAGCGTTCATGCGGTTTAATTTTTATTTATATATATGTGTGTTGTGTTGTCGTGGTGGTGAATTTTTTTTTGGGGAAGGGTGTAAAGTTAGCGTCACTGTTTTATTATTATTATTATTATTATTATTATTATTATTATTTTATTGTTGTTTGGCGTCATGAACATTCCTTTAAGATAAGTCGGTGTTTGCATTCCTTTAGTGTTAGTGCGTGCGGCAGGAAGTGGATTTAATATTATATGTTACGTAATTAGATCTTCCTCTTCCTCCCCCTCCTCTTCCCCCTCCTCCTCTTCCTGCTCTTCTTCCTCTTATTATTATCATCATTATTATTTTTATTATTGTTTCTTTCTTATTCCTATTTTGCTTTCATTTTTCTTTGTCCTCCTCCTCCTCCTCCTCCTCCTCCTCCTCCTCCTCCTCCTCCTCCTCCTCCTCCTGCTCCTCCTCTGTAAAGAATGTAACTATTGCATTGATCTTTCTTTTTTTTCTTTCTTTCTATTTCCTTTTCTTTCTTTCTTTTCTTTCTTTCTTTCTTTCTTTTCTTTTCTTTTCTTTCTTTCCTCCTTCTCAGCACACAAACTTATTGAACTTCACTACTTGATAACTTCCTTTTCTTCCTACTCCTCCTCCCCCTCTTCTTCTTCTTCTTCTTCTTCTTCTTCTTCTTCTTCTTCTTCTTCCTTAACTAAACTAAACTTCATTACATATTATACTGAAACTTCTATATAACTTCTTCTTCTTCTTCCTCCTCCTCCTCCTCCTCCTCCTCCTCCTCCTCCTCCTCCTCCTCCTCCTCCTCCTCCTCCTCCTCCTCCTCCTCCTACTGTTACTGCTGTAGAAACGAGAGATATTGATTTGTTCACAGCTGGCTCTCTCTCTCTCTCTCTCTCTCTCTCTCTCTCTCTCTCTCTCTCTCTCTCTCTCTCTCTCTCATTCGTGTTGCCGCATAAAATTGTGTTCTATCTTTTTTCCTTCCTCTTTCGTCTATTATTATTATTATTATTATCTTTGTTTTTTTATTTAATTTTCCTTATTTTCCTATTTGTATTATCTTTCTCGTCTTCGTATTTATCTATTCTATTATATTTATTTTCATTGAGAGAGAGAGAGAGAGAGAGAGAGAGAGAGAGAGAGAGAGAGAGAGAGAGAGAGAGAGAGAGAGAGAGACGGACGGACGGACGGACGCATAAATCACAAATAAAATGAATGGGAAGTATAAATGAAACAAAAGAGCTGAGATCAGTGCTGGCATACAGACTTGAATCCTAAGTGTGTAATGAATGGTGTTGAAGCTCACTAAGAGGGATTAACGGCAAGCTATTACGTGTTATAATTACCACAACATTTGCAACTCACTCTCTCTCTCTCTCTCTCCAGTACTATTATTACTTTACTTCTATTATTGTTATCATTGTATCATCATCATCATCATCATCATCATCATCATCATCATCATCATCATCATCACCACCACCACCACCACCACCACCACCACCACCACCACCACCACCACCACCGCCTCCCCACGTGCGGTGATAGCCAGAGGAAAGTTTTAAAGACAAAAGTTTGTTGGAATGAGTTGGATTCTCGGAAAAAAGTTTGAGTCAGAGAGAGTTGGAGGAGGAAGAGGAGGAGGAGGAGGAGGAGGTGGTGGTAGTGAAAGAGGAGGAGGAGGAGGAGGAGGAGGTGACGAGGAGTCTACAGACGTGATGGTAATTACATTATTGTGAGAAGTTTGGGGACTGTAATTATATCTAGTATTATTAATGTTACCACTACTACCACTACTATTACTACATCTTCCTCTTCTCTATCTCTTTTCCTTTCTTCTTCCTTGCTACTACCACTTTTAACTTTATTATTATTCTTTAGTTTTCATTCATAATTCTTCCTCCATTCATACTTATTCCTTCACATACGAACACATTACCAAGAATTACACAACTACACACGTCCGTCTTAGCTTTAATGTTACTAAACTATTTCTCTCCATAAAACAATATCAAACTATAGAACAATTCAACTTTATTTATACTTTAGTGATCAGAGAGCCGTTAGGACAAGGAATGTTAAGTTTTGTGTTGTTTTTCCTCCTCCTTCTCTCTCCTCCTTCGTCTTTTTTCTTCCTTTTTCCACATCGACAAACTTACTCCTTCACACACTTCACTTATACTTTACTCATATACTTTCTTGTCTCCAGTTTTTTACGTTATTATTATTTTCTTGACTTTTTTCTCGGCATCTCCTTTGTTCCTCGTTTTCTGTCATTCTATTTTAAGGGTGACAGGTGTAACATTTTTTTTATTGGCATCCTCGCCCAACTATCTATCCGCCCTACACTTAAATTATCTATGAGGCTTATGATAGTAATTAGCCACAGACAAGAGGAGATGCTTAATTGCTATAAGGAGAGGGAGGGAGGGAAAGGGAGAGAGGGGAGTAGGAGGAGGAGGGTGGTCGGAGAAGTGAAGTTTTAATAGGAAAAGTTGTGGCCCAGAACTTAGCACTATCAGTTTTGACAGAAAAGTTTTGTTTTAGAGTTGCCGGTGAAGAGTTGCCGTGGGCCAAGCAGCCATCCAGCCATCCAGCCAGTCATCCACGCGGTGTTAACCATGGCTGGATGACTGAATGGATGAATGGATGACTGGAAACTTATTCAATGTGTTTAATCGACAATCATTCAGCTATACAGTATTGAATATGACTTGGTTAATGGCTGATTGGCTTTATTAATCATTCAACTTGTCAGACATATTGATAGATAGCCTGAGGGAGTGTTAAATATAGCTTCAAGGACGAATTTATCCATTATTCAATCACTCAGTCAATCATTCAATCTGTTAGTGTGGAATTATGGTTGACATTGACCGTCATTTGTTTATGTTTGCTGCGTAAGGATTAAAAGTGACTAATTCTGTTTCCTCCACAGACAACAACACCAAAATGAATCGCCAGGCACAATCATCGCTCACTAGGTTGGTAACACTGTTCCATCGTATTGTTGTTATTGTTATTATTATTATTATTTATTGTTAGTGTTTAAAATTGTATTGCCGAGAGAGAGAGAGAGAGAGAGAGAGAGAGAGAGAGAGAGAGAGAGAGAGAGAGAGAGTTTAAGTTCATTATATATACACAAAAAACTCATTAAAATCGCATAAATTACAATAGTTGGAGAGAGAGAGAGAGAGAGAGAGAGAGAGAGAGAGAGAGAGAGAGAGAGAGAGAGAGAGAGAGAGAGAGAGAGAGAGCGGCCCCCAGTGTTACCAAGTTGGAACAAGTCTCATCACTGATTGAACGAACGTAAGGAGCAAAAGAAACTTCTAAAATTAAGTTTATGAAGTTGCATATGATTTATTGCACGTGAGAAGAGGAGTTCTGTGTTGCAAAGTTGTGAAGGATGGCAGGACTTTTGAAGCGGGAACATTCTTTTAAAACCACCATAATAATGAAGAATTTAATGAAAAAAGCAGGAACGAAATACGATGCTGATGATGATGATGATGATGGCGTCGGTGGTGGTGTTAAAATATTTATACGAGACCTTGAACTTTGAAACTGTGATATTCAACTACTTTTATTTTTGGGTTCAGTTTATTAAATGTTGAAAGTAATACCAAATCCCGTACTTTTCTTTGTCTTGATATGTATAGTAAATTAATCAACTCGGAGTTTTAATTTGTTTCTTTATGTTTAGTTTTATTTATGTTTTTGTTTTTTGACGTCAGGTGTAAAGTTTTAATGAGCGGTGAATGTAAGTTTGTTTTGAAGTATTACAGTGTGTGTGTGGTGTTTGTATTTCACTGTATTGATGTGTGAAGATTACTTTGAGATAATAATGACTGTCTTGTGTAATATTAAATTGTTATGTATTTTATTTTATCTTCTCTTTTTCTTATTCTTCTTATTGTTATTATTATTGATGTATAGAAGAAAGAGAGAGATAAAAAAAAATATTTGTGCCACATAACTAATCTCTAACTTATTTTACAGATGAAATTCTGTTAATTTAGTGGCGCGCCAAGTAACCAACCCTCACCCAACACACTACCAACATTTAGGTGAGTTGACCCTCTGAACCAACCCTCGTTTTCTGTTAAACTATCCAGGTGGTATCTATAGTAGGTCAGGTCAAGGTTTAGGTAGAGTGAGGTGAATTAGGGTGAAAATTCTTATTATTTGTGTGTGTGTGTGTGTGTGTGCGCGCGTGAACAAAAGAAAATCAATATAATATAATACTTCTACTACTTACTCATCTTATTTCTCAACTTTTCTTCTTCTTCTTCTTCTTCTTCTTCTTAGTGTGATCATAATGTCACCAAACACTCTTACAACCTTATCAATCTTACTCAAGTGGCATTCAATCCTCTTGAGTAACGTAATAATTAATACTTTTATGACTGACATTCTCTTGCGGTTTGATATAATTATAGTACCTGATAAATAACATGATAGATGATGAGAGAATTATATCAAGGATGATTATATAACTACTACTTAGATAGATAGAAGGATAGCAAGGCAGGAGACTAATAAATAAATATAAGATAGACAAAACTTTAAACTCTTATAATATTCTTGATAGATAGATATTTAGATTAGATGGCAGGGTAAACAGATAGATCGATAGATGTAAAGTATTGATAGACATTGATTAATAGCCAAGGTGAGATGAACGATAGGTATTATTAATGTCTTGAATATAAAGTACTTGCGTGTATGTATGTATGTATGTGTGTGTGTGTGTATGGTTGATATGAGGCAGTGTTACCAGATAGAGTCAAACGGACCACTTATATACTTAAAAACAAAATACTAATGATGTAATAATACTAGTTAGTTATATAATGTTATGTAGGGTCCGGCTGTGCTGTTGAAGGCCTAAACCCCCTGATACCCAGCTGTGTGCATGCCCTGTGTTGGTGTGTTGCTGCATGAGTCCGTTCCCCACGTGCAGCTGCTGTGTAGGCGGCCATGATGGATCAGTACCGTGGCTCGCGCTGTGTTCCAGGTCGAGACTCACTCACAGCGGGGTGCATGGACAAGCCCCCCGGTGTAGTTGGGGCTGACCGCCAGTTCCCCGTGCCCCAGACAGTTCCCGCTGCAATGCTGGCCTCCAATAAGCGGCCCCGGCTAGACAACATTCGCCCTCCTATACCCAATGGGCCGGGCATGCACGCGCGGCCCCTCGTGGCACTACTCGATGGCAGAGACTGTGCTATTGAGATGCCAATCCTCAAGGACGTGGCCACAGTGGCGTTCTGTGATGCTCAGTCCACTTCGGAGATACATGAAAAGGTAAACAAACTAAAAACTCTAACTCTATATATGTTTGTATCTTTATTTTACATGTACAGGTAAAACAATGACATTCTAACTCTATCTGTGTGTTTCTCTCTTTATTTACTTTTCTTTGTATGTATTATCTTATTGTTATTGTTGATACTCTTTTGTTTATTGTTATATCTCTCTATTTACTTTTGTTTGCCGTCATTACATTATCCTATTGTTATTATTATTTTTGCTCTTTTGTTTATTGGTAAGCTCATTAACCTGCCTCGTTAATCCTGTGTTTTATTGTTTACTGTTATTATTATTATTATGTTCTGTTATTCTTTATGTCTACCTTTTATTATTTATTTTTATTATTATCTTTTATCATTCATTGTGTATGTTATCTTTCTTATCATCTTATATCCCTCCTCTTACCTGCTTCACTCTCTCCTCTTCTCTTCTCTTCTTCTCTTCCTTTCACCTTCCATTATTCTCTCTTATTAGTTTCTACTTTATTCATATTTTTAGTTATATATTATTTTTATCTGTTTTACCTCCTCTGCTTTATCATATTTGTCTTCTATTATATGTTTATTTAAATTCTTTTTATTCAAGTTTTTATTCTTTCTTATGTCGTGTCACTTTTTTTGTTGTTGTTGTCATATGTAAATGTTTTAAAAGGTCATTCTTGTCATATTGATTAATGTTACTTTGAACCTTACTGTCTATTTATTTTTTTCCTTAAGTAACTCCTCAATTTTACGTTTTTCTTTGTATGTTATTCTTTACTTATATCATATTATTCTTATGTATTTGTGTTCTTCTTTGTATTTTGTGTATTGTTGTTTTATCATAATTAACACCGTTTTCTTTTTTTCTTTTCTTTTCTTTTCTTATCATTCTTATTCAACAGTTATTATCTTCTTCTTCTTCTTCTTCTTCTCCTTTTTATTCGTTTGCATCTTCCTCTAAAACTTTAATAAAACAAAAATGCAAAAATTAAACCAAGAATTAGTAACTTTTTCCTCTTTTTCCTCTTTTTTCCCCTCATTTACAGTCAAGTTTCCCCTTGACTCGTGTCGTCTATACACTGATGGACGCATGATCCTCCCCAGAAGTTGTGTGCAAGTTTCCCTTTACACAAGTTTCCTACCGACCCATCCTTCCCTCTTTTTCTTCTCTCTCTCTCTCTCTCTCTCTCTCTCTCTCTCTCTCTCTCTCTCTCTCTCTCTCTCTCTCTCTCTCTCTCTCACTCTCTCACAAGTTGTCCTGCCCCCCATCACAAGTTTTCCCTTAGTTATCAAAAGTTTCCCCTCTCCTCATATTTTATTCCCCAAGTGTTCAGTTCATCTTCATTTTACGTTTGTATATTGACGCTCTTCTCATTTTTTTCCCCTTTCTCTCTTTAGTACTTTTTAGTCTCTTATCAGTACTATTGCTTTTATTCCTCGTTGTTCTATTATTATTATTTATTTATTTATTTTATTATTGTTAGTTTTGTTTTTGCATGTCTATGAACTACAAAAAAAATCATATATATATATAAAAAAGAAAAAAGGTTATTGTCACTCTTAGAAAGTAAACAAAAAAAACGAGGATAACCAATACTATATAACTTTCAAACACATCTTATTAATCTCATAAAACAACAATAATAACAATCTCTCATATACCTTCACTAGTATACCAAAACAACACCTAAAAACAGACCTTAACAACAATAATAATAATGATAATATAACCTACAATTAGATATACAGCTTTATATATATATCCTGTAGTTTTATAAGTATATTCCTTAAGAAAGAAATAAGAGCCTAATCCAAAGCAAGTTTCTCTTCTGTATCACACAAAAAGACTGAATAAAGTATATATTATTATTATAGCAGCCTGCCACGCCTTCCTAACTGAATCCTTGGTTGTTGTTTAGGTCCTGAATGAGGCAGTGGGAGCGTTGATGTGGCACACTATTACACTCACTAAGGAGGACCTGGAGAAGTTCAAGGCTCTCAAGGTCATCGTACGCATCGGCAGCGGCATAGACAATGTTGATGTTAAGGTGAGTGTTGAATTAAGGTACTAAATGTGTCCCTATATCCTTGTCCCTTAGAGTATGAAGCCCTAATTGTCTCTTGTTCCTTAGGTTGTGATATCCTGATTGTCTCTTGTTTGTGTGTGATGTTCTAAGTGTCTGTTTTGATCCTAATTCCTTGTTTTTTTGAGGTCAAGTTATTTTGTTAGTCTTCCCTTCCCTATGTCTCTTAGATTATGGTGTCCGTTTTCATCCTTATTCCTAATGTACTAGTAGCTGTTTGTAAGTCTTTTCTACCACTGTTTATCTATTTTTAGTGTCCCCCGTGACTCTTAACAAGCTCCATTTATCCTCATACTTACCCTTTCAATGATTTCCATACACCCTTAGATCCTAGTGTCCTTATTCCCTTAGCTTACATATCCTAGTGTGTCTTTATCCCTTTGTTGTGTTTGTAATAGAGCCCCTTATCCCTTGTCACCCCTCACTTCTCATCACCCTTTGTTCATTGCCTGTCCCCCTGTTGTCCCCTTATTGTCCCCCTTGTTGTTCCCCTTGCCCCTTGTCACTTACACTTAGGAAAACATGTGTTGTAACCTAACCTAACCTTTGATGTCCAGTCTGGGGGAAGGTAGTTGTATTTTTCTTCCTGTTATGTGTTGTTCCTCGCTCAGTTTCTTGATGTATATGCACACAATGGATGGAAGGATTATCAAGATGCTTTCTGTGTCCTGCCTTCCCTCCTTGTGTGTGTGTACAAGGTTATAAGTCAAGCATGTGTTGTCCTCTTGTC
Organism: Metacarcinus magister; assembly: GCA_029783475.1. NCBI lineage: Eukaryota > Metazoa > Arthropoda > Malacostraca > Decapoda > Cancridae > Metacarcinus > Metacarcinus magister. The sequence goes on along the minus strand of JAPQNM010000001.1, from coordinate 2,693,623 downwards.
TATATCTACTTTTACCCAACTTGGTTTTAAAATTCTGGATGTTCCTTGTGTGTGTGTGTGTGTGTAAGTGAGTTGAGGCGGAGCAGCGGCAGAGAATCGGGTCAAAACTCTTAATTAAAAAAGGCGTTGGTTTGCATCGCCTTCATCTGCCGAAGAGACGTCAACTTGGTGGCAACTTTGAGTCATTTTAGGAAAGTCTGCCGAGAAAGCTTTGTAGAGTTAAAAACTTTTTCTTCGCAAAGTTGATAATTCTGCAAGTTGATTGCCGGAGTCTTCCAATAGCAAGAGTTTTGGGATAGTTTGAATTATTCCCTCATGGCTTGAACGAAGTTGTAGAGAGAAGGGGAGGGAGAGGGAGGGGAAGAGAGAGGGAGAGATTGGTAGCAAGAAGTAAAGGGAATGACAGAAGGATGTTGTGTTGTATTGTATTGTATTGTACTTTTAATTGACTGTTGGATAAGTTGTAGTAGTAATTGAGAACCTACAGCTATTATTATCATTACTTTATTTTTGAGAGAGAGAGAGAGAGAGAGAGAGAGAGAGAGAGAGAGAGAGAGAGAGAGAGAGAGAGAGAGAGAGAGAGAGAGAGAGAGTGTGTGTGTGTGTGTGTGTGAGTGTGAGTGAGCGAACTAAACCAAACCAAACCAAACGCAACTCATAAAATATCAAAGTAACCCAAACTAACCTAATTTTCCCTTTACCTTTCCTCCCCTACCCAGGCTGCAGGTGAACTGGGCATAGCTGTATGTAACGTGCCAGGGTATGGTGTGGAGGAGGTTGCAGATACCACCATGTGCTTAATTCTGAACCTTTACCGACGCACCTACTGGCTGGCTAACATGGTGCGGGAGGGGAAGAAGTTTACTGGTCCAGAGCAGGTGTGGGAGGTGATGATGATTAGTGTGTGAAGCAGTGATTTTGTGCCTGTTAGCGCTGCCTCTTGTTTCTGTATCTATAGCTATACCTAACTCTAATTCTAATTCTAACTCTAATTCTAATTCTCTCTCTTTTTAATGTGTTTCTGTGTCCCTGTTTTGTTTCCTTTCTGTCTCTTTACCTTTTTTTTATAATTTATCTTTTTCTGTCTGTTTCACTCTTTCTCTTATATATTTTTTTGTCCTTCATCTACTCTCCTGTTTCTTTCTCTCTCGGTTCCTATTTATATTTCTCATTTTCCTACCTTTTTCTTTCCTTTATTTTACTTGTTTTCTTATTTATTTTATACTTATTCCTTCAACTATCTCCTTACTTCCTTCCTCTCCTTCCTTATCTCTCTTCTCTATCCTCTCACCTCCTCCTCCTCCTCTATCTCTTTATCTCCTGCAGGCTTCTGGCACATAAATCACTGTTACTTTCACACACAAATTGGTTTTATATTCACTAATATCATTATTTACTCGTATTTTTTTTTGTTTCCTCTGTCTGTCTCATTGTCTTTCCTCTCCTATTCCTCCCTTCCCTTTTGTGTCCTATTATCATTATTATTACTGCCTTATTATGCACTTTTATTTAATCCTTTTGTAGTGTTGTAAAGTTACTCTTATTTATAGACTTAATTTTCATTCACTTAAAATAGTCTTAGATACTTTTAATTGTAGTGTTTAGTCTCCTTATAGTTTTGTATTCTTTCTGGAGTAGTTATAGAGTGTGTAGTGTCATCTAATTTAATCTTGTGTTAGTGATGTTCCTTTGTTTTCTGTCTTTTCTTGTAGTGTCCTTGTAGTATCCTTAGCCTCCATCCTTCTATCCTTCCTTCCTTCCTTCCATCCTTGTGAGTGTCTGTCCTCCTCCTGATTCCCTTAAGGTTGTCAATCTTCAACACACAACACTCTCTTAAACTCTCTTCAACACTTTTAAACACACTCTCAATACTCTTCAACACTTTTAAACACTCCTTAACACTTCTCATCACTTCTAAACACACTCTCAACATTCTTCAACACTTTTAAACACTCTTCAACACTTCTCAACACACTCTTAACACTTCTAAACACACTCAACACTTTTAAACCACACAGACAAGCGTTACGAAAGAAGCAAAAAAACAGATGAAGAACACAACAAAATCAGCAACACAAAAAACTACATACAAGTGTTGCGAGAGACCACCACCACCACCACCACCACCATCACCCCCTTTCCCCTTTCCCCACCACCCCTTCTCTAATTTCTCTATTGCTACAGGTGCGGGAGGCGGCCCAGGGCTGCGCACGGATACGAGACGACACACTGGGCATTGTGGGTCTGGGTGAGTGTGTGTATGTGTGTATGTATAAGTGTATGTATGTGTGTGTGTACAAGAGGTGAAAAAGATCAATAGAAAGAGAGAACGAGGACATAGAAATAACGTAATGCAAGAAATGAAAACAAAAAATAGAGTGAGTGAGTAAAAAAGTGAGAGAGAGAGAGCTACGCACATGACCTAACACACCTTGCCTTCCCCAGGTCGCATTGGGTCAGCCGTGGCACTGAGAGCCAAGGCGTTTGGGTTCAATGTCACCTTCTATGACCCTTACCTCTCCGACGGCATAGAGAAGAGTCTGGGTATTACCAGAGTGTATACCCTGCAGGTGAGTACGCGCGCACACACACACACACACACACACACACACACACACACACACACACACACACACACACACACACACACACACACCACAGTATTATTTTTGAGCATACAAGTAACACAGAATCAGGCAAATGGTAGGAACAGAAAAGATAACATTATATTTTTAAGAGAGGAAAAAAGATAACAAGTCACATATATAATTGAGAAAAGAGATGATGAGATAACAATATATTTCTTAGGACAGGAGCGAGGGATAACATTGTATTTCTAACAGGTAATATAAGTTAACCACATTTTCTCCTCATTCCAGGACCTTTTGTACAGAAGTGACTGCGTGTCGTTACACTGTTCCCTAAACGAGCACAACAACCACCTCATTAACGACTTCACCATCAAACAGGTAAGCACCACCATCCCTACTCACCTGCAATGTGTAGTGGCAGGTGTCAAAAGTTTATTTACACACACCAACCTAACGTTACTTATATTTTTCAAGAAGGAGATTGGACCTAATGTTACTTATGTTTTTCAAAGAGTGACTTACATAATACTTGAAATATAGAAGTAGATAGTACATTGAGATGGATGTAAAGTATCGTTCTCCATCAGTGTTCGATAATAAAACCACTATCTTGCGTCAGAATACTACCATTGGGATAAAGCTAGATGAGTATTGATTTAGTGTAATAGTGGAGAGTGTTGCGTTAGTCTTGGTTGTCCGTGCATCACTATTAGCCCTTCCATCATTGTTACACTTGCACAGATGCGCCCGGGAGCCTTCCTGGTGAACACGGCGCGAGGGGCACTGGTTGATGAGAATGCGTTGGCTTCAGCACTGAAGGAAGGAAGGATTAGGGCGGCGGCTTTGGACGTCCATGAGAACGAACCTTATAATCCCTTCCAAGGTGAGCAAGGTGAGAGAAAAAAAGAAAGCGAGAAAGAGATGTATATTATAATGAAAGATATATGATTTGTAAATAAATTTAACCTAACACTTTCCTTTTCCCTCTCCCCCCCTACCAGCAGGCCCCCTCAAGGAAGCACCTAACCTCATCTGCACGCCTCACGCCGCCTACTACTCTGACGCATCAAGCAATGAGCTGCGTGAGATGGCCGCCAGTGAGATCCGACGCGCCATCATTGGCCGCATCCCCGACGCACTCCGGAACTGTGTCAACAAGGAGTACTTCATGAGCAACTACAGTGAGGGCGGCGTCAACGGCACGGCACCTTATTACGTCCCAGTACACTCCACCACCCACGACTCTCTGCCCTCCGGCCCGCCCCCCACCAGCCACGTGGGGCCGGGCATACCTCCGCCCCCACACATGCCCCCAAGCGTGCCAGTTAGTGGGGGCCGCGCGTCGCCCCCGACAGGACCCCCAGGACCCCCAGGACCCAGGGAGTCCACCTCACCATAACACAGAATAGCCCGGCCTTCGCAGCCCCAACTGTAAGTGTGTGCGTACCTGTGTGTGTGTCTCACTTTCTCGTGTGTATATTGACATTCCATATTTTCTTATTTCCTTCTCTAACCTTTCCATCTTCATCTCTCACTTCCTTTATCCTATTCTCTCCACCTCCCTCCATCTAACACTCACACTCTCTCTCTCTCTCCCTGCAGGTGACAGCTTGGCATTCATTCCATCAAGAGTTGAATAGACCGCTGCTGCTGCCGCCGCCGCCCCACCCTTCCCCCGCCCCCCACACAGTGCAAGCAATGTACAAATACCCCAGATGACCCCCCATCCTATACCCTCGCCCCCCACCCCCCACACCTCCTGGGGAAGACTCAGTTGAAGTGGATTTTGTAGCGAGTTTGTTTGTTATTATTATCATTATTATCATTATTATTATTATTATTATTGCTATGTTTTTTTATTTGGTTGAATGTGAGTGAGTGTGTGTATGTTAGAGAGAGTGATTAGTTTATTTGTTTATTTATATGTTTTTTCATGTCTTGTTACCTAGCGTTGGGATGAGGGAACCAACCAATCAGATCTACAAGTACTGTACCACCTTTGTACCACCTTTGTTTACCTTCATTCAGCCTTCCTGTTCCTTAAGTTTGGTGGTAATGTTTTGTTACTCTTCCTCGCGGCTGTTGCAGTTGGTGGGTTGGCTGGTCCATTGTTGTGTAATATTGTTTATAGAAGTTAAGAGATATTGCCTTTTTTCTTTCTTTTTTCTTCATTTTGTATTTTGTAATGTTTGGAGGAGAAATGTTATTTTTTATGATTCATGTTCCGTTTGTTTCTTTGCGATCTTTCAATGTTTCACGGCGAGAGGAAATTGCTTTTTTTATTTTATTTTTTTCTCATCTTTTTTTTTTCACCTGTTATGTGTCGCTGCCGCTGCCACTGCAAGTTTATACGTCCGTATGAACGAGTGAAGCTCAAAATGTGTCACATCAGATTGTGTTTAGCAGAGGAAAAATTAACAATTGCAAACAGATTGGGCAGTTATTGACTAAATCTCAAAATTGGTTTTAAAAATATTAAATCATTCTTATTTGGTTTGAATTTCTATATTTTCATGTTCACTAAATGGAAGACTTCATGTTTTTGGCATGCAAAAGGCAATTAAGTTTGTTTTTGTTTATAGTTGAATAAATGTGGAGAAAAAATAGAACTTATCGGAGAACTTGTGTGTGTGACTCCAGGGAAGGTGGCGGTAACACACACACACGCACACACACACATGACTCAGTATGTGTGCGTGTACGTGTATGTGTGTGTGCATATTAAAAAGTGCTGCTGCCGTGTCTGTGATGGAGACTAATTTGCCAGATAGTGAGAGGAAGTGAAAGAGAGATAATTTGTGTTACTTTGTGGCGATGAAAACGTTACCTTGCGTTGACCTTTTTTATTACTTACTGTCTGCATTGGGGCGCTGCGAGTCTTTCTGTGAGGTTGTTTCCAAGGTTCTGTCCCGGCAGTGTGTCTCAAGGAAGTCATGGAAGGGGAAACAAGTGTGAAGGAAGATTGACTAGACAAGGAAATGTTCAAAAAGACATTTTCAAAAGTGAACGACAAGTCCTTTACCCGGGAAAGTGAAATTACGTGTTTCGGTGTTGAAGAAGAGTTTTGTTGTATACTAAAAGAATGGAAAATAAGTATGAATGTTCGTAAGTCCTTAAGTGTGAAAGAAAGCTGTTGGTAGAGAGTGAGAATGATGTAATGTAATGTTTGCAAGAGTTAAATTATAAAGTTTTGCAGGACGGACGGAAATTATCGTTTATTTTGTGGGTAAAATGTGTCGTGTCGAGCGTTGAAAAGGGAACCACAAACCAGGAACCAGGAACCAGGGCACTGAAACAAAGGAAAACTAAAGATTCTCCGAGGACAAAATAATGTTCGTCTTGGTGCGTTGAGTTGAAATTAAAGCCTTAAATAATCAAATAGTGTATATAAAGTTACTAAATCAAGGGAAGAAAACTATAATGTACAGAGGCTTAGGAGGAGCAGGAGTGAAAAGAAGACTAAGGTATCAAATGAGAGTCCAAATAAAACCAAGACGATGAGTAGATATTATTTCCAGCGTACCTTCCTTCTCAGAGTTGCGTCCTTCCTCGATGTAAGAAAGAAAACAGAAAAGAAGCAAACAAGCAAGCAAGCCAAGACGGACACACGGATGCGCCTATAAACAAAACAACAACAAAAAAAATGCAAAAATACAAAAAAAAAATCACCAATTCACCTCTGTAAATGATGAAGTAAATACAATACTATACAATAAGAGTCCGTTATACAATGCAGGAAGAAGAAAAAATGATTTAGTTGACTCCATCTTAGTTTAATAAAAGACAGTTCTGGTTAGTGTGTGTTTCATTTCACATCAATCTTATAAATAAAAGTGTTCTGCTGAGGATACGATATTTAGAATAGAATCTAATATGAAAACTATCACTTGAAATTTTGCATGTATTCCTGTACATACACTGTTCTTGCTCATTCCATCCCTCAAACTTTCATCTGTCCTCTCTATTACAGTATTATGGTAGTCCCATCTTTTAATCTTCCTCTCACACATACGGCATTGATTTCAATTTAGAATGAGGTGTCGGGTGGCTCTGGTCCAGTGCTCGGCTCGGCTCAAGGCAGCTTCTTGGTGAGAGGGGTACTACGTAGTGCTCTCGTTAACCCTAGCAGTGATATATGGTCTATAGATACCTAGTTCGGGGGCATGATTTAATCCCCTTTAATCAAGAATATAAGGAAGCAACAAAAGGTCCGTGGACCTACACGTGGTAGTTCCTGTTCCTCCCTTATTACCTACATCCACCATCCCATCGTGACCTAAATGTTGTGAGTTCAATCCTGGGTCACGGCAGCTTCTTGGTGAGAGGGGCAGCACTCGTTAACCCTAGCAGATCTATAAAGTCTTGTTGCCTAGTTCGGAGGGATTATTTAATTTCAAATCCACCTTTGTTTACTTATCAGAGGTTGGGTCTGGTGCAGACGATATTTTCTATCCCTGGGAGGAGCGTGGTGAAGGTATGAACCAAACTGTGTTTTATCGTAGTAATGGTGTATTATTGTCACTGTGGAGGAGGAAACCTTGTGAGTGTGTTGTGTGTGTGTGTGTGGAAAAGTGTTGATTGTTTGTGGTGGTGTACAGCACCACAAACCAACCAACCTATAGAGCAGCAATACGTATTGCTGCTGATTAAACTTGAATATGTTGATGTTTGCAAAGCTTCTGTTTATCTATTTAAATACTAACAATTCTTGTGATGTTAAGTTAAGTAAGGTTGAGGTAGGTCTTAAGGTTAAACACTTGTTGATTCTAGATAGCAAAGTTTCCAATATGGCGGCGATAGAAGATGTGATTTGGTGAAGTGAATGATTTGTGCTGAATTTAACAGATTGAGGACGAACAGGACGAGGCGAGGCACGCAGAATGGAGGTAAATAGTGTATGTTATTGTTATTGTTATTCTTCTTCTTATTATTATTATTATAATTTATGTACACGTAGGGATAGGCAGAGCAGGAGTCAGGGGATAGATAATAAAAAAAGAAAGGGGAGGGAAGGCAAAATATACGGCAATGCATTCCGGCCTCACACGGTAAAAGAAAGTTGGCGATGGGCAGGACAGAGTGACTCACACACACATATATGTATACCAAGTGAGAGGTAACGGTCTCCTTGAAGCCCGCTGATCCGCCCTAACCTAAGCCTCCCACGCACTGATGTTGAGGGCAGATAATTAGATGCAGACAAAGACTCACTGCAACCTTCCTCTGTCTGTCTACCCGTCTCAGTGAGGTGCAAAAAAGAGATTCAGCACCATATACTCTCTCTCTCTCTCTCTCTCTCTCTCTCTCTCTCTCTCTCTCTCTCTCTCTCTCTCTCTCTCTCTCTCTCTCTTAGCCCCTAACCTACTTGGAAATTGTATATGATTAATGGTTAGCGATTATTTACATTATATTATCAACTCTCACCACGTTCGAGAGAGAGAGAGAGAGAGAGAGAGAGAGAGCGAGCGTGGGCAAGAATTAACAGGTTTCCCAATCCCACATTAGCTCCAAACTTTCACTTTCGTTCAGCCTAAACCCAAAGGCTGAGATCACTCCTGTGCCCTAATTCTTCATCCCACTTATGTAACGTTAAGGGAAGGATCATAAACTGCATCACCGCACTGCCACGGCCCTCAGCCCCGTCTCCTTGTTCTTAAATACAGTAAAATACCCTTCACCCCAGCACAAAGGGTGACTACCGTATCCGGGTCACCATCATTTGCTACCTCCGCTCTGTACTTATTTCCTGGCTGCAGCTCATTTAAGATACAATGAACAAATGTCAACCATTGTAATTTTGCTGGAAGTTTCTAGACTCCAATGATAACTATGTATGTATTTTTAGCTTTCTATTGTGCTTTCACTCCTCGTATCATTGAATATATAACGGAAGAAAAAAAAACCATTATATTAAACGATATGATAACGAATAGCTTACAAAATATCAATGATCAATGTGTACACGCAATATTTACACATTATACATATACATAATGCAACGATTTGAGTCAATGTGAAGCAACAGATAGTCTTAATGCCTTGTACAGGTGGGGGAGTCACGTTGTTGTAGTGAACCTGCATCACCAAGTCCAACCAGGAAGGTGACAGCACTACAGTTGACAATTCAAGGTTACTGCACGGTGGAATTTCCTGTGAGAACTGCAGGTGTGTATATTGTGGTGTGGTTTCCCTTATCTGATCTACGTGTGAGTGTGTGTAGGTGTGTGAGTATGTGTCAGGGTGTGTGTGTGTGCGTGTGTGTGTGTCAAGGTGTGTTGGGCTGTTGATCATGAGTTTTATTATTATAGATGGTTACTGTGCTAGGTCAGATGTGTTGGAAAGTTGTGATTGAGGTGTGTGTGTGTGGATGGATATACTGTATGTTATACTAGCTTCGTTAATAATAATGATAATAGTAATAATAGTTGTAGTAATAATAATAAAAATAATAATAACAATAATAATAAAAAATAATAATAAAAAAAATATATACAATCTTTACTTAGAGAAAAAAATGTAAATTCCACATGGAGCAAACCAAAACAAAAATACACCCAGGCCATATTTCAACATCAATCACACCAACAAAACCACACAGTATCAATACCAACACAAACTCAAACCAAACGAACTTAACCATTACATACAAATCCAAAACACCCATGAAATAATAGGAAAACCCTTTGCATTAAGTTTAGCAAAGTCTGCCTCACCACACGGCTTGAAGGTCCCAACAGATGGCATGGCTGTCTGTTTTTCTCTCTCTCACAGTGAAATCACCACTCTGGGGACAATGCCATCGGGTGAGGCTACAGATGTGAGTTCAAGCTTATGTTTCGCGCGGTAATACACTTGTGGCAGCATCAAAATGAGCTTAATCATGGACAATAGACTGGAGACAACTGACACGGAGGAAGAAGTAAGGAAGCTTCAAGCGTTAGTGAAGGAACTGGAGCTGCAGAACGAGGAGCTAAGGACGGAGCGGCAGCAGTTTATGAAGGAAGGAGGCACTAACACACCCTTGGAGCAACCCTCAGCACCAGGCACTCCTAAAAGACAGCAGGATAGTAATTTGGACGCCATGGTGCCTCTAGGTTTGGACGAGTCGAACTTAAGCGACGATGAGACGTGGTAAGTGTGTGTGTGTTGTGTTGTGTTGTGTTGTGTTGTGTTGTAGTATTGAGGTTATGGCCTTAGTGGTGCTAGATTGAGGTTAGGTTCACAGTGTTGCAAGGTTGTGGTGTTGTATTGTGTTCTATTACATATTGATCATTAGTATTACGTGTTAGTTTGATTAGTTCTTGATTTAATGGAAAGTTACCCCATAGTAGCAATATTCTTATCTGTTTATTACCTATTACCTTTTCGTTTCCATTTTTATAAAGTGTAATACCTATCTATGTATTCACGCCCACCCCTGCCTTACTCCATCCGCCCATGCACACACCCACAGCAGGGGCGTGGCAGGGTATATATAGGGGTAAATATCTAGAAATGCACCTGTCTTAATTTGACGGATGTAACCTAATCCAACCTTAGGTGTGCAGTGTGTTATATGTACAGAAGGCACCTCATATAACACATAAGTAACCTTCAAAGTGAGACAGGTGTAATTCTAATATAATACCGATAAAAGGTAGTAGTCTTTGTGCATTATTCCTAGGGTACCGTCAGTAATTTTACGGTAATAATGGAAATACTATAGCAAGGTTTCAACATTTATTTACACAGACATTAAAGTAAATAACTCAAGGTTTTACAAGTACAATAGTAATATATAGAAAGAAATAACAGGAAACAAGTGTAGTGAGTGTAAGGAATGATGTGTCAGATAAGCAAAGATCAATGTATTAGTAAACATTATTAACCAAACGTGTGAAGTGTTGACGTGTGGCTGGAAGGTGTGCAAGGTGAAGATGAGGTTAGGTTCTGCAACACAATTATTTTTTCTCATGGTTTGTGTTGCGTATGTATCGTATGTTTAGTAAAGTTATGGAGTGTAATGTGCTGAGGTGCCTTATCACACTCTTGACCTTGTTAGTGGAGGTGTGTGTGTGTGTGTGTGTGTGTGTGTGTGTGTGTGTGGGTGTGGGTGTGGGATAAATAAAACCTTACGTCACCCTCCTCCTCCTCCTCCTCCTTTTTTCTTCTTCACTTCTTTCCTCAGTTTACATCTCTTTTTACCTCTTCTACCTCCTATTAGTTTTGTTTCTCTCCCTCATCCTCTCTTTATCCTCTTCCTCCTTTTATTCCCTCTCCTCATCCTCCTATCTTTTTATCCTCTTGCATTGTTTTGTCCCCCCCCCCATCACTATCTTATCTGAGCTCCTCCCACCATTGTGACAGCCATGAGCCCATCTTCCTACAACGATAATGAATACAATTTTTATTTTATTTATTTATTTATTTTCTTCACATATCATTCATGCTTTCACTGATGTTTAATGTTGCCTATGCACAATTTCACTTATTTTTTTATTTTCCTCGGATATTTGGTGTAATTTCAGTGCTAATGATGATGATAATGACAATATTACTACTACTACTACTACTAATGATGATGATGATAATAATGATGGGTGTTGTTTTCAGGTTGTTTGACTCTCCGAAGACGAAGCCCCACACGACAGACTGGCTGAGGAAGGATGTGGACGACCCGGCTCTCCTCACCGCCAAGAAGTCACTCATTAACAAGCTAGACCAGATCGCAAGTCAGTTAGAGGAGAATTATTATTGTTATTATTGTTGTTGTTATTGTTGGTGGTGGTGTAGGTAAAAAAAAATAATGTTATATATCTTTGAGTTAAATAAGGAGTGAAACAAATTATGAAAGCAAGTTTATTATTACTTATAAGATAATACTAAGATTTCATTGAGGTAAATAGCAAATCAGAGAAATAATAATAAAGAAAGTATCACACAGTCTATACTTACTTGGACAGACATTATTATTATTATTATTATTATTATTATTATAATTATTATAATTATTATAACTAGTGTACCTTCCCTATTGTTTCAGCCTCTCCTCACCACTCCCCTCGGCACTCCTTCAGCCCTTGCTCCTCCTCGGGTGTGCTGTCCCCAGAGTCCCCACCATCCTCCAGGGGTGAGTGTTGCGGGTGTGTGTTACGGGTGTGTGTTGCGGGTGTGTGGCCTTGGGACTCACCCGGACCTAAGCCAGCATTGCACGGTGTTTGGTGTTTGGTTTTGCACTACATTACCAAGGCACCTGTTTGTGTTTGCGTTTGTTTGTGGATTAATAAGAGGCTGTGTGTGTGTGTGTGTGTGTGTGTGTGTGTGTGTGTGAGGGAGATGAGAAGGATAGTGAGAGACAGAGAAAGAGAGGGAGAGATGGTTAGTGAGAGAGAGAGAGAAGAAGGATAATGAGAGAAGGGAAAGAAGAAGGAGAGAGAGAGAATGGAGAACTATGTAATGAGGAAGCTCCGAGAACCAGGTGTCAGAATAGATTACCACAATGAAGTGAAGAAGGTGAAGAAGGTGAATTAAGGTTTTCATTCACTTGTTGTAGTAGTGAAGTAATGTATTCTTGATGGATTTATAAAAGTTTGAGTGTATTGATGCATTGTACATTGTTTGCCTTACCTTTGCATTCCTCTGTGCAGCCTTAACCTATAACCTAACCTAACCTAACCATGACCTAACCTAACTCTCCCCCAACACCCGTCACCACCAAGGGACGCGGTGATGCCTTACAACTCTCCTTATGTCGTTATATTATATTAAATGAAGGTATTATTTTTACCATTACCTTCAAGCACTCCTGCTCCAACCTTGTGTTATGGATCTTACTATAACACTTACTTATTGTCTCACGTTAAATGTTTCTTTTTATCTGTGTTCATTGAGGTGTTTTTGTTCCCTCCTTCCCTCCCTCTGGTACACATTCATCCCAGTTATAAGTCATTGCAGTGAGGTTGTGTGTAGGTAAGTTTGTATGCTATAGAATTGGTCCCCTACATATTATTAATCAAAATCAGGAACCATAGCTGTCACCTCTTCATATTTGCTCAGTTTTAATACTAGAAAAAATATCAATTCCTTAAACAGACCAATTATTAACTTACCAAACCCGTATGTTAAAAAAACAACAAAAAATATACTTCTTTCTTCCTCATATAAATAGACTCACATATAAATAGACTCCTTGTATATAAATAGACATAACCATCATTCACCTGACCATTCTACCATTAAGCACGAACAGGTACGTTGAATGTGGCGATGCATTCATTAACAGAACCCAAACAACCTCTTCCTCTCATGTGACTAACCCTCTTCCTTGTACTGCTTGTCTAACACCACTAACATGCATAACAAACCCAAAGACTAACCTGTTACTTGTACTTGTGGTTTGAGCTTGAATTATTTACAGGAAGCCAAGGAGATTCACACCAATGAGGCAGAAGGAGTGTACGTGTGTGTGTGTGTTTGTCTTTGTGTGTGTTTGTCTTTGTGTGTGTGTGTGTGTGTGTGTGTGTGTGATGGTTTGACTCGGCATATACTTTCAGGTGAGATAGATACCAGGACCTTTGTGAGATCGAAGAAGAAAAGATCTCTGGCGTTTGGTGAAGGTGTGAATGATGAGAACAGGAACTCCTTACTCAAGAGAGGTTTGTACTACCTGTATTAACCTGAATGTTCACCTCTCATCATCATCTTCCTCTTCCTCACTTACCTACCTGCATGATATAGAACGTTTGTTATGTTTGTGTGTGGTTTTTTTATGTATTTTACTTAACATTTTGTGCATAATATGAATGGATTAACCAACATTTTTATTTCTACGTTGATTTCAAAATATTTATGAGGTTACTTTTTCAGATTTTTTATTATATATTTTTATCTAGTTGGTGTTTGTAATGAATATCTTTTAGTCTCACAAATATTGTAGTTGATGTTGTTCAGTGATAGACAGATAGATTACATGCTGTCACACACACACACACACACACACACACACACACACACACACACACACACACACACACACACACACACACACACACACACAACACAACACAACACAACACACACAGAAACACACACACCTAACCTAACCTAACCTAACCTAACCCTACCCTACAGATGGAAGTTCCCGTGAGTACTTGGCTCGCTCCAGTGGTTCCTTGGGCTCGGAGGAGGATGACCGGCTGAGCTCAGCATCCGAGGGAAGCTTCTCCTACCAGCTAACGGATGTGGCGGATGTCAACGCACTGGCACGGCTGCAGGAGGAGAGTCAGTATTGTGTGTGTGTGTGTGTGTGTGTGTGTGTGTGTGTTGGCGGATGACGGATGAGAGAGTGTGATAGTGAGTGTGAGTGAATAAATTAAGGGGAAAGAATTCTATAAGGGAAAGGGAAAGACAATGAAAGGAAGAAATGGAAAGCTAAAAAAAGGAGAAAGATGGAAGAGGGAAAATAGGAACAAAGAGAGAAATAGAAGAGGGAAAATAAGACCCAAATGTTTACTTTCCAAATATTGAGTTATTCCCATAAATAACATGACCTCTTTCCTTATTTAATTGTTGTATTCACTCCCTATTTATTCTCCGGCAACTAGGAATGAGCGAGGGACTGGAAAAGAAAGGTTGAATAAAAGAGAGAAAAGAATAAAGGGAGAGAAAGGAAGGTCAAATAAAAGAGAAAAGAAAAAGGGAGAGAATAAAGGGAAGAGAAGGAAGAAAAGGTGATACATAAAATAGCATTGAGGAGGTGTAATGTGTAATGTGAGGTGCAGATTATACACACACGGAAACACACACACACACACTACACACACAGAAGCCAATTTGACGTAACTTTCAACCCTCACAACTCTCGTCACACATCCACCACTCGAACGTAACATCACAACACCACATTATCGACTCATTCAAACAAAACGTAACATGTGAATTTGTACATTGGTGGCCATCTCCCCTCGAAGCCCCATTATTAATATCTGATTATGTATATGTCATTAATATCTTCAAGGCCAACTGTACAATGATATCAATTAACAAAACAATTAATACTCGTCAACACTGTACAATGATGTCAATTAATACGGCGCGTCTTAATCCAACACATGAGTGCATGAATCTGTGAAATAAGTGTATGTTTGTGTGCGTCTGTTAACCTCCTCTACTCCTGTACTGGGGTTAGGGTGAAGGGTGGGAGGGAGGGAGGGAGGGAGTAGCTGTACCTGGAGTGGGGTGGAGTGGAGTAAGTGTACATCCTCCTCAGTGACTTTAAGGAGGAGTGTTAAGGAGTATAAGTATGTGGAGTATTTAGAATGTGATTAGAATGAATGATTTTGATTCTTTTAAACCAACCCTTTGTTTTGAAGTTTTTATAAATAGTTTTTTGGGAATGGTGTTTGATCAGACTTTATATACTTTGTTTTGAGTACTTAGCCAGCCTCCCTAAAAAAGTAAAGATGATAATAGTAATATATGAGAAAAAAGTAAGTGAAAAATTATGGATGAAATTAAGAATCTGTTAAATCAAATTCCATAAAATTAATAGTTTTCTGTATCACAAAATATAGACTTAATACTTTTTATTAATATTTCATCCTTTGTAAACTATTAAACAAAATCAAAATAAGTATTAACAGTATCATTATTTAGGTAGGTCAGGTGAGGTCAACATTATCAGCATCAGGAGTGACCTTGATTAACCCCAATGACCTATTATAACCTGACCTCCTCCAGCACCCATATCTATCTGCCTGACCTTGCTGGACCTGACCTCACACACACTTGTTGCCTGATCACCTCACACTCACCTCACCTCGTCTTCCTCGTCTGTAACAAAATAATGACCAAGAATGATGGGACAGAAAAATGGAGTTATATATATTTTTTTTCCCAGGACAATTTTTCGTCCCACCATTCACTAACTTGTTGTGATGTCTCAATACAGTAACAAGTGTTGGTTGGCAGTAATGACAGAACACTCACTCACTCACTCACTGTCTTGCCTTACATGTGCTCTTAAAAAGTATGAGAAAGTATCTAAGTAACTGTATATATCCGTGCCTAGAGCCAGTGAGGGTGAGAAGAGATCCCTTAAGAGTAGTTCATTACTGCTGCCACCTTGTAAACAACTTGTAAACAAACACACCCTTCCTTGTCTTCTGTTGAGGTGCACTTTGTCCCTTCCTTCACCTTTCCTGTTTACCTCTAGCTATTAACTCAACGGGGTTCACCTTGCAGGTTTAAGGCTTCCAGACCCGAGGAGAAGCTCTCGCCTCCCAGGTACGTGGCTCGTTACTCACCTCACAGGTACGCTGATGCCTTGACTGTGTGTGCCGCGTGGTGCCCAGTGGTGCCGGCCGCCCTGCATGCATGGCCGCGGCTTGGCACTGTTCTGTAGTGTTGGGCCTCACTCAGCACAACACAACACTCCCTCACTGCTCCTTACACTGTAGTCTTGCATCACAACACAACATAAGCATGAGTGTTGCATGGTTGTGGTGATGAAGTACTGGTGTTGTTGGTAGTAAACTCAACACAACACAACACCCTGACCTGACCTCACCACTCACTTGTTGACCTCAGTTACATTCCCTCACACTCACCTTCACCTATCACCTGGAGTCACTTAATTACAGGTGTGCATGTGTTGACGCTTTGACTTGAGTACACACCTGCCTGCTGTCACCCCAACACACCCTCACCACACACCTCACACACCTGCTAGTGGACGGCAGCACAGGGTGGGGAATAGAGTGTGTGTGTTGATCGGCAATTATCATTATTATTATTATTATTATTATTATTCATTTTGAGAGAGACTAATATGCATGTAGAGGTGTGAATGTAAACACTTCTGCCTTGAGGCAGCTAACAGGGACACCCATTGACATCAACTACACTAGACTTGAACGACCTCATCATCATCACCTTCGACTACTCTTACCGGAATGACATTTAATTTATTCATCATTCAGGACTGTCTAACATTACTGTTTTATTTATTCATGGCTTTACATCTTCCTTTATTCATTTATTATTCATGATTATGCTGTACTTTCCATTCTGCTGTTATTCATGACCTCTTGTTCCTCACACACACACACACACACACACACACACACACACACACACACACACACACACACACACACACACACACACACACACACACACACACACACACACACACACTGCATCTTGTTCCCTGTGAGCTGATGTTTGCTATCCTTGCCTTCCTTGTAACACTGATCCTTATCCAGTCACTACATAAGGATCAGTGCGTGTGTGTGTGTGTGTGTGTGGTGTGTGTGTGTGTGTGTGTGGAATGAGGAATGATTAGAATGTGTTTATTTTTATTGTCAAACTTCAAGAATGTATAGTTTAATGGTATACTTTTTAGATATTAAAGAAGATGAAGGAAGTTTTAAAGAGTCTAAGGAATTTTAGTATGTTGTTTCCCAGTAAAAAGGTTGAGTGAAGTTATTAAAGACTAAGAATGTGCAGCAAGTATTAGTGTTGTTATAAGTAATAGTATTAGTAGTGTAAGCATGACTGTGTATGTAGTTTATGGCATCACTTTAAACAATATGTGTGTGTGTGTATGTGTGTGTGTGTACTTAATTTGCATTTTGGATTACTTAACCTCCAAAAAGAATGAGAATTATGACCCCCAAAAATATATAAAAAAAGGAGTTTATTTTAAAAAGTTGAAATATTGATATCTCTTTTTCTTGTTTAATGTTTTCTTTCTTTTTATATCTTCATTTTCTCACTTTCTTTTCTTTCATTCTTCCTTTAGTGCTTCCTCTCTTTCCTTGCTTTCATTCTCTCTTTTCTTTCATCCTTTCTTTTTCCTTTGCAATACACCACTCACTCCATCCTCCTCTCTACCCATACTCTCATACCCTCACACCATCCTTACATTCACTCCAAACCTAACCTAACATATCCACCACACCACACCACACCTAACCTAACCTTCAACCCCACCACAGGCATACGCACAGGCACGGGTATACCCACCACCCACCCATACTCCTCAGCTGGGTCTGGGGGCTCTGTTACTAGCTCTCAGGAGGACCTCATAGCCAACCCTAACACTGGGGGGAGTCCGCGCCGCCCCCCTAGAGGTCTGCAGGCCCCTACGCGCTACTCCGCACACAACACTAACTCTAGAGAAGGCTCGGATCTCTCCACACCGCCCGACAGCCCCTATAACTCCCAGCACAACCTTGAGTATTGTAATGGTAAGTGTGTGTGTGTGTGTGTGTGTGTGTGTGTGTGTGTGTGTGTGTGTGTGTGTGTGTGTGTGTAAGGAGGAAAGAAAAACAAGCATAAGAATAATAAAGAGAAAGATAACAAGTCGATACAAGAAATAGGAATTAACAAAACTTCCTCCTCCTCCTCCTCCTCCTCCTCCCCCCCCAACAGGTCGTAGTGGTGGCAGTATGACCAACATTCGTCCGCCGGGGGGGGGCCTTCACCGTGGGTTGGGGGGCAGTGATCCCCGCCTGCTTGACCACACCCAACACACCCCCGTCAGCAGCAGGGGGGCCTCACCTGCTCGCTCCCACGGCTCTCCATCAACCTCACAGACAGACCTCCGGCAGACTCCCAGGACTTCCAAACTGCACACACCCCAGGTAGGATGTGTACGTGTGTGTGTGTGTGTATAGGTGTGTGTGTATGTAGATGTTTTTATATTTCTTCATTTTTTTTATTTATTTATTTATTTATTTTTCTTTCCTACCACTAACTCTCCCCCTGTCATAGATGCGGAGTCGTCTGAGCGCCCCGTCCCCTGTGCGAGTGCCAGTGAGCGGGGCATCGGGTCTCCCCCAGCCCAAATCAAGTGGAATCCCCAGGCCAGGATCCCGTCTCCAGGCCCCCAGAGCAAGGTGAGAGCTGGGGGAGGGGCTGGGGGGCTGGGCTGGGTGATGTGATGTGATGCCTTAAGGTGAGGGTGAGAAAGGGTGTAATAAGGGTGTGGTGTTAGGTTAGGTTTCTCATTGCATTTGAAGGCTTCCACTCAAGATAATGTGTAATATATATTATCATAACACACCACCTTGCATTGTGGTGTGTTTGGTGTTGCATTGCTAGGCAGGGCAAGGAGTGTTGGTGATGGTGTTGTTGTTGGTGTTGAGTGTCTGAGTGTGTGGTGGTCTGCAGGTCTGGCTTGGCTCCCCCTCGGTTCCAGGCCAACCCTCAGGAAGACTGGCGGGACGGGTGCTTCTGAGTGGTGGTGGGGGGCGCCTGCTGCCCTCCCTTCCCTCCCCGCCTGTGTGACGGCGCGGCAGTGCTCGGTGTCTGCCGCGGGGACTGTACTTGGTCTTAACTCACAGTAATGTTCTAAGTGTTACAAGGTTTATGCATGATTCATTAGGTCTTTGCGTCGTGTCTCCTGGTGGGGAGCCGGCGGATACCACTCGGTGCAATCAGTGATCAAGTGTTAGGGAAGACTCATCTATTCCATGTTAGGTTGAACAGTGGAGGATCAGCGGCCTGTAGTGTCCATGAGGTTATGGTGCATTGTGATTGTGGTGGTGCCCGTGGTGCCCACACGGAGCCCCTGGACCACCGGGACAGTAATCACAGTATTGGCCAGGCCAGCTCGTGGAGGCCTTGAGGCAGCCACAGTGTAAAGGTGGAGGATGAGAGCCTTGCCACCACCCAGGCCGGATGGCATCACTCATCCCAGCACGGGTCCCCGGCCACACATTCCAACCTTCCATAGGCCTTAGGCTGGACCCCATTACTGCTGAGGATAACTATGCCTTCTACCCTTCCTCGCCCCTCCCCCCCTCCCTCCCTCCCTCCCCTCCCTGGTGCCCCTCCTTCCTGTGTGCCTGTGTGGTGCCGCCAGGGTGCAGGGTGAAGGGAGGTGGTGGTGGTGGTGGTGATGGTGGTGGTGGTGAGTCTGTGGTGCTTCTGTTCACACTCTCACTAAGGTTTCGGGGCTTCAAACCAATGCTTCTTGGATAAGCTTTAAGCAATAAGGATGTAATATTTTTTATGGTTTGTAGAATGGCAATATCAGAGAGAGATTTATGCATTACTGCATATCATATGTTGTATTTTTTTTTCTCTCTCTTTTTTCTTGACTTCCAAACTGTTTTTCCAAGTGTGTTTTGAAGATGGACAGGAGGAGGGCTGCTTGTAGACCTCCAAACTTTATTTAAACATTATATAACACTTTTTTGTACTTGGTGGCCCCTTAGGGATCCCCCCCCCGGTGGTGCTGCCCCCTTGATACCCCCCAGGCGCCCCAGCCCTCCCCAGCCCACCTCCCTCCTGTCCACCTGTTTGTGATACTTTTTATATCTTTTATCAGTATGTATTGATTTTTTTTTTGGCCCCATAAATGGTGATCAAGTGTGGAGTGTTTATGGGAGAGGACGGGAGGACGGCCATCACTAACCTCTTCCTCCTCCTCCTCCTCCTCCTCCTCCTCCTCCTCCTCCTCCTCCTCCTCCTCCTCCTCCTCCTCCTCCTCCTCCTCCTCCTCCTCCTCCTCTGATTTAAGGTGTCGGCCTGATGCGCATACTAATTGTGATTCTCATTTATATTCCATAGCCTTCCTTGGTATAGTTTCCCTTGAGTGGTTAGAGGTTAGAGGTGTGTTAGTAGGTATGGCTAGGTAAGGTTAGGTTAGGTCAGGTTAGGTTAGGTGAGGTCGAGGAGTCACCTTTGCTTTGTGACTATCAGTGAGTCTAAGGGAGAGTGTGTCTTTACAGTTATTCAGGAACATCGAGAGTCATACATACATCTTATTACTCACCATCTTCGCCGCGGTGTTTTAGTTTGTCGCCAGTTTCCCTCGGCGGGTCTGCATCCATTAATAGTTTCCCTTACGTCCCCAATTCACCTAAAACCTCCGATACGCGTCCGCCTCGTGTATGTTAAGTGTTCCCGGGATGATGAAATTGATTGTTCTTGGGAGTCCAAAATTACCAAATCGTCCTTACTCCCTCCTATGGAAAGTGAATCCTGCCTCCTTTCACCTCCTTCATGGATTGGTCGCATCCCTCCAGCGTGTGTGTCTGGACCTCGCTGTGTTGTGTTGTGTTGTACTGTGTTGTGTTGCAGTCCTGTGTTACCGCCCCCTGCGTCATCTGTCTGTGTGTATCTGTGTTTGTCTGTGTGTATCTGTGTTTATTTGTGTGTGTGTGTGTGTGGTTACTTCTGTGGTTGCCTGCTGGTGCCTTGCCACTCAGTGTTTTCTGTCTCATTACTGTCACTTTGCTTCCATCCAGCATCAGGCTATTTTTCTTGTTTTTCTTTCTTTATGCTATATATTTCTTGATTTTTTCTCTCGTTTTGAAAGATTACCCAGTGTCGCTTTCCCAAAATATTTGCTTATTTTTTTAACCTATATTTTTTGAGGTGTCTGCAAGTTTTTCCCGAAGTCTTTTTTTAATGTTTTTTGGACCTGACACATTATTTTTGAGTCCTGTAGAGTGAAAGCAGCATCCACTACTGGTCTAGAAACTCATCTCAATGCTAATATTCAGTTTAATATTTCGTGTTAATCAGTTTTGTTTTCCCGTTAATTGGTTCATAATGTATTGTTACCGATCCCAGTATTTGATCCATCCAAAGATATATTAATGTTTCCTCAGTCATAGATAAAAAGATGCGTCTTCTCTTTAAGCATTCTGAAAGTTTATTGGGTATTGCAACAGGTTACTTAACGCCCACACGCCAAAATAGTTGTTACGGTAAATATTATAGAAGGACGTATAGTACTATTATGAATAAGTTGTAAATAGTAAATAGTCACATAGAAACATCCCACTTCATTGTTTCATAAAAGTATTGAATTTATACAAGTGTTAACATTTGTCATGCAGCTCCTGCTGTGGAATCAAAACCTTGGACATGATGAGCTTAAAACTAATTGTTAACGACCTTAACTTAACTTGCTTTCATATGTTATAGTGTTGCCTTTGTACATCACCTGTGGAGCTCACCTGTCTATCTTGCACTCCAATTACCTATCCTTCTGTTCACTTAGGTATGTGTGTGTATCTACATATCTGTTTGTATCCACGTATGTTTCTATCACTCATACTGTCCTCATACTTCACACAATCAGGATGAAGTGTATAGTTTTATGAAGGTCACACACATTGTTGACCTTGCTTGCAGGCACCTCACACCTCAGTCCCACGCTGGTTACAAAGGACTCATGGTCATCACTCATGCTAAACACAACCTTTACTCCCTCTCTTTAGTTCCTGTGGTGTTGATATCAGTCTTAATAATGAAGGTTTACTTATCAATCTTCTGACGAGTAGCTGACATACTTTACTATACATTGAGAAGGTGTTGGTGCATTCTTTACCTCAGTTTGTAATACAGTAATAAGGAGTTTTATGTATTAGAAACATGCCACTTTGCCAGCTAGGTTCCTGTATCCCGTATCCACCCAGACTAGAAGGTTTTATTCAACGAGAACAACACTTGCTCTCATAACAGACTTGCCTTAACAGTCAAACGAGCTCCTTGCAACAGTGGTACAGATCAAAACACTCACCACTTCACCTCGTTAATACTACCGTGTGATAAACCTTCGGAACTACCAAACATAGTGAATTACCAGCTCACATCAGGCTTACAGAGGAGTGTGTGATCCCTCATTATACATACTAACCATGCAATGAAACCCTGTAATGTTATCAAGTAGAGACACAACCTCACATCAGAGACAACAGTGAGACAGACACCCACAGCCTCAGTGTACGTTGGGGTGATAGTGATGGTGTGTGTAGTGATATGAACGCACAAGAAAGACAGGAATGGTGTTAGGTTACCGAGTGTTACCATGTTGTAGAGTGGTTCTGTTACTGCCTCAGGGTGATAGTAACGTCAATTCAACGTGACAGACAGAGTGAGTTGAACCTCTTGTGACAGCTTATGAAATTATTCCGAGTATGTTTGAGTGTGTGTTGAGTCACTTAATGTCGTGTGTGTCTGTTTTATAGACGACTAAACCCACCAAGCCAACTCCTGCAATTAGAGTCCATGATTAAAATGACGAGAAGTGAATTTTTATTAAAGTATTAGTATTATTATTGTCATTATCATCTTCCTTTTTTTTTATATATATATTATTTAAGGATGTAGTAATTCCTTGGATCAAGTTGCTGGTTTTAGTGGCTTCTGTTCTTTGTTTTTTTGAGGTTTACACATCATCTTAAAACACAATAATTCAAACAGGATTTATAAGAGAATGGTGTGTTTAAGATGCAGTGTGTTTTATTTACTTAATAAATAAATTAATAAATAAATAAATCTCACATAAAAACAGCAACAAACACCAAGGAGTAACTAACATCCATTACTTTTATTTACTTATCTATTTATCTATTTATATTTATGAGATGAAGCGGAATTTATACTTTTCCCAATTTCACGGCCTGGAACTGGAATTAAGTGGCCTTGAGCTTCACTCCCAAAGTACTGAAGGACACAACACCACTCACACTGCTCACCTCATGACAGTGGCGGTGAGGAAGGACTCAACGAAGGGACTCTAAGTGTACGAGTGGCTGGGAAGACGAAGAACTGTGATACACTAAAAACAAACTGAAAGAAAAGTGTGTATCCGTTTTTTTGGTGTGTGTGTGTGTGTGTGTGTGCGTTTGTTGAGGTTTGAGGTTCTGTGACGTGGGGTGTTTAGTCACTCATAACTTGTTCTGAGTAATGCATAGAAGGTGTATTTCCATTTCCATTTTACTCTAATACATTTGTGACTGGTTTGAAGAATGTAATGTAATGTAATGTCAAAGTTAAAGTAAGAGTGACTATTGTTATACTATATTTCAGGTTAGTGGTGATGTGATGTCTCCTGTTTTCCACCTTTCAGCTTGTAATGATACTAAACATTTATTGATATGTAGCCCAACGCAGCATACAGTGACCTCAGAGTACTTCCAAATGATGCTACGTATTCATTACTAATATTTTCATACACCCACAACCCATACAGTGTGGCGATGAGTACAGCAACACGAATCATACACATTATACAAGGTGAAACGATATCAAACTCATCCCGGATTCAGTCATACAGGATAAAAGAAAGTTGTATAAACATAAAACAATATATTAGAAACACACACACACACACACACACACACACACACACACACAGGCACCTCATCTCCTCAGTGCCTCATAGTATTGATAGCCGTAGACCCAACAGAGGCCAGACCCTTTAGCAATTAGCACCTAGCGACCTCACATAACACTCCAACAGGTCTCTCTGCCTGGCCTGAAAAGTGGAGCTGATTCAATAACCTTCCCTTAGACTACCACCTCAACGCAGCCTAACCCAAGCATGACAATTTTATACTGCAACACTCCAGCCTCGTACATGCCTGGCGATAGATAGTGATGTTGTTGGTGTTGAGAGCAGGGAGTGTGTGTGTGTGTGTGTGTGTGGGTGTGTGTGTGTGTGGGTGAAGAGGTGCTGGGAATGTGATGTATTAGGTGTGATTTGACTTCATCTGCACCTCACTGTCTGTTCTTGAAGGAGAGAGAGAGAGAGTGAGAGTGAGAGTGAGAGTGAGAGTAAATGTACAGCTCAATCCATTCTATAATACTACTAATAATAATTCCTCCTCCTCTACTACTACTACTACTACTACTACTACTACTACTACTACTACTATTACTACTATTACTACTATTACTACTACTACTACCACCACTACTACTACTGTTTCTTTTACTAGTGCACGAGTCCCCTATCTCCTGCTATGGATCAAAGTAACATTATGCTTCCTCACCCTTACTTTGGCTTGAGTAGTGAGACCATAATGTAAACAGTGCCAAGTGTCTCCCCTCAAGGACACACAACCTAACTTCATGTAGTCTGCTTGTAATCCATTGGTGATGCGTGATGCGTTTTTGTTTCTTTGGTTCCCAGGTGTGTGTGTGTGTGTGTGTGTGTGTGTGTGTGTCTGTTTGTTTGTTCCTGAGTCTGTAGTGCATTGGGTTTTTGTTTCTCCTCCTCCTCCTCGTTGATATATATTTGATAGATAAAGTACAATAGCTGTTTGTGCCTTAGGTGATGTTTTATTAAGGTAGTGACGTATGCAATCACCTGTCTGTGTGTGTGTGTGTGTGTGTGTGTGTGTGTGTATGTGGTGGTGGTGGTGGTGGTGGTTGCAGCAAAACTATATCATTCTTTCCATTCCTGAATTGTATGTTTGTCATGTTATTGGTGAAGTGTTTTTTGTTTTTATTTATTTATATTTTCACTTCAATACATTAGTGTTTATATTCTTGTGTGTTTTTCTATTAGCTTCTATTTTTTTTTTTTTTTTTTCTTGCTTTGGTGCCAGATTTGTAAAGGAATACATATTGTGTCTCCTTACAGGATTAACTATGATACATTTTTCCTTTTTTATTTCATTTATTACACTATTGTATGTATTGTATCAAATTTACTCAGGCCAAGAAATAGAATCTTTTTAAAGTATATTTCTGTTTGTGATGAATATATACATTTTTTTTCTTCTTTTTTTTTCTGATGAACAAATGAGTCAAACTTTATTATACTTCAAAACATTTCATTCTAACTTGTATAATTAATTCAATTTGACATAATTAACCAAAACCGTCATCACATCACCGCTAAAACCACGTCAATCAGTGTTAATTAATTAATCTTCAAGTCTAATCAGTTATAAATTAATTATATTCGTTTATGATAAAAACAAAACAAAAAGAAAGGAGTGAAATCAATGTTTGAGTGTGTGTGTGTGTGTGTGTGTGTGTGTGTGTGTGTGTGTGTGTGTGTGTGTGTGTGTGTGTGTTGGCAGCTAAGTAATACAATTGAACTTGGTAACACACATATACAACACTGCTAGCCACCTCACCTGTCTGTCTGTATGTCTGTCTGTCTGTCTGCTGCTTCTTAGTCTTACACCCTGTCAGTAAACAGGGTGAAGGGGGGCCACTACACCCTACCCCCCCTAACACATTGCAGGGGATCAGGGAAACATTTTTATTATTTATTCATTTTTTATTTTTATTTATTTTATTTATTTATTTTTTTTTTAGTTTTGATTATTAGTCTCCTATTTGCACCATTAATTAGTAGCATTTGTAGAGGCTCGATTTGTTTATATATATGTGTGTGTGTGTGTGTGTGTGTGTGTGTGTGTGTGTGTGTGTGTGTGTGTGTGTGTGTGTGTGTGTGTGTGTGTGTGTGTGTGTGTGTGTGTGTGTGTGTGTGTGTGTGTGTGTTCTTCACTCTCCTAACAGCCTCCTCCCCTCACGCCAGACCCAATTAGATAGTTAGTTAGTTATAGTAGTTAGTGTTGGATCACCTCAATGCCTGCGAGCTGATTGGCCGAGCTAGTGCATGTGTACATAACATAACATAACATTACATAACATTAGAGAGAGAGAGAGAGAGAGAGAGAGAGAGAGAGAGAGAGAGAGAGAGAGAGAGAGAGAGAGAGAGAGAGAGAGAGAGAGAGAGAGAGAGAGAGAGAGAGAGAGAGAGAGAATAGCCTTGTTGATGTTTACGTAAATATATATATACATATACTAAATAGTTTGAAAAATGTGTGTGTATAATGTGATTCTATATGTATTTATAGTTCCGAATCAGAGTATGTACGTGTGTGTGTGTGAAAATTAGGGTATACTTAATTATTACCATATCAGCATACACACATACACATACACACACACACATACATACATACATACTAGACAATCTCACTTCTCACCTGTATTCAGCACACAGGTTAATTAATTAGCACTCAAGGTGTAGCATAGCGATTCTCAACACACATGGGAAGCAGGCACCCCCACCCCCCCACACACACCTGCACACCCCCTGCACACACCATGCTACCCCCACCAGCCTGCCCCCCCCCCCTCAGCCTTAATCCCTCCCCCCTAACCCCTCTCCCCTCTTACCTGGCCAAACTAAGACATAAAGGTGATAATTAATTTGATTACTTGGGTGTGTGAGACTTATAAACATTCCTCCTCCTTCTCCTCCTCCTCTTCTTCCTCCTCCTAAAATGTTGACGTAATGTTGAGCTATTCCACATCTTTCCTGCTCAGAGAGAGAGAGAGAGAGAGAGAGAGAGAGAGAGAGAGAGAGAGAGAGAGAGAGAGAGAGAGAGAAGAGAGAGACTGGCGTGACCTTGAAGTATGTAATGTTTAAATATTTCCCCAGTAATATTGTCTGCTCCCTCCCTCCCTCCCTCCCTCCCCCCCGCACTTAATACCCCCTCCCCCACCCCCCCAAGTAGTGTATCAGTAAACCCCAATAAACTACAGTATTGTATAACCCCAGAAACCCCCCCCTCCCCCCCCACACAGTGTATAACAACCTCTCACAACCCCAGTAATTTGAAGTGTTTCCCCCCTCCACCAGCACCCCAGGACGCCCCCCCATTCCCCCCCACAATGTATTAACCCCCCCCATCACCCCCGCTAATAAAGTATGGTAATGGATGCATATTTTGACCCCTTACACCCCCCTCCCCCGTATTACTCCCCTTCCCCGCCCCCTTTTGCTAAATGATCTCAGCATCGAATTAAAACAGTCTGCCCCATAATTCTTTCTTGAAAATGAAAGGTAATGTAATAATATCCTTGACTTCCTCATGTAATTGTTGGTATTACTGCAAGGATTATTATTACTATTATTATTATTATTATTATTATTATTATTATTGCGAATTTTTCTACTTGGTTTTATTCCCCGCTGTTCTATAATTATTTTATTTATTTATTTATTTTTTTTCTAGTAAGAGTAACGCTTGTTGGATTTTCCGAAGTTGAATACATCGATAGATCTTAATTTATGTTATTTAATGATTTTTTTTTATTAGATATTTTCAATTTCTTTCTTATTTTCTTTAATAACTTTTCGTTTGGTTGGCGGCGATGGTGAGTGTGTACTGGCGTGTGTGTGTGTGTGTGTGTGTGTGTGCAGGTCACTTCACGGTCATTCCGGAGAAAAAGTTGTAGGAGCCTTGTTTGTTGAGGACACAGTGTTCCCTTCCCTTCCTTTCCGTTCATTTCCCTTCCCCTCGCACCTCCCCTTCCCTTCCCTTCCCTCCCCTTCATGACGGCGAAGCAGCAGCAGCAGAATCAATGGTGGAGGAACACGAACAAATGAAGAACGAAAGATTATTATTTATTTTCTCCCAGTCAGTGATTGGCTCACTAATTCTATTTTTATTATTATTATTATTATTATTATTATTATTATCATTATCGTCTTGTTGCTTTTCGCATTCTAATTTTATAGTGTGTTTAATAATTTCCATAAATGCTTTGCAGATAGCTGTGTCTTCAGAATCTGAAGACCTGTTATTTTTAATAAAACCAATAGCTTATGTTTGTTTAATGCAACCTTGAAGTAGTGGAAAGTTTTCATTAGTGTTAGTGTGTGTGTGTGTGTGTGTGTGTGTGTGTGTGTGTGTGTGTGTGTGTGGTGTGTGTGTGTGTGTGTGTGTGTGTGTGTGTGTGTGTGTGTGGAAGACAACACGAATTCTCAGGTTCACGATCACGACTCACGCACCGACCTGAGACACTGGACAGCGGAGGAGGAAGAGGAAGGTGAACTGTGAAGCAGACAACAGTAGTGGAGGTGACGCCGCTGAGGGAAGGTTGTGTTGCCGGGGACTCAGGTAATGTGTTCATCTTTTTATTGTACATAGTGTTACATTGCGCATTTTATTCACCTTATTAATTACTTAAGTTTTACCAGTGATTTCAAACTAGTAGATATTGGTTTTTATGTTATACAGCCATTGAAGGAGTAGTAGTAGGAACTATTTAAGTATTCAGAGGTAAACTCTAATACTACTTAATACTTCAAACTCTTGTCTTCCCTTTCTCTTCGTCATTGTGTGGAGGACCGAGGAACGCCGTGGACACGCCCGCAGACCTGACGAGGAGGGTAACTACGCGAGGCTTAAGGTGGTGTGGTAAGTGCTAACGAGTGTGTGGAAGTAGCTAGTCAATGGTGGTTCAATATGAAGTACGTAGTTAACAGTTGGACATAATTAAAACATGTGCGTGGCTGTAGTTATGGTTTCCTGTGTAACGTGTTTATTTAATTTGTTTCAGACTACCAGCGCCTCTTCCGTCCGTGCCTAAGCTTACCTCAAACTCTGCCGTCCTCCTCCCGGTAACACGCCACTCGAGCTGACCACTCGTGTGCCGTACAGTAATCAAGAAGAGTACAGTAGTAATGTTATATAGAAGAGTAGTATCACCCTTTCTCTACCCAGGCAGAATATGCACAGTGGCCGGGGTAAAGGGTGATACTACACGTGGCCATAGCGGCAGACAGGGATAAGATACTGTAAAAGATACTGTAATCATTAGAAGAAGAAAAAAAAACCCTCCCCACGTCTACACATCCAATGTAAAGATCCCTACTAATGTCTAAACTTAATAATAATTTAGGCTGTGTAAGAAATAACCAAAAAGACTTTGCAGAAATTTATTGGGTTTCTTTCAGGTAGACGGAGGAAGGGGACGGTCTGGAATCTGCCGAACGTGTGGATTCAGCACACCGGACTCCATCGCTTCTACAGCTCGCGTCCCTGTAAAGATAAAAATAAAAGTGGTGATTAAGTCATGTAGATTTTTTTTCTGGAGACAATATAACCAGTAACTACCAGTCTACACCATACTCTCTCCCTCTCCTTTTTCTCTCCTCTCTCTTGCTTTTCTATCAACGTAAGGTCCACTGAGTACAATGAACCTTTACTTCCTCCGTCTGTCTCTGCGGCGGGTACTGTGGCGTGGATGGTAGGTGCGTACAAGCCGGTCATAGCGAGGCGAAGACCTGGAAAGAAACACTAAATTAATCTCTCGTAACAGCCTGTACACCACACCACACACCTACACCCGTTATAAACTCCTTCCACCCACATACACACGTCACGGTCACTTCCCGCTAATCCCTCAAAGATTGATGGTCACACACTATCCACCCTCACAAGACTACTTCACCCCCTCCCAACACACACACACACACGCACACCTCTCAGTCAGTCAACCAGCCATTAAATCCATCTCCAAACACTTAATATAAATCCACATGAAAACTAAATGAACACACTAAATCCTGATGACTTCCTACTGTATCTGAGAAGCGAGGATAACAGGAGAGGAGGAACTGAAGGTAATTATGAAGTATTGAACAAGTCATTATAACTTTCAATGGGGGAGAGAAAAGTATTTACCACATAACTACCATCAACATTACTTTAACGATATAACGCACTCAAACCTCTGATGTCGGGTGTGGTGTTCTTCCTCGATATGGTAGAGTGGAAGGTTCTGGCAGGGTGGAGGGTGTGGAGGCCGGCTGAAGGACGTGGTGAGGGCAACCTATAACAAGGGAGAGAAAGACAGCACGAAAATAAACTAAACTAAAAACTATTACACCAGTCAGTCATTAACTCAATAAATTATCCTCAGTCGGTCAAAAATGATTTCAGTCACTCGATCAAGACACACACAAAATAACACAACATACGTTAAGTACATACCTTGGACCTCCCAGCACAGTGACCGTTCTCCCTCGGTGCCCCGTCGCTACTGCCGCTCCTCCCACCGTCACTAGAGACTAAACCTCTGATTGGAGACTCATTCGAAGTACCACCACTTCGAATCTCCTGAACCTAACTACCACTTCAACCATCCGTTATAAAGAGAAAACTACGAAAGATGCATTTTAATATCACTTAGTTTTTCATCATTAGTTTAATTAGTTGGTTAATATAACGCATGCCTTTAGTATATTACAGACATACTGTAATTCAAGTACAGTACCTTGAGGATAACTGGCAAGGTGTTTTTAAGGTGTTAATGATTTATTTTAACAACTCTTCCACATACACATTGTTCAACAACAGCAACGTACGATAATTATACAGGAACAAATCCACAATGATCACGAGACAGTTCATAAAATGCTAAAAAAAAATCGATGCTACTACTACAAAGATAAAATAATTATCAAAAGAAAACTAAACTACTACTACTGTTACTACTACTATTACTACTACTTCAAGGCTAAAGACATAATTAATACTACTATACAAGGCTAAACTAACAATTACTACTGCTACATAACATATTATTATTAACAACTTATCAATATTTACAAGTAATTATTAACAAAACAAAACAAATGACTAACGTAACAACAACAACAACAACCACGAAAACATACTTGCCACACACAACTTCCTCTACAACACGTAAATATATAAACAATGAAACTCACATTTTAAAGCTTCAGCTGGAAGGTTTTCAAGACTTTACCTTCGTGTGTCGTTGGCGGGAGTGGGAGTGGGCGTGGACGTGGACGTGGGCGTGGGCGTGGGTGTGCTTACTGCTGTGGGCTGAGGCGTGGGTAGCTGTTCCACCTTCCTCTTAGGCTGTGACGGCGCCATGTTGAACACTGTTGGGAAATTTGTGTCGAAGAAACCGTCTCCTGGATAAAAACCATTATTCTTCCTTGGTGGGGGCTCCGTCGGGGTGGTCTGCGGGGGGCGGGGGGCAGCGGCAGGATGGTGGGGGGGTTGGTGTTGGGATCGCCTTGTGGGTGTGTGTCTGGGGTGAACGGTGCGGGGCTGGTGAAGGGATGGTGATGGGCGTGTGTTGTAGCGTGGAGGCCAGGGTGTGTTGTAGCGGAGGCGAGGCATCTGAACCTCACGTGCATTGTAGTAGTAAGACGGGAGGGAAGGGCGGGTGAGGGGCCCCAGCAGCCACCCCAGGATGCCCGTGTCCATTGACCAGGGGGAGGGGCGGCTGGGGGGTAGGTAGGTGTTGTACGGTGCCCTTTGCTGCTGAGGATACCCTGTCCCCCAGTGGTTGTGTGAAGGGGCTTCAGTGTGTGGCTGGGAGGGGCGGTGTGTCCTATAGCTGTCTGTCTTGTAGCTGTCCTCGGATGCGTAGCTCTGGTCGTGGTCGTCTCTGTAGTCGTTGGTGGCGTAGTCATCGCTGGTGTAGTCATCGCTGGTGTAGTCATCGCTGGTGTAGTCATCGCTGGTGTAGTCATCGCTGGTGTAGTCATCGGTGTTGTAGTCGTGGTGGTGTATGGAGTCAAGGTCACGCGGGGAGTTGTAGTTAAGGTTGTGGTTCTGCAGCAGGTCGGAGTACTCGGTGAGGTTGGTGTCGTCGTCGTCGTGGTCGTGAGGGTGGCGTCCTGCAGGGTGGCTCGTGGGGAGGAGGGTGGTGCCGGTGGAGTGGTCGGGTTTGATGTAAATGTTGCCGTCTTGCCCCACGTACAGGTCTTCCCTCAGCGGGTAGTCCTTCTTGAACTGGTAACCTCGGTGCTTCTCCGCCTCCTCGTTCACTATCACCTCGTACGTGAGGCCGCCACCATAGTTCTGGTTACCGGGTGTACTGCGGGCCCCAGGACGTAACCTTTGGCGCCGTGGTTGGCTTCGGGTGGAGTAGCCTTGCGAGGGTGTGTAGGGGCTGGGTGGGGGCACAGGTTGGGGGTACCGGGGCAGCTGAGGGAACTGTGTATGGCTGAAAAGGTTGAGAGGATTCAGCAGGTTGAGGAAGTTATCTCCGGTGTTTGAGGTGGGGGTGAAGGGCCGCTGGGGTGCGTACGGAGGGCGGCGAGGGAAGGATTCACTGCCGCCCACCATCGCTGACCTGCTCACCTCAGACCTGTGGTGGGTGTCACTCTTCCTGAACTTCTTGTAGTACCTGTCGAAGGAGTCGTGGAAGGTGTTCCCGAAGGAGGGCAGGATGGCGTTGCTCGTGGCGGCGGGGCTCAAGGTGGTGGTGAACGGCGGAACCTTAACGCCGCGACGAAGTGGAGTAGCTGGCGGCGGTGAGCGTGGTGCTTGAGGCAGGGAGGAGCGCGGGGCCTGTGGTGGCGGGAACTCATACTTGAACAGCCGGAGTCCCACCAGGTTAGCGAGGGAAGGCACATTCTGCACGTAGGCGCCCTGACTCACCAGCTGTGTTGGGTTCACCCACGCTAATTCAGCAGGTTCGGGAAGCTCTTCAACATCTGCTGCATCTGCCTGCCCTTCCTCCTCCTCCTCCTGGCCTGAGGCTCCGCGCCGCCGCCTGCTAGGATGCACACCTCGCCTCTTCCCCGGCACGTACTCCACCCTCCCAACACTCACCTTCACAGCCTCGCCATACTTTTTCTTTGAGTTCTGCTTGGTGGTGACCTTCCTGCGGGCCTTGCTTGGTGCCACGCCACTCACGGACCTCACCTCACCAGGACTTTCCTTCAACTTTGTTTTCTGCGGTGACACTTGTTCTCTAGAGTCAACATGGTCACTGCTGG
>JAPQNM010000001.1:2575725-2658225 GCA_029783475.1 Metacarcinus magister | reverse complement strand
CAACCCTGCTACAACCCTACGAAAAGTGGATGAAAAAACTGTTGCTGCAAAATCAACACTTCTAAACTTCGTCAATTACTTAAACTATACCTCTTGGAAAATGTCTCACAACCTAAACGGAGATGTCCTCGCTAAGACCGAGACCAAGGGAGACCAGGTGTGGTCCCCCCTCAAGGACAACTGGGATACGAAGATGTCAACCTTGGTCTTGAGGGAAGAGGAGGATAACAGAAGTTTAGGGAATGCTACACTAGCTGTTCGAGTCCCTATTGAAAGCGGGAAGCACTCGTCTGCACCTCCGTTATTCTGGGGCTCAGAAACCATGAGGGCTGGCCGGACACTGACGTATGAGGAAGAAAATGATAAAAAGATGAGTAAGAACGCTACGCAAGGCCGGGAGGAAGATACAAAGAAGCCGAATAAGACGACAGAGAGTAGCAGAGACAGTAAGGCAGGTAAACTATATGAAAGCAAGGATAGGAAAAGTAGAACGAGAACTACAACACGAAGCGACAGAGGATCACGTCAAGGTGGTGTGATGAACAATAAGGCAACCACCACAACTACCACAACCACACACACAAACACGAGTGGTACCAGAAGACTGTCGGGAAGCGCACAGACTAATGAACAGAGTAGAGGAAAGAAAATACA
Organism: Metacarcinus magister; assembly: GCA_029783475.1. NCBI lineage: Eukaryota > Metazoa > Arthropoda > Malacostraca > Decapoda > Cancridae > Metacarcinus > Metacarcinus magister. The sequence continues at coordinate 2,657,571 of JAPQNM010000001.1, read as the reverse complement.
GTTAATGACGCTAATTGTTGCTATTATATGTGCAATTATCTGTATTTGTCTCGTGATTATGGCCTCCAGGTGAGTAAGGGTGATTATATGACTTTAATTAATACACCTGCTCGCTTTATGAGGGGAAAATAAGGGAAAAAAAACACTTTCTCCATCTCAATTGCCTTTCTCTTAATTATTGTAATGTTAACTAGCTATCTTGTTTTTTTTTTCTCTTATTAACATGACAGGAAACTTTCAACATAATCATTGCGTTTCCCTTTTTGTATTAAATTTGCATGACCGAGAGAGAGAGAGAGAGAGAGAGAGAGAGAGAGAGAGAGAGAGAGTGTGTGTGTGTGTGTGTGTGTACAGGATATAAATAAGCAAGAGAATTCAGTATCAATAAATCCACGCGGGGTTAAGATACACAACAACCCATCTTATGCATTGCTATTGATGGTGAACCTTTTGCCAGCAGATGTCCAGCCTGTTATTTCATCTATGATTGTTCGTTCGTTCCATGTCACTTATACTCTCTCTCTCTCTCTCAACTATGCTTTCTATTGCGTTCTCTTCAACAATACATTTTCTATTGTAGGTTAAGAGGACAGACCACCTATAAGCTTTAACCTTAGGGTGTGTGTGATCTGGATTTCTATATAATCTCTCTCTCTCTCTCTCTCTCTCTCTCTCTCTCTCTCTCTCTCTCCCTCTCTCTCTCTCTCTCCACCGCTTGTCAAGTCATGTAGTATTAAGGTTGAGGTGGAGGCTGTGGGCTGTATCGTGCTGTGGATGGCCGACCACCACTTTGTGTTACCGTTGTAAATACATAACTTACATAACCTTTACACACACAAGACTCGTTCAATGGTATTATTTAACTTTTTCTAGTAGGTGATTTTTATTCGGTATTGTTATTATGGTTATCTGTATTACTATTATTTATTATTATTATTATGAGAGAGAGAGAGAGAGAGAGAGAGAGAGAGAGAGAGAGAGAGAGGAGAGAGAGAGAGAGAGAGAGGTAGTTTACTAAGCCATAATACCTTAATTTCATCTTTTTCATTAACCCTTTCTCATTTTCTCTTACACAAACACATCAACAAACAAACAAAACAAACACGAACATAACAAAAAACACAAGCAAGCTAACACACACACACACACACCAACCTTTCACAATGCTTCAAACGGTTCGGTGCTTTGGGTCCATAATAATCAAAGGGTTCGAATGAGACACGTGAGTGAACGAGTACTACGTGGTGTGGTGGGGAGGGAGAGGAAGGAGGGGAGGGCTGATACACACATACGATCATCAAATGGAGAGGGGGGGGGGAGAGAGAGAGAGAGAGAGAGAGAGAGAGAGAGAGAGAGAGAGAGAGAGAGAGAGAGAGAGAGAGAGAGAGAGAGAGAGAGAGAGAGAGAGAGAGAGAGAGAGAGAGAGAGAGAGAGAGAGAGAGAGAGAAAGTATGAGTGTAAAATCGTATAAAGTTGCATGCAAGTTAAAATTTCTCTATGTATCTCTATTTTTATCTCTCTTTCACACACACACACACACACACACACACACACTTGCATATGTCATAATCACAAGAATCGAACCGGGAACACAGAATGGCAAACTAGAGACCGTAACCACTCAGCCAACAGTAGCAGGTAGGCAGGATGACTTATTATTACTACTATACTACTGCTACTACTACACACTTAACACCGTGTAGTAGTAGTAGTAGTAGTAGTAGTTAGGAGACTGTACGTGGCAACCAAGTTCTATTCTACCGTTGTGTGTGTGTGTTTGACTACTAAATACACTTACCAGAGCTATTACAAGTTTAAAACACACTCAAAACTCAAACTCAAACCTCACGCACTCAAAACAACGAAACACCTTTTTGAAACATTCTAAACAAGTTATATTCAAACAATAATTATTTCAAATAGTCACTAACCTACACTAAAAAAAAATAAATAAATAAATAAATGTATAGGAAGATGAAAAAAACGGAGAAAGAGCGATTTAAAAACAAAGCAAAACAATAGATAACACAGATTAATCAAAGGAAAAAGATGCTATTTGAGAAACAATATAATCCTACAATGTCAGGTAAAATAAAAAAAGAAGTTAGATAAACCAGGAAAAAGTTAACTAATTGAGCTCACTATGTAACAGCAGCAGGAGTGAAGAGCAGCACGTCCTACCTCATCCCCTGCCTTGGCGTCACTGCCTGTGTTTACCTCTCCATTTTCATTTTCTTCTCGCTGTGGGAATGCAACTCTTACTTAAGTGTTGCCAGGTATATTTTTTTCCCTCAGTTTCCCTTTGAAAGGTTACTAAGACTGTGGATTCTATAACACACCTCATTACTTCCTAATTACCTTCATGTATTAGTGTGAAGCCTTAACACACATTACACTTACATTCAGGGTGATTTTCTTAATAATTACTCCCTCGCATGGACTGGTTACAAGAAATAATGGTGAATAGGAAAGATTTTTACTATCATACAATTCATAAATCTAGTTATCAACATACCAATTACCACCATCATCATCATCATCATCATACAGGGGAAGGCTGGGAGGGAACTCAACTTGGAAGGCAAATTACTATAGTCATGATGTGTATATAAACTAAATAAAAAGGGGAGAAAAATGCAGCGAGATCACTTCAAATTGGTATCATTGGTAGTGGTGAACCAGAAAGCCTTGAATCAGCCTTAATTAACAAGATAAGACTCCCACTACTGCCATTATAAGCTTTTCAATAATGCCTAAATAATGTACTTAGTTTTAGTCACTGACACAGCCCTTCCTTCGTGTATATATTTACTGCACCTCATTCAATGTCTGTACAGGTAATATTACACTGGTTGCTGCACTCCGCTATACACCTCCTTCCTTCATTAACATTCCTAGACCAAGTTTATATCACAAAATGGGTCCTTCAATACTCCTCCTTATCCATATCATATCATCCTTGACATCAAATCTCAATGTATAGTTTTCCAAAAGGTTCAGAACACACACACACACAAATGCACTAACTTATCATTACTTAATAGTCAAGACACACACTTGATCTCAAATAACTGTAGTATAGACGAACATTTGCGTTGAAGTGACCTAACCTTGATGAAAACTATAGTGAGTTATATAACACAATGATGCTGGCCTGAGGTGTAGCTTGTGGTGGTGGTGGTGGTGGTGGTGGGAGGCTATACATTATAACACTCCCAACACACACACTTATTATTTTTCCTGTCTGGGTGGGTGCAGAAATTCAGGAAAAGATGGAGGAAAATTTTTGTTATGGTCTGCGAAAAGACAATTATTTGCCAACTAACTTTGTTTTTGTTGGTGTGTTGGTCTGTGTAGGGAGTCTTACGTTGGGTGGATGGAGAGAAAGCGTAGCAAGACTGTTACTCAAACTATAAAAGGTGTATGTAACTCTCTCTCTTATCTTTGCCTTCTGTTCCCTGGTATTAAAGAGTGAGAGAGAGGGATGAGAGGGAGGGAGTAGCTGTGTGTTGTGTTGTGTTGCTTCCTCAAGGACTACTCAGGCATTCATCAGTTTTATTTAACTTGCTTTTAACTAACTGTTTTTAAATTTATCTGCCATCACACGTGTCAACTGAAGATAATAACGATGCAGGTCTTGAAAGCACATCACAAGGGACTGGTACACACACACACACGCACGCACACACACACACACAGGGCCATCATGATAAAAACTGTTTCAAACACCACTGTGACAGATGAATATGCGGAGAAAACATGACTGAAGGTCGCTCTGGAGGGGAAGAAAAATGTTGAGATAAGCATAAAAATCTCCTTTAGTCTCCATCCCTTCACTAGAAAGTATAAGAAAGACAAGATCCAAAACAACTGACAAGCCAAAAGTAAACTGTAGTAATAAATTCAGTATATATATATATATTTTCCATGTCACGGATAGAAAAGAAGGAGAGCAGCAAAAATTGTATCAGTTTAAGGCATTCACTAAACTGAACTGAACCAGCATCATTATCCTGCACAAGACAGTTCAGTCACCCCTTGTTGGAGTACTACTTGAGGCCCTTGTAACACTTATAACAAAACACTCCTACCACTGGCATCTTGTTCGGGGAGGAGGAGGAGGAGGAGAAGGAGGAGGAGGAGGAGGAGGGAGACAAGGAGGAGGAGGAGGAGTGAGGCAAGTGTAGGGTGTATGCCGTGCCTGTCCATACACCCAACACTCTTCGGGACATCCGGTGTGTCCATTAAGCAAGGTGTTAACTCTTAGCGCCGGTGTGGTGTGTGGGCGCGCCTGAGTCCCCCCTAACGGCATGTGGTTGCTGTGGCAGGGCTTTGTGGAGACAAGACTCGCGGCGCAGAAACATTCAACTAAGGTCCATCATTGCATCGTGGGTGGGGCAGGCGTCACGCTGGATGGACTCAAACAAAGACTGGAGTTCTGGGGTAGACTTAATGTGGGCTACGAATTCTGATAACTGTGGGTTCTTGTCAGCGTCTGGGATGGTTAGGAGGGCGGCTACGGCTCTCATGGCAGACCGTTTCAACTCATCCTGCTTCTCATATTCCTGCTTCACTGAGTTAGCTTTGACCTTGGTGGTGACGGTGGTGCGCAGGGGTTCAACCAGCCTCTCCAACCTACACAAGGGTACAGCAAATAAATACATCAATAAAAACATCAAGAAAAGCAACAAAAAATAAGAAAAAAAAATAGATAAAGGTAACTTACACACAAAGAAAAAAATAAAACATGAAGAAAAGTAACAATACATAAGAAAAAAAATATATAATGGTAAATAATGCAAATAGAAAAAAATTTAAACACGAAAAATAGATAGAATACAATAATATAAAGATAATGGTGGCCTCTGTAACCTAACCTCACCTTTGCAACACAGCCTGGGGACAGAGGTGAGCAAGGCGTGTCAGCATGAGGTAAGTCAGCATCTTAATATCGTAATGGTCCCTCAAGCCACCTTCCACGTGCTCCAAGAACACATAAATATCCACACGGTCCAGACAGGTCTCAAGGAGGGTGTACATGCACTCAAACGCGGCCTTGCGGATGTCCAGGCCGTCATCCACTGTGTGTTTGAACGGACCCATCTCAACCTCACGGATCAACTCTTTCTGTGGGGGGAACGGATGGCAGTGGTGTTAGGTTAGGTTAGGTTAAATTAGTGAGTGTACATCTATACTCTCACCCTTACTTAAGTTTAGGGTGAAATGTTTGGTACTCACCCTGACTTTGGTTTCATTGTAGAGCTGAGGCAGTATGGTGTCGAGAAGGTCACGTACAAGGGAAGGCTTGTTGTGGGCGGCTGAGTTGAAGGCCACCAGGGCCACGCGACGCACGTTAAGGTCAGGGTCTTGTAAGGTGGAGAGGAAGTCACCGATGCTATGCCGAAGTAAACTGTCAATGGTCGTTGGCTGAAAGAATGATACAAAGATTTAGTGAGTTTGTTATTAAGTGATGTACAGTTAGTTTTGATGATATAGTTAGCTTGTAGGGTGGTAAGGGAGTGTGTTTGTGGGAGATAATACAGGATGAGAGTAAAATATAGTTATAAGTTGTAGCGTTGTAAGTATAAATACACAATAGCAGTGATAATAATGATAATAATAAGTGACAGGAACTACATAGCCTTACAAACACACTCTCAACACACACACAACCTTCCTAACCTAACCTAACATTAACATTAACTCTCACCTTCCAACCTTACAAACACACACACACCTTACCTAACCTAACCTAAACTCACCTGGTCTGATATTGTGAACTTAATGGCGGTGACAATAGTAGTCCGCATCATGGGTGAGTCTGTCTTGAGGGACTCCTGCAGCTTAGGGAGGAGAGCTGAAGGATTGATAAGGGTGAGCTTCCCTAGACACTCGGCCACAACATTCCTGGTTCCCTCCTCAACGCATTCGGTGTGGCGGAACAACTGGGTCCAGATGTCACTCACGAACCCTTGTAGAACCTTGACCCCCTCCGCACTCTTACTCTGCAGGCTGATGATCTGAGGGAAGGGGTGAGGGGAGGGTGAGTAAGGGGTGAGGGGAGGTGTGAGGGTGAACGAAGTATAGGGTGAGCATAAGAGAAATAGAGTGCATAAAATAAAGAGATACATAGATAGAGAGGGAAATAGATATACACACTTATTTAAGGCAGCATAAAAAGACTGATATAAATACAAATACACACTTCTTTATAACAGAGTGTAAAGAAAAGCATTATCAGCCCCTGTACCCACTTCTTTAAGGGAATGTAGTAGTAGGTACTGTCGCTTAGGGTTGGCTTCGATCTCAGACAGTACAAACGGAAGGTACTCCTGCAGGTTACCACAGCTGAGGTGACCCAAGGCATAGGACGCGGCAGACTTCACCTCCTCTGATGGGGAGCTGAAGGACGCTACCACTGCATCCTTCAACTGGGGGATGCCACTTAGGTCACTGTGGAGGAGGAGGAGGAGGAGGAGGAGGAATAAATATAAGATTAATATAAATAGTAATAAATGAAATGATAGACTCACAACCTATACAACTTAATAAATATAAGGTTAAAACACTGCTATTAACTTACATATGCTTTCCAATCTCTCCAATGGCTAGTAGTGAGAAGGACTGGACAGTGGGTGAGCGTGGGTTGGTAACATCCATCAGGAACCTGTTGACCACGCCCACAGCCTCACTAGGGTGGGTTAGGGTGAGGGCTGCTACACACTTAGCCATGGAGTGGTATGCCTGGTGGGGGGGGGGGAGAGGAGATAATAAAATAGAAGAGAATAGAGAATGCAATAGAAGAGAAGAGAAGAGAAAAGAGGAGAGAGAGAAGAGAGAAGAAAGATATATACATTACTTTGCGTTTCTTTAATCATTACAATATAACAATCACACTTTAAACCAAACATATCTACACACACACACACACACACACACACACCTGTTTATGTATGTTAGATGCCTGTGGAGATACGAGTGGAGCCAGTAGGTGTGTGAGAATGTCTTGATAGCCTAGCCCTGGTAAGCCCGCCCTCACCACAGCCTCAAACAGGTCCTGCATGGCCTTCAAAGCACCGCCTGCAACAGTACACAAGCAAACGGTAAACAAACACGGAAATCAATGCTCGAAAACAGTACAAACAAACAGTAAACAATACACAGGATGATGAAAAAAAAATAAATAAATAAAGATGAATGAATAAATCAATCTGATGGAAAAAAAAGGGAAAATAAATCAACAAATAAAATAAAAAATAAAATATATAAGGATGGATTGGCAAAAAAAAATAAATAAATAAAAAAAAATAAATAAATAAAATAATAAAATAGTAATAATATATAAACAAATAAATAAATGCAAGGTATCATGTCCCTATATACGTAGCCTCACCTTGCAGTAGAGGTGACCTGACCAGTGCCATCACGTCAGGCATGATGAGCTGCAGGAAGTTGGCGAGTGATGCCTTGTGCAGCTTGGCGGTGGAGGTGAGGAGGGTGAGGCAGAGCTGGGCAATGTGGAGATCAGACTCATTGATCAGCGGCGGCAACTCAACCAACACCTGACAAAACAAGGCCATTAGGTGAGGGCAGGTGAGGTTAGGTTAGGTTAGTCATGTAAAAAATGAGAAAGAAAGGAAAATATACGTAAAAAGTCGAATTAAATAATATAATAATGTCAATATTACTAGAAAAAACAAAATACAGAAAACAAATCAAATTAAATACAATGAAATATATTGAAAACATAAATTAAGTCAAATAAAAACAATATACAATGAAACAGATCAAATTGAAAATGAAAAACCAACCCCAAAAAATTAGTAAAACAAAACACAAATTGAAAACACAAAAAACTAAACAAAACCAAAAATACAACCTCATACAACACCACCAAGAACCATTAAACTGCACATAACCTCAACCCTAACCTAACCTAACCCCACCCACCTTATCCAGCATCTGAGGACTGAGTGCCGTTGAGTAGTTAGTGACCACAGTGTCCAGCAGAGTGAGGGTAGCCAGCTTGAGGGCGCGCTGGTTCTTACGCAGGAAGGATGCAAGGACTGGCAGGGCATCACTCAGGATGGGCCGCAGGTCAATCCTTAGGGGGGATGCGGCTACCTTAGTGAGTGCCTTGACTGTGGTGAGGCGCGTTATTTCGTTGCGGAGACGGTCCAGGAAGATTGGGAGACAGGTACCAAGCTCACCCTAATAAGATAGAGAGTTAGGTTAGGTTTCATTTACAGTCACCCTAAAGAATTATACTCTCTCTCTCTCTCCTTCTCACTCTAAGGAAACTGTTATTTTTATGTTTTTACTATAGTACATTCTCTCTCTCTCTCTCTCTCTCTCTCTCCCTAGCCTTACCTGTAGGTGGTCTCCGAGGTGTGAGATGATCTGTCCCATGCAAGCGATGGCCCTCTCCTTCACCTCCTGGTCCAGGTCGGCCGCCCTCAGCCGGGCCAGCGTGCAGTGGTACAGGTCACCAGTGTAGGGCGTGAAGTCAAAGGACGAGGCAAGGTCTGAAGGGGGAAGGGAGGTGAGGTGAAGTGAGGTGAAGTTAAGGTGAGGTTAGGGAAAGGTTAGAGTAGGTTAAGGAAAGGTTAGGGTAGGTTAAGTTAGGTTAGGTTAGGGTAGGTTAAGGAAAGGTTAGGGTAGGTTAAGGAAAGGTTAGGGTAGGTTAAGGAAAGGTTAGGGTAGGTTAAGGTTAGGTTAGGTTAGGTTAGGTTAGGTTAGGTTAGGTTAGGTTAGGTAGGTTCAGGTTAAGTTAAGTTAAGTACTGGAGGCAAGAGAGATAAGAAGAAAAACACCGGAATCCAAATATAACAACAATATCACAACAACAACAACAACAATATATTAACAAAAAACGAAAACCAAATGAACACACTATTACCTATCTTACCCAATGGCCTTATAACTTTCACAATCTGCTGCAGTACCAGTAAGGCCTCCGCAGTGATCTTATAGAAGGGGTCAGCCACACAGGTCACCACAGGGGGTAGCAGCTCCCCTATGTGCTGATGGAACACCTCTCCGCTATGGTGCACTAAGAGGCAGTGCACAAACGCTAGGGTGTCGATCTTCATGTTGCTGCTGCTGTTCTTGTCCCTGGAAGATAGATGGAGAGTGTGAGTGAGTGAGTGTGTGTGTGTGTGTGTGTGTGTGTGAGTGTGTGAGATAGTTTTTAGTTACAAGAGGAGAGACGAACACCTAAGAACTACACATAACTCATCTTACCCAAGGGAGAACTGTATGCCCGGGATGAGTGCTGGGATGTGGTGTGTTAGTGCTCCGGGGTAGACCTGTACCAGCTCAGTGAGGAGGGCGAAGCAGCCTTGGCGCGTCTTAATACTCTTCTCCTTCATCTGGCGGTGCACGGATTTAACGAGGGCTGGTACCTGAGGATGGGGGGGAGGGTGAGGTAGTATGGAGAGAGAGAGAGAGAAGGAGGAGGTAGTATAGAGAGAGAGAGAAGGAGGAGGTAGTATAGAGAGAGAGAGGAGGAGGAGGAGGTGAGACAGTAGCAGAGATAATATATAACTAAAGAAATGGAAAGGAAATCAAGAGAGAGAATACTTTGGAAAATAATAAATAAATAACCACACAATATGAAGAAATAAAAAGAAAATAAAGAGAGATAGACAGCCGCCCATCTTGTTATATTAGTTACCTGTTGTTTTAGCATAGAAATAGTTCCTTCCTCCTGTTCCATGGCATCTGGGTCTAAACTGAGGCTGAGGGACGGTCTGGTCTGCCTCAGAAGGGCCATGTACGCGTGGAAAATGTCAACCTTCACGTTCTCCTCCCTCTCTGTTGGGCCAAAGGGAGGTGAGGTGAAGTGAGGTGAGGTGAGGAAAAAAACATCAATGAAATACAAAATAAACAAGACAAAAGATGTATACAAGCAATACACGAATGATGAAAAATAAAACAACACAACACAACACAGGAAAATACAATGAAATACAAAATAAATCACCTCAAAACCTAACCTAACCAAATCAAATACAGGATATACACCAATAATGAAGAAACTCAATCAAAAAAACACTAATGATCTCACCTTTGAACCTGTTAATGAGCTGAGGTGAGACGGTTTTGTAGAATTCAATGAGCATCTCGTGTCTAGTGGATATCACAGCCTCCAGACACTTGGCAGACGACCGCCGCACCTGGACAGAGAGAGAGAGAGAGAGAGAGAGAGAGAGAGAGAGAGAGAGAGAGAGAGAGAGAGAGAGAGAGAGAGAGAGAGAGTGATAATTAAAACCAATCCAAGGCACTTACACTAAATTAACCATATCTTTGTTACCTAATTATTAAGTATTTATTAATAATCTAAAAACGTATATATTCCATGACTTCCTAATCTAATTGCTGCTGTTTATATTACCTTACTTTCTAACCTAACCTATTTTCACCCTTCCATTTAGCACCTGTCCATTGCAACACCTGTACTGTGAAGCCTAACGAGCCCCATCCTTACTGACTCACCTTCCAAGACATGTCATCATCGTCTGAGTACTCGTCATCTTCCTCCCCGTCGTCATCCTCGTCCATGTCCATCTGTCCCTCGTCATCATCATAGTCATCGTAGTTGTAATTAGGGTCGTGGGTGATGTACTTCAAACACATCTCAACGATCTGTAAAGGAGACACACACACACACACACACACACATTAGTTACAAGTTTAAAGTAATAATGATAAAGGTAAATATTTTTGACAATTTGAGAAGGAAAAAAACACACATACACATACTTAAACATTTCTTTCTTCTTCATTTTTTTTAATACTACTTGTTAGAGAGCAACAAAAAACTATATGAATAAAAAAACTCACACTTCTGATTACCGTTACCTTATCCAAACTAACAAACACATCAATAATTCGTAAAAACCTTCCACAACAACAACAACCATAATATACTAACACAATTAACACTAACACCATTAATATACATACCGTGGAGAGGTGTGGTGTGATTTCCTTGGGGCATCTGAGTGTAAATGCTTCACAGGCAGAGATGCAGTACTCCCTCAGCTCATCATCATCCACTGCCACGTACTGTACTATTAACGGCATCACACGCTCAAGGTACTCCCCAAACCTGTGTCCGGCCTGGCGACTGCATGGGGGAGAGGGAGGAAAGGGAGGAGAGAGAGATATTATAGAAGTCTTATATTATTTTTAGATGATTATTGTTGAATTCTTGTGGTATTAGCATTATTTTTTCACCTAGAGAGGGAAGGAAAGAGAGTTAATATAGAATGATGCTGTTTTAAGATGGTTGTAATTACTTTTTCACATAGAGAAGGAAGGAAAGAGAATTAATATAGAATTCTTATGAGGTATTATCATTATCAATACTACTCTTCCACACACACACACACACACACACACACCTTATAGCCGCAATACACTGAATATATGTTCTGGTAGTGGACATTGATGAATTCTTGGCTAGTTCTTCAATAAGGAAATCCATGAGTCTGGCATAGATCTGAGGTGAGCACGAGACCACCAGGTGACTGAGTGCGATGATGGTGCGTTTCCTGACAGCCAGGCGCGGTGAGGCAAGCTGGGGCAGGAGTGCGTCCAGGATGTTAGGGTGGAAGGACACCAGGAGGGAGCCAAACCGTGCTAGTAAGTCTCCAAGGATGTCCAAAGCTTCTAATTGTACGCTGACGTCTTCTTGCTGTGGGGTTGAGGTTAGGTTAGGTTAGGTTAGGTGGTGAGGTTTGTATTCAATGTTTACAATCCTATACTACGTTTTTTCACCATTTTTTTCCCCTCCGCACATCAAAACAGTATATCTCACTATCCCTAAGGCAACATTTACACCCTTACATATATTTCATTTTGTTTCCCTTCTGTATACACTCCCTTAAGTCTCTCTCCCCTTCACTCACCCGGACAATGGCCTCGGACAGCCTATCGGTGACTCTCTTGCATATGTTTGCTACGAGGGCTGTTGACGACGCTGGGAGTTCATTGATGACTGTCTTGAGGGCGAGGGAGGACATGTCTCTGAGCTGCTCTCGCTCACTCACCATGTGGTCACAGAGACTCTCAACGATGGAGTACACGTGGAACTCCTTCACTTTGTTGACCAGTGGACCCAGGCTGAGGGGGAGGGGTGGGGAGTGTGTGGGAGTGGGTGAGTGTGGTGGTGGAGTGTGGTGGGTGAGTGGTGAGTGAGTGAGTGGTGAGTGAGTGTGAGTGAGTGAGTGAGAGAGAGAGAGAGATGGATAGAGAGAGTGTGAGGGTGGGAGTGAGAGATTAAAAGTATGTAATGTAATGATGAGAAACACAAATACATACACAAGCTTAAATAACACACAAACTCACACACACACACACACACCCTTTCCCCAAACACACATAAACACACCCTTCCAGAAACACACTCTCACACACACACATCAAATAGCATAACCACCCCATACACACACACCCACACACCCTACCCATCCCCAACACACCCCCCTTCCCCCCCTCACCACTTGACAGCCAGGTTCTGCACCTCCCCATTCTTGTCCTCGAGTAGTCTGAGCAGCATCTTCACCACCTTGCGTTCAGAGTCATCGTCCAGCTTGATGGAGTCCTTCTGAAGCTCCGTCATCAGGTCGTTGGTGGCCATGAAGCGGTAGTCCTTGTCTGTGCTGGTCATCTGGGGAGGGAACGATGCGGAGGGTAGTTAGTAGTAAATTTGGTTTGGTTTGGTTTTAGAATACATATATTAGGTTTGGTTTGACTTACTTTTCATGCTATTAGTCTAGTCTCTCTCTCTCTCTCTCTCTCTCTCTCTCTCTCTCTCACACATTCTATCCTTCAACTGATCTCTTTCTTCTATCTTTATTCTCTATTCTCGGTACATACAACGCCATTTCTATCCCCATTCTCTTAAAACTTTCATTATATATAAATAGCTAGTGATGAGGGGAATACAAGCTCAGATAGGTACTGTATTTCTGTATATTTTCACATTTTTGACTTCACTAGTACCAAAAAATTTCTCTATTATATTCATACTCATCAATTTACTATTTCTTTTACTATTATTATTATTATTATTACTTAACTGTATTTCCTTGATATATATAAATGGTAAATATATTGTATAAAATAAAAATAAGTTTGCATCTATAATTCGATCAGATGTAATAAATGAAACTTAATGAAGCTGATCACCACCATCCTTCAGAAAGTTTGAAATCATCTTGCAACATTTATATAGGAGTGAAACATTGACTTTCCACATTAATCACACCTGACACTGCCATTACTAGGTTTATAATGGCACTGCTCGCTTAAAAGGCTCAAAATAAGGAACAAAGGAAAAAATATGATAAAAATGATAATATAGAATAAAAAAAAATGCCGTGCAAATACGATGAAAAGATATGAAGGAAATAAATGAAGTGAAAATACGATAACAAGGAAAATAAGGAAATCAAATACTGTGCAAATGATAAAAACGAAAATCAGGTTAAAGATTGAAAGTAAAAATACGATATATGTGAAAATATTGAACTAAAACGAGTGTAAATACGATAACAATTGACACATTCTCCTATTCATCCTGACAGCTATTTCATTGACTTAACACTATAATTTCCCTTTTCTTTCCTGCACACACAACACTAGGGAAGGAAAAAAACACACATAAACAAGGAAAATAAAGGAAAACTAAACATCATTGACCAAAACAACAAAAGCCAAACAGAACATGAGTTAACATTACGACCTTATTTCAACACTAATTCCTTTATTATTCCTGTTTATTATATGTTGCTATTGTTCTCTTTGCTCACCTTTTCCAGTAGATTGGCGATGTGGTATGAAACACTCGCCATTGTTGTTGTTTTTAGGTGTTTTGGGGCCGGCGATGCAGCAGCAGCCTTACCCTTGAGACCCGGGAGAATTACTGAAATATTTTGGTATACTCAAAAGGATTTATAAAATATTTTGGTATACTCAAATTTACGTTTACCATTAATCACATATAATAAAAATGTATAAGATGTTTAATAGAAAATATATTGTCATTTTTTGGTTGTCATCAAAATTGTTGTGTATGGATATTTCTTTCTTATTTAGGTTTATTTTAATGATTATATTTAATGTATTAGTTTAGTTTCAATTTTTGATTGATTTAGATGTTCAATAATAAGTTATGTGAATTATTTTTTTCCACGCATTTCTTAATCGCCGAAACACTTGCAATGCGCGGGAGTTCCAACAATATAATTATAACATCTTGCTAATCCGTCTTTACTTCTCAATATACTGCATCTAATACAATAACTTCCGTATATTTAGTAAGTCAGGTTAAAATTACGGTTTATATTCACTTAATGGACAAATAAAGTTATTAAATAACCCCCCCGTACTGGGCATCTATATACCATTTAATTAAGAACATAACATAAGAATATAAGGAAGCTACAAAAGGCCCGGAGGCGTGCACTTGGTAGTTCCTGTTAATCCTATCCCTCATTATTACCTACACCCACCTCTCATCCCCATCCATGAAGTCGTCTATAGTCTTCTCTTGAAACTCCCTATTGTCTGTGCACTAACTAACTAACTCATTTTTTCGAAAGCTATTAGAGATATTGGAAATATCATTGCAATATCTGATACACCTAATTAAACTGTACAACTGATATGAATATTTGTTCTATGACTAATAATTACGCAGTAAAATGAAACCGTATATTTATATAAAAACATGACTTTCCTCCTCATTTTATCGAAAGCTATTAGAGATATTGGAAATATCATTGCAGCATCTGATAGACCTAATTAAACTGTACAACTGATATTATGAATATTTATTCTATGACTAATAATTACGCAGTAAAATAAAACCGTATATTATACTTGCTGACTGAGTCTGTTCCAATCATCTACCACCCTGTTTGTAAACCAATTTCTGCCTATTTCTTTATCAAGGATCGAGCCCACAAACTTTAGGCCACAAGATAAGCAATGAACCACTGAGCCACCTAAATAATGAGTACATTGTATATAATATCTCTGCTACGGTTAAAGAGAAAATATTATCGTCTATATAATATCTCTGCTGACGTGAACGTGGCCTCCGAAATATACTGGCGGGTCTCGAAGAGTTGACGTTTAAAAGGTAGGCGGATTTTCACGTTTTCAGTGCATTGAAATGTTGTACTCTAACCCGATATTACCAAACTACCAGATAATATTAAGGAAACTGAGCCTACCATCGTGTTCGTGATACATTGATGCATATCATGAGCGTAAGATAGTTACAATAACACTACACCTAATATAAGATAATGGAAGGAAAATTAGATAGTTCATAAACATTTTTTGTTACATTTTTTACTTAAACTCACTGTAACTCCCTTAGCTTTACTTACATTGCATTTTGAATCACTGATTCAAGATCTGCACTTTTTTCCGATCCTTATGGTATGCAGCAAGTACGGATAAATAAAATATTAGATTGTTAAAATGGCTGATATAGTAAAATTACTGCAAACTAGCCTACCTTCCACTGCCTGAAGCACTCAGCACTCAGTGATGTCCTCCCGTGCAACATTGAGGCTGCATCTTTCCTGTTGCAAGCGACATTCACCCATCACCGTTCAGTTTGCAGTAATTTAACTATATCAGCCATTTTAACCACCTAATATTTTATTTATCAGTACTAGTTGCATACCATAAGGATCGGAAAAAGTGCAGATCTTGAATCAGTGATTCAAAATGCAATGTAAGTAAAGCTAAGGGAGTTACAGTGAATTTAAGTTAAAAATGTGACAAAAAATGTTTATGCACTATTTAATTTTCCTTCCATTATCTTATATTAGGTGTAGTGTTATTGTAATTAGTTTATGCTCATGATATGCATCAATGTATCACGAATACGATGGTAGACTCAGTTTTCCTTAATATTATCTGGTAGTTTGGTAATATCAGGTTAGAGTACAACATTTCAATGCACTGGAAACGTGAAAATCCGCCTACCTTTTAAGAACATAAGAACGTAAGAACGTAAGAATATAATGAAGCTACAAAAGGCCCGGAGGCGTGCACTAGGTAGTTCCTGTTAATCCTATTCCCCCTTATTACCTACACCCACCTCTCATCCCCATCCATGAAGCCGTCAAGTCTTCTCTTAAAACTCCCGTCGACGTCGACTTCTCGAGACCCAGCTTTATATATTGTCCATATAGATAAGAATTATTATGAAAAAATCATATTTAATTGAAGTCAAAGTCAATATGCAGCCATCCGGACGCACTACTTTGACAACTCACAATCACAGTGTTCTAAATAAATGCCATATTACAAACTTATACCAAAACAACATCTAATAACAAAAAACAACAACAAAAAATACACAATTCAAAAACAACCACGATAAAAAAACAATAATACATACAAAACCCAATATAATATAACTGACCCCAAACAATCCACATTAACCATACACACAAATCACCTACACAAACCCAAATAGATATAATAATAATAAAACATAAAATCCTATCATTATTGTGTGATATAAAAGCTTAATAATAGTGTAGTGGTATACAGCAGTGGACACGTCAGCTGGCACGGGTGACGGTGTACCTTCCTCTCACCACAACAACAACGTCACCACACACCGCGATCACCACACTACCAGTCACCACACACCACCAGTAAAGCACAACACCCTTCAGGATGGTGAGTGATGACTGCTGGGATGGTGACTGCATTCACAAGGGAGATATGAAGAGGCGTAAGGGGTGAGGGGAGTGTCAACTGACCGCCACTCAGGTTAACAGAGCCTCTCGTGTCCTCTTTTTCATATTTTACTAACTTGCTTTACTTTATGATATGTCCGTGGCAGGCAGTTATAGAGTTAGGACCTTTGTGTGTTAGGGTTGTGGTTAGTAAGGTCTAATTCTTCCTTTGGGTTGGGTATTGAGTGTTCAGTGGCGGCATATTCTCCCATTCTTACGACTTTCTGTTCACCTTTATAAACCATATCTATGCGTTTGTTTGATTTATAGGGAGGTTATTAGGTTGTGTAAGGGTTGTTTTTTGATGTGGGTGTTATGTGGGTGGAAACATGGGTAATATGGTTGTAAGGTGTGTGTGTGTGTGTGTGTGTGTGTTGGTACGGCCTTAACGTAATGCTTAGCCGGGCAGGTAACGCTAATTATACCTTAATGATGACTCCTTAGTGATGCAGGGACGTGGTGTAAGGTAATTAACTACTACTAACACACTTACTACTTTACTATTACTCCTCATATTACTACTACTACTGTTACAACTACTACCACCCTCACCTAACCCTGGTTCCCCCCCCCAGGTGCTGCTTGCGGCGGCCGTCTGCACCCGTAGTGGGAAGGCGCTTGTCTCCCGCCAGTTTGTGGAGATGACCAAGTCCAGGATTGAGGGTCTGTTAGCGGCCTTCCCCAAGCTGATGACAAGTGGGCGCCAACACACCTTTGTGGAGACTGAGTCCGTACGTTATGTGTACCAGCCGCTGGACCGCCTCTACATGCTGCTTATCACTACCCGCGCCTCCAACATACTAGAGGACCTGGAGACTCTACGGCTGTTCTCGAGAGTGGTGCGTCCTGTCTCCTGTTCTCTCTGTGTCTGTCTGTCTATCTTCTATCTCTCTATAATAAAGTAGATAACAAGTCTCTTAGTCCTATAATATTAAAGATAAATGACTAGATAGATAATAATAATGTTTTTTTCTGGTTAGATTCCCGAGTATTGCCGCAACATGGAGGAGAGTGAGATCCTCGAGAACTCCTTCCACCTGATCTTTGCCTTTGACGAGATTGTTGCGTTGGGCTACAGGGAGTCTGTCAACCTGGCCCAGATCCGGACCTTCGTGGAGATGGACTCACACGAGGAGAAGGTGTACCGGGCCGTCAGGGAGACTCAGGAGAGGGAAGCACGGACCAAGATGAAGGTGAGGCAAGAAAGAAAGAAAGAAAGAGAGAGAGAGAGAGATAAAAAAAGATAAAAAAAAAGGAATAATATGAAGATAACATTAGGTTAGGTTTATTTACCCCAAAAAATGTACTGGGCTTCCTTACTCATCCATTTAGGAGCTGTTGATTTAAATGTCATGTTTACGCCTCTCTACCTAATGCATCATACTTATTGCAATCATTATTAATAGAACACTAATAGATTTCATGCCTTCCAACCCTTCTATACATAATACTAATAGATTTAATACATTTCAACCCACTCATCCACTCATCCGTCCATCCATTGCAGGAGAAAGCCAAGGAGTTGCAGCGTAAACGTCACGAGGAGATGAAACGCGGCAGCAAGAGTAGCGGTTATTCCGGGGGAAGCGGCGGGGGATTTGGTGTGTCCGGGGGCTTTGGGGGCAGCACTGGCACCTTCCCTACCCCTACCGAGGCTATCCCTTCACCCACGCAGGTATGGGGGGAGAGTACTGGGTGTGTATGTAGAGTTTAGAGTGTGTGTAGAGGTTGTAACACACTCGGTTAAGCTTGTCTCCTCAACACACTCCACTAAGCTTGTGTTGCATTGTGTTGTGTTGTGTTGCAGGAGAGCCGGCCGTCCACCATCAAACCTGCCGGGCCAAACCGTGCCATGAAGTTAGGAAGCAAGGCCAAGGATGTAGACTCCTTTGTGGACCAACTCAAGTCCGAGGGTGAGCGGGTAGTGTCCTCTACAGAGCCTCAGTCACCCGACACACCCACTAACACACCCGCCGTGGATATGGAAGCGTGAGTAGGCGCGGAAATGTGTTTAATGTATTTTATTTTTTGATATTTTTCAGTTTTTTCTTGATGGTTATTTTGGAAATTAATGCTTATTTTGGAAAGATAAATTTGTTCATGTTATTTAAGCTTGTAATCTTTGTTATCTTGTATGTATGTATATGTATGTATTTATGTGTGTGTGTGTGTGTGTTTCAGCGTGCACATAGTGGTAACAGAGGACTTGGTGGTGCATGCTGGGCGTGATGGAGGCCTCAAGACCATGGAGATACAGGGTATACTCAAGCTGCGTATATCCGACCCAGACTATGGATACATCAAGGTTCAGGTGTGTGTGTGTGTCTGTGTATGTGTGTGTGATGGTGTTGCGCTCCAGAAATTGTTGACGGAAAAAGTATTAGTGTGACGGCACCTTAACCTAACCTAACCTAACCTTGCCTTACTTAACCTAACATAACCTTAACTTAACCTCAACTTAACCGCACAGGTGGACAACACAGAGACCAGGCCCGTCCAGCTTCAGACTCACCCCAACGTGGACCGAGAGCTGTGGCGTTCGTGTGGTCAGGTCGGGATGAAGATGTCCAACAAACCCTTCCCTCACAACACAGATGTCGGCGTGCTGAAGTGGCGCTTCCAAACCAATGATGAGAAACATGTGCCGCTCTCTAGTAAGTGTGTGTGTGTGTGTGTGTGTGTTGTAATGTGTGTGTGTGTAAGAAGACCCTGTGTATTACTTATTGTAGCCTTGTGTATAGATCTCCCTTGTTCTCCTTGTTATAATTGCTCTCTCTCTCTCTCCTAGTCAACTGCTGGCCACAGGAGAACGGCGCTGGCGGGTGTGACGTCAACATCGAGTACAACCTTGAGAACAGTGACCTTGAACTGAGTGAGGTTGTCATCACCATTCCCCTGGCCCCCGGAGCACCCCCCCCAGTCATCAACGAGTGTGAGGGTGAACACGAGTACAACCGGACACACTGTGCTTTGGTGTGGCGCATCCCTGTTATAGACAAGACGGCTCCTACGGCAGCTATGGATTTCACAGCTCGTGGCGTTCCTGATAACTTCTTCCCTGTTCGTGTTAACTTCAACTCCACGCGAATGTTTTGTAATATCAAGGTGAGTGTGTGTACGTGTGTGTGTGGGGTGTTTGTGTGTGTGTATGTGTGGTATTTAGTGTATAATTTTAAGTATAATGATCTTTTCCAGTAGTGATATAAATAATCTTCATCCTGTATCACTTCCTCCCTTTATTATTTTTCTCTCATTGATCTTGTTTTTGGTTATAATTCCTGTGTGTTGTGTTTCCAGGTGTTGGGTGTTGTGAGTACCTCCGACGGCGCACCCATAACATTCTCCCATGAAACACAGATGAAAACCAATGTGTACGAGATTGACTAGACCTGCCAACAACCCTTCCGGCGCACAATTGTTACAGTACTCGAGTTTTAGTTTGGAGGGTCAGGTCAGGTTAGGTCAGGTTGTGTGTGTTGGTTAGTCTGTTCAAGTTCAGATCATCACCACCACCTCCTTCACCTCCTGTTCTTAGCTGTCTAAACTAAATGGAATTGTCACTTGTATTGACTTTACTTTTATTCTGAGGAACTCTTTACATTCCTTTTAACTGATTGTGTTGATGAGGATTTATATTTTTTAGTTGTGTTTAGTTTAGTTAAGTCGATGGAATAAGTTATTGTTTGTTTATATTTGTCCTACCTACCTTAACCTAACCTAACCCTAACCTTACCTAACCTACCTTACCCTAACCCTACCCTTACCCTACCCTTACCTTACCTAACCCTACCTTACCCTACCCACCCTAACCTACACTTGTGGCATATGTCCTTTGTGTTGTCTTGACCTTCTACACTTCCTACACTCACCACTGCGTTCACTCGGAAATTTTGGCTCATCAGAATAATAATAATAATAATAATAATAATAATACAAGATCGTTATTCTATCTTGAAGTTGATGGCGAGCATTTACATTTTTTTCCCTTTTGAGTTAATTTCCCTAGTTTATTCCTCCTGTTTATTTCCCTCCTGACAAGAGCAGCTGAATTGACTTTTTTTTCTTTCTTTTTTTCCCAAGTTCATTATTTCCACTAAATTACTCATGCTAGGTTTGTCATTCTTTCTTTCTTTTCTTTTCGTCCAAATTGTGAAATAGTATGTAAATATGAACTAAAATACCTTTATGAACTACCTGCATGAATACAAAAATAACCTTAACTTGAAACTTGATTGAAACTGAAATAATTATGTGGTGTGGATCTGAGCTCCTTCCTTCCTCCTCCTCCTCCTTTCTTTGTTATCAGTGTTATCCTCTAAACATACACATTATCACGTTCTCTCTACACATTCATTATCATCATCACAAGTACACACACACACACACACACGTACATAACCCTACCATACACACTCTTATCTATGGGATCAAATATAAGGAAAAGGCAGCACAGTTATCATGAGAAACGTTCTGCAGCCATTCCTTAAGCACCGCCACAGCTAGGTTTGTGCTGCAAGGCTCGGCAAAAAGCATCACCAAACATCACAACAAAACACCAGCACACTCCACTCCTCACCCCTTCCTCTCTCTCTATCATAATGTGTTAGTGTGTTTCCTTAATCTTGTGTTGTTTTGGTGTAATGGTGATGGTGGTTAGGTTCACACACCCTTTAGGGAGAGAACAACAGGATTTAGTAGTGGTATAGGACCTTAAACATGCTGGTGTTGGTGTATTTTTTTCTTTACTACATCACAAACTATTGGCACTAATATGGAGGTTAAGATGGACTGCCTGTTATTTGGCTTAGGTTAGGATGGAGAGGTAGTGTTCCTTGTGTTGTATAGGAGAGGCAATGCTCCAGGAAACTGTTCTTATAAAGTTACTGGTTGAAATGTTTTGTATCTTCACCATCCATTCCCAGCCCTTTGTTTTGGTGCCGGCAGTGTAAACAAAAATAGTTCACCGTTCAAAGTGTTCTGATATTTTTGAAAGAGTGTATGTAGCTCCTTGGTATAGTGTGTTAGTGATGGATTGACGTACACACACACACACACACACACACACACAGTTCATCCTAACTTAGCTGGCCACTCCTCGGCACTCTCTTCTCTCTCCACAAGGCAAAGGAGATATGGATATGAACACTTTGATGCTCTTTGTACCTAACCTAACCTAACACACACTAGGTAACGTCAGGGCTTCCTTTTGGTAATCAGAATGCACGGATAAATGACAAGTTTGGACGGAAGCATAGGTGAAGGAGTACTCTCTCTCTCTCTCTCTCTCTAACTATTTTTCCTTCCTTCCCTCCTTCCTCAGTCCCTTGCAAGTGTTGATTGAATGCACATAAAGAATGACTGGATATTGGCTCCCTCACATCTTAGTTTGACCACACACACACACACACATGCGCATACACACACACACACGGGCATACACACACACACGGGCATACACACATACACGTTTACTGGATTTCTTTCTACCAATCCTCAACCTTGTCTATTAATATCTTGAGGCAAAAGATAATTCTGATAAGCTTTGTGCAATGTAAGATTAGGTACAAGAACAGCATTTCCACAGTTATAGACAAAGGTTGGATACATTAATGCAGTGGAAGGTTGGGTTTAATTTGACTTATTTATTCCTCTGTGTGCATGTGTGTGTGTGTGTGTGTGTGTGTGTGAGAAAATGTTGATGTATTTGTATCCCATGTGACTTGCGATCAATAGGATTTGTTTTGGTTATTTGTCAGCAATCTCTGGAGACCTGTACACTGTTGTAAGGGAGAGGAACTACTGTATATAAAGTGGAAAAAATTATTTGTTAGTGAAGTTTCTATTTGATATGCAACACTGTACTGCTGTTCCATATCAAGTACGATTGTTGCATAGCTGAGTATTGTTTTCAATATATATTCCCCCAAATAAAGAAATAAAGTTTAGTATGTGTTTTGTTAGCCTGGGTGGGTTGGGTGACGTAGAACAATGGTTAGGAATTATTCATATATATATATATATTCAAACCAAAGAAAATGTATAAAAATGTATACTATTTCAACTTTCTAAATTTCAATACAGAACAAAAAGAATTATGTATGCTATCTAACCTTTCTAAATTTCAATACAAATTAAAAAAATAAACAAGATGACAGTTTTTCCCTTTTGTTTCTCAACCAGGTGATGAAAAACAGTCATGAAATCATAAACTCAGCTTCATAAACAGTCATTAGACCCAACACAACATTTTCTTCATCCTATAACTGTAGCATGACTGTGAAGGAAGACACACAACCTTCCTCATCCTATAACTGTGATTAACTGTGACTTACAACTATGAAGAGGGAGACACACACACCATCTACATCATCTTTGGCTTCCAGGGGTTACTTTTCATGGACTGGGTCAGCTTCACGGCATCATCATACAGCGATGCATCTACAACACAAACACAAACACCATTAACAACATACACAGCACAACACAAACAAATAAACAATAATAATAATACAAATAAAATCTAACCTAACCTCCTCCTCCTCCTACTACTACTACTAACTTAACCTACATAATAATAATAATGATAAAGATAGTTAAGAGCCACTCACCAAAGTCTGTTGCTGACATCTGTGGGAAGGTAACGTAATTCTGGCACAACACCTGCATCCCTTGTCCAACACCATGCACCTCTATAACGCCATCCAAGTTTTCCTGCGGAGGTAAAGGATTCAAGTCACGTTAAAAGGATCAGTAAGTTAAAAGGATCAAGTTAAGTTAAAAAGGATCAAGTTATGTTAAAAGGTGATGGTGATGTTGTTAGTGATGGTGGTAGTAATGATGATAGTGATGGTGATGGTTATAGTAATAGTGATGGTAATTGTGATAGTGATAATGACAGTGATGGTGTAGTACAGTACCTGTAGAGGGTTAGGTAGAGTCACCTTCACCACCTTGCCGTCACTTGCCTTCACCATCACTTCCGAGCCAGATGAATCCACCTGAGAAGGAACAAGAAATAAGTACTAGTAACACAAAGTCATTAGTAAGAGGAAGAAATACAAAATAAATAATAATAATAATAATAATAATACCACCTATGAGCAAAATTAGTATACGAAGTGTTGAGAGTAAAAAGGACTTATACAATTCCAGAGTACTATGTGGAAGGTGAATCTGTTTATATTATACATTATATCATACACTATTTACAAAGGAATTATTTTTTAGCTATTGGTTAACTAGCATACTCCTAGTTTTCAAGCTGCCTAACCTAACCTAATCTTATCTAACACCATTTACAAAGGAATTATTGTTTTTGACCTACTGGTACCTAATGATTACTATTATTTACCTATTGGTTACCTACTGATAACCAAAGAGGTAAGGGAGTCTAGGGGTGGTAAGGTGTGCCTCCTCGTTAAATTGTGAACGTGCCGGTCATAACAGGTTTTAAAAGTGTTGATACTCTTGGTGTTTATGAGTTGTTCCGGCAGACTGTTCCACTCGTTAATGATTGGTGATGAAAAAACATGTTCCCTGTCATGGTGATGTGTCAAGGTTTTTCCAACTTAAAGCCGTGTCTCTTATTTCTGGCCCTGGAAGCCTTCCTGCCCCCCCCCCCTCCATCTCATAGCCTTTGAGGATTTTAAATGTCACTATTATATCTCCTCTCCTGTGTGTTGCCTCTAAGGTGGTGAAACACAGCCTGGGGTAAAGATTCGGAAGACGACACAGTCTGTTTTTTGGACAAAGCATTTTTTTCTGATAAAGAAAAATTGCTTTAAGTAATCCTAAGCAAACCTAATTAAACCTAACCTAACCAAACCAAACCTAAACTAGATAAAGATTAAAAAAAAATTGCATGGCATAACAAACAAACATCAGATTAATTCAAAACACATCAAAATCTATCAAAAAAAATTGCTTTGTCCAAAAAACAGACTGTGTCGTCGTCTTCCGAATCTTTACCCCAGGCTGTGTAACCGATCCTCGTAGGGGTGTGTGTGTCAGTGAAGGAACAAGCTCGGTGACTCTTCTCTGTACACTCTCCAGTACGCTGACATCCCTCCCTCGTTGAATAAGATCCTTAACACACCTCACCTTCACCTACAGTGCACCAGGATTAGTTAACAGCATCCCAGAAGGACTTAAGAATATGAGTGGCGTGTCATCTGACCTTCAAACACCCAACTCCAACACTATCACAATGGACGAGAGAGAGAGAGAGAGAGAGAGATATTCTTAAACATTTACACTAACTTAAACTAACTAAACAGTACGCACAAGAAACAAATATCCGTAACCTAATAATTCTTTATCTGTTGTAACCTAACTTAACTTAATATAACTTCCAAGGTAATATTGTCACGTCTCTAAGTTTTTCTCACAATCAATGTACTGTTACCTGATTCACAGTACCGACCAACACCACTTGCTGCCCTGTGTAGGTAGGCAGCAGAGCACCATTCACTCTTATACTGGGCTTCTGTTCGATAGACATCACGGTTGTCGAGAAAATGCAATTAACACTACTGTAAAGTATAAACGTGTTGTTGTCGGTACTTTTCCCGCCTTCCTAGTTCCTACACAGTTCAGTCTTTTTCAACGGGACTACTTTATTTTTATCTTTCTCTTTTTCTTTTACCGGTATTAAAGGCATTAGCAGCTCTTCGGTATACAGGTATTTTTTTTTTCGATTTTTGCCGATTCGTCAGCCTGTCAGCCCATCAGCTCACCATAACACACTCACAACACAACACACTCACCTTCATCTCTATCCTTGTAAGTCACCATGTCCTAACACTTCTTTTACTGTACCTAACACGCTATAATTAACACTCTTGGGTGTAAACAAATAATTACGGTGTTTTTTCCTCATTTGTTCGTTGTATTTTCCGTTTTTCTTTGTACTATGGTTTATTTAGGCTTTACTTTCGGTTTGAATAGTTTTTATATATTCTATTCTATGGTTTATATTGGTTTAATTTCATTATTATTGCTTTATTCTATTATTCAATTTTATGATTGACCTTAGAAATAAACATTTTTCATGAAATAAATACGAATCAAATATAATAAATGTTTATGTAGGAAACAGATAGGTGTTTCAAACGATTTTTTGAAGTATATATAATTGCTTTCCTGTGTATAATAAAAATCTCAATTTTGGTTTAATATATACGTGACCCAGCAGTCAACGCACAGCCGCCACCTCGGGTGCCTGTTGAAACTTGTTGATGTTCTTATATTAGGTTACTTACGCTTAATAGGTAATGTTTTCTTTATATCCCTCCACTATTAATGGTGAAGAATGATGTGTTACTGTTCTTCCATCCCTCAAAATGACATGTAGAGGAACAGGGAAGGTTTAAAACGAAGAAATACTATCACCAGGTTGGAGGTCCTGTCGGCTGCTAGCGGTCACAAGAAGAAAGTATCACTCACTATACACCATACACCACAGGATCAATTAGTAATGTTTGTATCACCGACATACATGAACTCACACCAAACAAACACACACATTCTAGCTGGTATTTTATTTACAGTTAAAGTTTATATACAAAATTATACAATGAAATATGAATGACATGGCTTAGAATGGGTTCATGGTCATTGACAATGCATTATAAGATGACCTCTTCCTACATGAATGATGATGCAAAAGTGTGACATAAATGAAATAATAATATATGGACTTAATAGTTTTGGGAGACATTTCTGCTGCAGCCGTCCCGGGGTGGGTGGGGGGGGGGATGATACTGTTCAGATGTGTGCAGGACATCAAATTGATATAAAATAATTCATCCTGCATTGACAACACAGAAATTGTATATATAAACTGCCCTAAAAAAAAACTTATTTAGGCACAGATACCATCACCAATTGACTGTATAATATAATGTGTTTTTAGTAATGTTTTACTAATGTTTAGAATGCAGTTGTAACCCAGTCTTCATTATTCTCTACAGTCCAAACCTTAAACATGTTACTGCATTCAACGTGTCATTCAGTACAGGACATTAGTGTTACCTTGTGTTTATACTTGTTGTTCTTACACACCACACAACCAGACATCACTAAACACACTAACATGAGTATATATATATAAAAAAATACATTACCATACCGTAAACACACACGCCCTGCCACACCTAACCTCGATTCTCATTACAACCTGCAAAAATAATCACTTAAATCTGCTAAAACCCCTTGTGACTTAAGAAATTAAATAATCCCCCAAACTAAGTAACTATAGACCATATAGTTCTGCTGGGTTAACGAGACAGTGCTTCCCCTCTCATCAAGCAGCTGCCGTGACCCAGGATTGAACCCTCAACCCTTAGGTCACGAGGCAAGGTTAGGTTACCACAGAGCCACCCGACACCCTCCTTGCCCTCATCTATGGTTCACTTTGTTGCCAGCTTTTCCAAACGTGTTCAGGCGTCGTAACAAAATCCACTCAACTAAACCTGAACCTTGATGTATGTGTGTGTGTGTGTGTGTGTGTGTGTGTGTGTGGGGGGGGGAGGGGGATGATTGGGAAACTTCAATAGCTACAGAAAAATCAGGTTAATGTTATGAAAGCCAAACATGTTAAAAAATAAGTGTTTGTGTGTGTTTGTAAGCCATTAATAACACACATGTATACAAGAGTGTGATGAATGAATAGTTTTAAAATACATTCTCCGGAAATACATTCAAAATACAGTCTCTTCTCCTCCATGAAAGATGCAATACTTGAAGATCATTTACAGGTGTGTGGGGGGTCAAGGAGACACAGACACCCTTGACCTTGACCTTGCCTGTGTTATGTAGTGTTATGTAGTGATGAGCTGCTTGTCAAGTCGTCATATTATGCTTTAAGTCATCTACAGTTAACCTTCCTACAAATGTGATTTAAGTACTGTAGTAATGAATTGATCTTAGCTTACTAATGAAGTGTTTAGTTTTGTTATGCATTAATTAACTCGGGTAGTTGAATTAAAGTTATAATTGAGGAATGTGAATGAAGGAAATGTATGTATGACAATGTGTTAATTAATGTCTGTATGATGAATGAATAATAATAATAATAATTCAAAAATCTACCTTTGAATCGAGTATACATTTTTTTGCAATGTAGAAATACAGAAATTAAGAGAAGAAAAAAAGAAAGAAAGAAAGAAATACAGAAAAAAAATAAATAAATAAAAAAAATAAATAAATACATTCAAAGGTGATATAGAGAAAGAAAGTAAAGGGAATAGTGACACAAAAACAAAAGAAAGATAAGAGCCACTCACTAACCTTTCTTTACAACCTTATAAAAGTAAACAGCAACAGCGACAAAATAAAAAAACGGAGAGAGAGACTGACGACAACACGCACACACGCACACACATACCGCAGAAGACAAACATAGGAAAGAAAAATCAAGTGGAGGTGGTGGAGGAGGTGGAGAGGGAGGCAGTGGAGGAGGAGGAGGTAGTGAAGTGCGAGCGTTGGCGAGACAGACGGAAGTGATCCTCGGGTGAGATATCCTCGATGCCTCGGCCTTGAAGACACCTTAGTGGTTTCCTCGCCCTTATGCCCCGAGTGGTAGGGCGGCAGGCTGGGTCTCGGGACAACATCAGCTTGAGGAGGGAACTCTGCCGGGCGTCCAAGGGAAAACAAATAATAAACATCACTTGAAACTCCACTTTTTTTATCCCTTCCTTAGTTTCTATCCTGTCTATTCCTCCTTCCCAATCCTATTCCTTCGTGTTCCTCCTTCCCTATCCTTCCTATTCTCCCTCCCTCCCTCCTTCCCTCCTGTTCCTCGTACCTCGTCGGGGAAGTCGTCCTCAAACTTTGCCGGGAACATCACTTCTTCTCTTAGGCTGGTCATGACAGCCAGGCGTTCCATCCCAGTCCCAAAGGCAACCAACATCTCAAAGAAGATCAACCCAAGGGAGTAGATATCCACCTTGTAGTCGTACACCTGACCACTCAGCTGCAGGGGGAAGACAGGTGTGTGAGTGGAGAACAGGTGTGTGTGTGTGTGTGGGTTTGTGTCTGTGTGTGTGTGTGCGCCTCTCACCTGTTCCGGACTCATGTACAGGCGAGTGCCGACGCGGTGTGTGTGCGTGCGCTGGGATGGGAATCTATCGAGGTGTGCGGCGGGTGTGTAGGCCGCCTGCTGCTCCTCCTCCTCGGCTATGGTAGTGACGAGGCCGAAGTCACCCACCTTGACCTTACCCTCGAGTGAAAAGAAAATGTTGGACGGCTGGAGGGAGAGAGAAAGAGAGAGAGAGATAAAGAGAGGGAGAGAGAGATATTGCATAGTGAGTTATGACACACGATGACTTAAAAATAAACAATAAATAATTCTACCTTCCCTTGACCCATTTTACCCCGCCCCCCGCAGTGACCCCATGCCTCACCTTAAGGTCGCGGTGCATGAGGTGATTATCGTGAACATACTCCACAGCATTCGTGACATCGTTAAACATGTCTAACACCTCCCACTTGTCTCTCTTCATGTTCTGCATCAGCCAGTCTCTCAAACTCTCCTTCAGACATAATTCCATTTGTATGTATAAGAGTGTGCGTGGGATGGAAGGAGGCTTGACTGATCCTATATCCTGCGGTGCGTCCTCCATCCTACTAGCTGTTGTTGACCCCAGACTTAACGTTCTCGGTCTTTCTCCTTTTTTTTGTTGGTTATTTTGCGTTGGTTGGCTTCTCACTCTCTGTCTCTTTCCTATGTTGTCTTGTGGCTGTGGCTGTGGTGGTGAGTCTTCCTCTGCTGTGGTGTCCTCGCTGTGATGTTCAAATACAATAGAATGACTCTCACTACTGCTAGATAACCTCCCCCATGATTCTAGGCTATTGGTTAACGGGTGAGCCTTAAGTAGTGATTGATTCTTAGTGGTGGGTGGTGGTGTGGACTCCATCTCACCCTCACATTCCTTCCTCAACCCAACTGAACCTTGGGAATGCTCAAATACAATGTCAAAGGAACTGTCTTGCTGCTCTAAGGATCTATGTTTAATTATGTTACTCTCTTCACTATCACTTGAGCTCTCCTCCTCCTCCTCCTCCTCCTCATAACCACTCATCCCTCCACTCCCCCAGGTGTCTGTAAACTTCCCCACTCCCCCATTCACTGCCACACCCCCCATCACACCCCCCAGGCTATTGGTGTCCCCCTGTAGGCCCTTCTCTGCAGCACACCCTCCCGGCACCTCATTGTGGGATTCCTCAGTGCCGGGGGAAAACAGGGACGACATGGACAGCACATCTCTGTTTGGGGGAAGAATAGACACTGTTAGAAGATGTAAGAGATAGAAATTGATAGATAGATAGATAGATGATAATAATAATATATACTTTACTTAGTCTTTTCCTATATATTACAACTAGATAAACACACACACACGCACACACAAGGGATACGCCAGGGAGTGTGTGTGTTGTGGAGTCCTTACCCACTGTTAAGAAGGGTATCCTGGGGGTCCTGCCAGCCTGGGGGGGGAGTCTCCAGCCAACTGTTGTAGTAACGCACTATGTTGGTGTGGTTCAACTTGGCCAGCGCACGCACCTCTCTCTTCACTCTCTCAGCTGAGGACTTACTGCAAGGATGAGTGGAGAGAGAGAGAGAGGAGAGAGAGAGAGAGAGAGAGAGAGAGAGAGAGAGAGAGAGAGAGAATAACAATTAGGGTTATCAAAGGTACATAACAGCGCAAGGTAACTCTCTCTCTCTCTCTCTCTGAATCCATAAATATACACCACATTTTTGTTTGAGAGAAAAATAAATAAATAAATAAATCTCACTTGGTCGGCAGATTAATCCGCTTGACGGCATATTCATTTTCGTCGAGTTTGTTGCGTACTTGACACACGACACCAAACCCTCCTCTGCCCAGCCTCTGCACCACCTCAAAGTCCGTCAAGTACCTGTAGGAGGGAAGGCAGGTGGCGGACGTGACATGACCTTCCTTAGAGGCACCACAGAGCTACTAAAGGATTAAGGTATCAATGACAACCTAACCTAACCTAACTGACTGACTGACTGACTGACTGACTGACTGACTGACTGACTGACTGACTGACTGACTGAACTGACTGACTAACTGACTGACTGACTGACTGACTGACTAACCTCGATGTATATTCAGAAGAGGACTCGGCTCTTTCTACTAATGCTGGTGTTGGTGTGTCCTTGAGCTGGGGTGTGGGCGGTGGTAGGGCCTTCTCCCCCTCCACCTCCCCCTTCCCCTTCCCCTCCACTTTCTCTGGTGGTGAAGGTGGTGGTGGTGGTGGTGCTGGTAAGGCTTGGAACTGTATACCCATCCTCTGCATAAGCGCTAGTATCTGTAATGAGGTTAGGTTAGTGTGAGGTTTAAAGTAAGAGTATGAGGTTAGTGTGAGGTTTTAAATAAGAGTGAAGAGACACCCACCCACTTTTCTATTATCATTATTATTATTATTCATTTATTTATCTATATCTTTGATCTAATTCTTTGTCAAACCCACCCACTTATTTTTTTTTTTAACATTTTTGACATTATCTATTTATTCATTTTTTCTCATCTTATAAAAACCCAACCAACAATTTTCATTTATTTAGTCATTTATTATTATTCATTTATCTTATCTCTAATCCTATATAAAAAAAATAAATAAATAAAATAAAAGAAGAATTTGTACCTGAGGATTATTCTGCAGCACCATATTGAGCATCTGTGTTACGAGTAGGAGTGCTTGTCGGGTGAGCTGTCTCCTCATGTACGCTGCCATGTACCGAAGGAGTAGGTAGTGGAGGAGGGCATAGCAACCCACCGCTACTCCCAGCTTGAACCACGTGTCAGGCCTATGGGGGGAGGAGGAAGGGGCTGGAGTGAGTGTGTGTGTAGTAAGAGGGAAATAAGTAGTGTTTGCGTAGTGTGTTGATTAAAAGGTTATATGGTATTCTCTCTCTCTCTCTCTCTCTCTCTCTCTCTCTCTCACCCGATATGGAAGCAGATGTGCATGATCTGCGAGGTCATTTCATCCATCAATGTTTCCTCCTCCTCCTCCTCCTCCTCTGCATCGGAGCGGTTCCAGGGACGGCTCAGGTTAAGTTGGGCGGTGTTGTCGTCTGCGTATAAGTAGTAACCATCGTCTGGCCCAGGGAGAATAGAGGAGGTGAGGTTAGGTTAGGTTAGGGGAGAGAGAGAGAGAGAGAGAGAGAGAGAGAGAGAGAGAGAGAGAGAGAGAGAGAGAGAGAGAGAGAGAGAGAGAGAGAGAGAGAGAGAGAGAGAGGTAGCTTAATCACACCTCCGTAAATAACATACACTATAGAGTAATTAAACAATGCGTAAGATCCGCCTAGCAGTATAGACGCCTTGATACTGCTCTCCTAAGGGATTGGAAGCCATATTTTGTGTTAATACTCTGCAGAAACAATGATATAAATAGAATATATAACTTTTAATACAACAGCACTAGACAAAAAATAATAATAATAATAATAATAATAATAAAATAAAAGGTATCAACAGGGAAACAACAGAAAGGAATATAATAAAATAGATAATGTATAAATAAAATGCAGCATTGTCAACAGATATCAACAGGAGAAACAACAGGAATAAAAAATAAAATAAAATAAATAAATGAATGCAGCATTGTCAACAGGTAGCAACAGGGAAAATTCAACAGAAAATAATAAATAAATAAAACAAGTGTACATTCAACATCAACGCCAACAACATACATACACACACACACACACACACACGTTACCTCTGGGGCCCAAACCAAGGGTGTTGTCCAGGAGGAGGAAAGCCAACAGCATGCATTGACCGGCTAGGCAACGGTAGCGGAAATGTTGTAGAATTGAAATAGCACGTACGCACACACAGTCACACGCACACACACGTACACACAAATAAATAATAAAATAATAAAATAAATTGATAAATGAATAAATAAAAACTTATAGTATTACTCTTTCCCTAATAACATGACATACGAAACACACACACACACATACATACATACATATAAAAAACACACACACACACATACATACATACATACAAAACAACAATAATAAAACAATAGCAACAACAACAACAGTGTACACATGCATATGATCCTAAACACACACACACACACACACAAAACAGAAAAACACAGCCAAAAAATTAAATAAATAAATAAAAATAAAATAAAATAAAATATAAGTTTAAAAAAAATATTAAACTACCCCCAAAAATAGAATGCAATCACCACCCTCACCACTACCACCGCGTCAGCTCACCAAATGGGTAGTCAATCTGCTGGGTGAGTGCGATGGCAGTGCTTGGTTCCCCCCTTGGTTCAAAGCTGATGAGGCCGGGGTGGGTGTGGGGGGGGTGTTGGTGGTGGTGGTGGTTCACTATGGGGGTGCGGGAAGGGGCGGACGCGAGGTATGGACGCCATTGTACTCTCGGATATTTGGTCAACGAGGAATCTGAAAGGAAGATATGAGAAAGTATTATTATTATTTATTATTATTATTATTGTTATTGTTATTATTAGGTGATGTTTGTTGCGCGTTTATCTCGTTTGTTTGTTTATTCACTATTTCATTCACTCAGATATTTAATTTTTCTTCCTTGCTAAATTTTATGATGAATGATATTTTTGGTTAAATGTAAAGTTATTCTTGATTTCATGAAGTTATATATATATATATCAAGGATGAACAACACATACATACACACACACACACACCCACACACACACACCTTCAGCAGTGGTTTCAGCAGTGAACAGCCTTGCCGCCGAGGCCAGGTGGTGATGCATTCCACTACTCTGCTGAATGTACAGTTGTTGTTGGTGCACTCCCACGTACAGGGCAGGCTGCTTCTCTGGCCCTCCCTGGAACACACACACACACACATCAGGACGAGGATGAGGAGTACAAAGTAAGAACAGACATCAACAGTCCTACTGGCCCTTAACGAGGCTGTCCGTGTGGCCCGGGACAAATCTTTCAACACAATAGTATAATAACTACTACTCTTTACGGGTTAATATTATAATAATCATAAAATGGAGTCCAGATTCGTGTTTCTCATGCACTACAACCTCTACACAATTATTTGGGTGAAATTTGAAAATTTGAAAATTGTCACCCAATTTTCATGGGATACAACCCTTAGATTTTTTTCTAATTTCACGTTTTATTAAATAACTCGAAAAGTATGAGGTTTACGAAAAAAATGAAGAGTACTAAAGAAAGAGTAGAAAACTACCGTTCTTTTGAGCTATAGCATAATGAAAATTAAATGTAAATAATTGAAAAAATGTCACATTTATGTTTTTAAGAAAACATTACTTTCTTCCTTATTATCTCCAAAGCTATTGAAGATATTGGAAAGATATTGCACCAACTGATATAACTTGTCGAACTCTACAAGTTAGTCTCTATACATCTTTGCTCTAGGACTAATATTTTTACACTAAAATGGCGTTAATGTTTTTGACGTGAATTTTGGTCAACATTTTCCGGCCAAATTTCCGTCACAGAAACGTGAACAAAGATTAGAATTAAAGTTGTACATGTTCAATAGGCAATAACAAGCTGTATTGAGGCAGTTGTGTTGCATTTAGAATGACGACCAATATTAGTATAAACCAAGGTATATGTATTAAGTTGTACTATAGGGGGGGAGGAGGAGGAGGAGGAGGAGGAGGAGGAGGAGGAGGAGGAGGAGGAGGAGGAGGAGGAGGAGGAGGAGGAGGTAGAGGAAGAAGACTAGGTAGAGAAAGAGAAGGAGCCTCAGTCCACTTAACATAAAATAACTATATGACATAAAACAAGTCAAAATCTGCAAATATATATATAAAACAAATGAAAATCTGCATATATATAAATAAAAAACAATGATGACCAGTGCCATTGTCCCACCTGTTCCTTGGCACACCCCGGGTCCTCTGTGGCCTTGTCGGGTGAGAGTGCCGGGATGGATGACGTGCTGAACAGGTCCACCTCCTCAAGCTCATCCTTCAACACCCGCCAGGCATTCACAACCGGCGAGGTCAGCTGAGACGGATGACGGATGAGAGAGAAAAAGAGAGAGATAGATAAAAATTTGTATACAAGAAAACAAAGATAGACACTGAAAAGAACTAATAATAATAATAATAATAACAATAATAAAAGAAATAATAGCAAACACACACACACACACACACACACACACATACCCACACACCTTTTGTTGCCATATTAGTGAGTTATGTTGATCCATGCCCATGATGACTCCTTCGGGCACGACAAAGTGTAGTGAAGGGAGGGGCAGGGAGGAGCCGGCTCCCCCCTCCATCCCGCTGGACCTACACCCGCCCCCGCCCCCAAGGTTGACCTCGTGTTGACCTACGCTGAAGTTCCACCTGCAAGGGAAGGGAAGGAAGGTGATAATTGTGATTTATTTATTTATTTATTTATTATTATTATTATTTATTAATTTATTTATTTATTTTGTGTGTGTGTGTGTGTGTTACCTCTCATCGCCTGATCTTGGGTCCACCGCACGCACGGTCTGGGTCACCCTCCGCACCACTAGCAGTCTTGAGGGTGTGGGCGCAGCTGTGTTCTGGCGGTGGCACCCTGAGGCAAGGCACACGTAGGTGACCCGACCTGACCCCAGCGCCAGACCCCACACCTCCGTCACCTTGGCTCCTGCACAGTAAGTAGGTCTGGTTAGGTTATGTTAGGGTAGTGTTAGTTAGGTTAGGTTAGGTTAGGTTAGGTTAGGTTAGGTTAGGTTATAGTAAGGTTAGGTTAGGTAGGTTAGGTTATAGTAAGGTTAGGTTAGGTTATGGTAGTGTTAGGTTAGGTTATAGTCAAATTTGCAAGCACACACAGAGAGAGAGAGAGAGAGAGAGAGAGAGAGAGAGAGAGAGAGAGAGAGAGAGAGAGAGAGAGAGAGACTGAAGCAGAGGTTGAAAGCACATTACATACACTAAAGAACACAAGTATAGACGAGAAAGTCTTGAAAATAGACCAAAATGATGAGAATTTAACCACAAAATAAGTTCAACACATTCAAACAAACAAACAAACAAACAAACAAACAACTTTAAATAAACATACCAAACACTATACAATTAATACTAAAAAATATATATTCTTGTGATGCATTTTCCTATTAAGTTATTATAGACGTGCGTGAGACTAATACTTCCTCTAATCTAATCTTATCTAATGTACCTTTCCCTCACAGATTACAGCAAACATTTCCTTCTGTACACACGCTCTAAAACACTCTTATCTCATGCAACACTTTTTTTTTTTTATTCATTTTTTATATAAGAGTAAATAAAAATAGGCTAATAAAATAAATAAATAAAAATAAATAAATAAAATCCCGCTTGTAGCCAGAACGTGAAGAGAGGACAGTAGGAGATATAGAATACAATACAATACTCTTTCTCTCTCTCTTTTATTTATTTATTTATTAATTTTACTCCCTGACGTACCTGTAAATATGGTGTCTGGGTTGAACTTGAAGGAGGAGTGGAGGAGTGTGTCTGCGGTGACTGGTAACGGCTTGACTCCCTCCCCGTCGAAGCGGAATATTCCTCCGTCCAATGAGGGGATTAAACGCACCCATTCCCCTCTAGATGTCACCTCAAGCTGTAGGGATTCAGTGAGGGTAATAATAATAATAATAATAATGATAATAATAATAAACGGAGATATATAAAGAAAATAAAAAACAACTGAGTATTCTATATCGTATCTATTTCATATACATTTTTTTTTTGTGTATATATAAATTGACTTGATTTTGCTTTGACAGACAGACAGACAGACAGACAAACAAACAGACAGACAGACAGACAGACAAACAGACAGAGAGACAGACAGACAGACAAACAGACAGCGAGACAGACAGACAAACAGACAGAGAGACAGACAGACAGACAAACAGACAGAGAGACAGACAGACAGACAGACAGACAAACAGACAGAGAGACAGACAGACAGACAAACAGACAGAGAAATAGACAGACAGAGTGAGCCAGACAGACAAAGAGACAGACAAACAGAGAGAGATAGACAAACAGACAGAGACACAGATAGAGATAGAGATAGAGATAGAGAGACAGGAACCCTAAAACAGCAACAGCACCACTAGCCTTACCTTAGACATAGAGGACGAGAGCAGCGGTTGACTAATACTTCCATCCCCTGTTTGATGCGACCACAACACGGCACCAGTCGCTAGATCCAAGGCAGTGACACGGCCGTCCAACGTACTCACCACCACGGCCGGTCTGAGGTGGAGGTGGAGGGTTATTGTACGTGGGTAATGTGGAGGTGGAGTAAGTGGAAGGGAAGGGATGAGAAGTGGAGATTTACGTAGCTAATGGGATATAGTAGATAGGGAGAGATAAGAGAGAGTAGGAGAGATGTAATGGTGGTAGTAGTGAGGAAGGAAAGAAGGAAGGAAAAGGATAGTGAGAGGAAGTGTAAAAGGAATGTATGAATAAATGGAAATATGTGAAATATATATTCTATTTTTTGGTTTTTATTCTACCCTCTCTTCGTCATCTATTATCATCCTTCCTTCTCTCTCTTTTATCATACTCTCTTCCTTACCTATCACCTTCCTTCCTCCCCCTGACCTCTCCCTCTCCCCTCTCTCCTCACCTCTCTTCATCCTCGACAGCTGGGTTCTGGGGGCAATGGGGGAGTGAAAACCCGCGTCCACGATAAAAGTCTTCATATACATCTTCCTCGTGCTCTTCCTCCACATCCACATCCACTGACAGCACCTCATCGTCAACGTACTCGTGCAGACGCCTCAGGATATGTTCATCGTAAACGTTTCCAGGTGATTCAAAAACGTTTTCTGGATTACTATAGAACTGCGTTGGGTTAATGTCTCCTTGCACGTACCATTCCTCTCTTTCACCGTTCCTCTGCGCTTCCACATGGGATAATACAAGCACTAATAGCACTAAGAACACTGCCACCAATAGTCTGATGGTGTATAGTCGCCACTGACTCATCCTGCATCACGTGAGTCATTACTTAGTCAGGCTGGAGTCACCTTGGGCCACGACACTGCTTCCAGACTCACTGACAATATAAACATTACACAAGAACAGTCTTACTCTTATTCAATACCAATATATACTCTTATACAGCATTATTACTCTTATATAGCCAGTCCAAATTAAAGGTATAGATATAGGAATACATTTTATTAGTTGATTTTAATATGTGTTGGTTATAAGTATGGTTTTTGAGATAGTTCTTAGGTTAGGTTTGTCTGTGTTTGTGTGGTTGTGGCATACGTCATTACTCTCACCACCTGCCTGACCACACACACGGGATGCCATTGGTCGAGGGAGATCTTGACGTCACACATCCAGCCTTCTGATTGGGTGATAGGCTCAACATGAAACAGGCTGACGTGTACTTACTAGGGTTACTCATGGCTAAATGGCAGTTGGTCCAGTTAATAGCAATGAAATATAATAGATAAAATGTATGAGATTGGTTTTCTTTTATCAATTTTTGTCATATTTGCGGAATTATGTATTATTTTGTTGTTTTAGTATGATGCAAGAAGTCAGTTCATGTTCTTTCTAGTTTCTTCTCCAACTTTCTTGACCCCTCCCTCCCTTTTCTCTCCCTCTCCCTCTCTCCTTCCTTCCACCCTCCCTCTCCCTCTCCCTCTCTTCTTCGGAAGTTCACGCCACATTCCCTTGCAGTACACACTCCTCCTGCCTTGCCATTCTCTCCAAGCTTACTCGTATCCTCCCTTCCCCAATGGAGACTGAACACTTGAGCTTACCCTCCCTCTCCCTCTTCCTCTCTCCTTCCATTCCCCTCTTCCTCCTTCCTTCCATTCTCCCTCCTACTCTTTGTATTATAATATGTGGAATTAATTATATTAGTAACTACATGGAAACTACCCTTAAAATATATGAAAATTATAGTTATGATGATTTTGATGCTAATAATAATGATGAAAATGATAATGACTGCTTATATAGTCTTAATACAGTCAAGGAGGAATATATGATGACTAACTTCATTAATATTTCACAGATACATGTAAATAATACTGTTTATTTATTATAGAAAAAAATATACATCTTGACAGACTTAAGTGTTAATTAAAGCACATTTATTGATTGATTCTTGTACGGAAGGAGAGAAAGAATAAAAGAGATAACGAGGAAGAAAATATAGAAGGAAAGAAAGATAAAAGAGAGAGAGAGAGTTAATTAAAGCACATTGATTCATTCCTGTACCTGTTGATTGCTTGTTAATTAGGTTAGGTTAACATATATACCAAACCTAACCTAAACTTGTACATTCTCTGCATACACTAACTAACTATACACAATTAAAGGTTTCAGAATCATCATACTTAAGGCCACAAGCTCTATAATAAAAAATATATACATAACAATAAAATAAAAAGTATTCAAATATAATACTACATATATCTAACAATATATATTAAGCACACTTTCACAACCCTATACTATTCTTATGTTCTTCAAAATGTATATAAAAAAAATGTGTAAATGTGTTGTACTGTAGTTGTACATGTATATACTGTAGTTTTATAAGTATATACTGTAGTTTTATAAGTACATACTGCAGTTTTATAAGTACATACTGTAGTTTTAAATGTATATATTGTAGTTATATAAATACATTCCATAAGAAAGAAGTAAGAGCACAAAATCCAAAGCAAATATCTTTTCTATATTATACAAAAAAAATAAAATAAAACATATATCATCATTACTATTATTAAGTCAGATTTCCTCTTAGTTTAGCCAAGGCAAATCCTAGTAGTAGCCCCCCAGCAATTAGCGTAGTCACCCCAGCAAGTGATATATTCCAGGTACTGGGGGCGTCTTCTGCAGCCTCTCCTGACGGGGGGGCGTGGGCGTGGGCAGGGGCGTGGGTGTGGTAGGTGCGGTGGGGGGACAGGGGTAAGGTGGGGCGACGGGGGAAACAACAGGTTGAGTGATCCTTGTCCTCCTCCACTTTGACGTCTGTGGGAAGAAATAAAAAAGAAAAAGGTAAAGAAAACGGGGAAAAAAAGATTGGGGGAAAAAGGGAAAAGTATATATAGTAAAAAAAATAAAAAAAAAAGAATGCTACCCTAACCTAACCTGACCTACCAAAGAGGACTTGTTTTTCCACGTAGTAGTAGCGGCGTTGGTCTTTGGTCTTGTTCATGGAGAGGAGCTGAAGGCCGGTCACAGTCTGGCTCCCAAAGTAAAGGTCAAGGTCATGGCGGTAGTAAGCTGGGTCAATCTTCCTTATGACTGGGTGCTGTGGTTAAAATGTGGTAAGAATAAGAATAAATACACCTTCCCATATAGAAGCATAGAAGCCTGAATAAATAAACTTGATGCAGAAGTAATTAATGCAACAAATATTCATGATTTTAAAAGCAAACTGGATATTAGTAGATTTGGAGACGGGACAGTACTAGGACAGAGACACACACACACACACACACACACACCTTGCCCTTGGTTCTTGGTGACTTGGACAGCTTAGCAATGGTGAGGTGAGGGTTGAAGGCTCGAGTGTCTGGCATACACACACCATACTCTGAAAACACGCCGCGCACACACTCGGCTACATCGTGAAGGCGGCTGTACTGCTCGTCCTCTGCCACTTGAGCAAACACAACCTGGGAAAAAGTATATATTTTGATTTTAGTTCAGATTTTAGTCCGACAGATCTTAGCAGACCTTTGTGGTGGGGCAGAATCCAGTATTCCCATGGGCCCCATATCTCCTTCGCTCTGATTGGCTGGTGAGTGACCTGACCTGTGGTCAACGCACATAGACTCTGCCTCTGCTCTCTCGTCTCTCTCACTCTCTCTCTCTCTCTCTCTCTCTCTCTCTCTCTCTTCTTTGTTAATCTTTCCTCATGCCTTCCTTCTTTTACTTCGTACACATTGTGTGTGTGTGTGTGCGTGCGCGTGTATACGCGCTTGACAGGTGACCTGTCCGGAGGTTGAAAAATGAGTGCTGCCGTTTGAAGGGAGTTTACAATATTTATTTTATATAGGAAATACCTCATTTTAATGCTATATTCCTTCATATTGTATTTAGAACACAGTTATTGCAACATTTACCTTAAT
This sequence comes from Metacarcinus magister, assembly GCA_029783475.1. Classification (NCBI taxonomy): domain Eukaryota; kingdom Metazoa; phylum Arthropoda; class Malacostraca; order Decapoda; family Cancridae; genus Metacarcinus; species Metacarcinus magister. Next base: position 2,616,656 of record JAPQNM010000001.1, on the reverse strand, counting down.
AAGAACTACGGTGAACGTTGTTAAAAGTGATAACGTTTTCCAAGCAACACTGTATAAAATGTATGCCCGCGCTTCGATATTCATATGAATATCGTAAGCGTAGAACGGTAACTTTTCTTTTATACATGATTTTTTTATATTTGATGATGCATGGATTTTCGTTAAAGCATTTTATATGCCTTTTACTTATGTACATCAAGTTCTAACTGGCTAGTTCACGTACACATGGCAACGTTGGACCCATGGGAAGACTGGATTCTGACCCACCAGAAAGGTCTGCTAAGATTTGTTATATATATGATCGACTCTTGGTTTGGTGTGCATTGGGTTAGGTTAGGTTGTTTAATAGTGTAATTGTCTGCTACTACTACTTCTACTACTACTACTACTAATAATAATAATAATACAACTACTACTACTTCTACTAATGAAAATAATAGTAATAAAGATATTCAGTGTAGGAAAAGGAAGGAAGTTAATTAATGCGTGAATATTTTTAGTTTATTTTCCACACTGACCTGATGGTAGAAATTGTGAACCCCATTGAAGGTGAGGTTGAGTGGGCTGGCTATGATGCCGTCCCTTAACCTAGCGGCACTCTCATCCAGGGCGGCACTGGCACTGGGGGACAAACAAGGTCGCGTTAAAGTATGGCCTGTGTGTTAGGTTGACCAGGAAACACCTAACCTAACTTAAATTAACTCAACTTTCCTTCACACACACACACACACACACACACACTCACACGGCTATTGCTTCCTGAGTGTCTAGGTGAGCCACTAAGAGGGTGAGGTGTGAGGTCGCGACGTCCACCAGCGCTCTTGTTAAGGACTCGTCACAACCCAACAAGTCCTCCTGCACCTTCAGAAGCCCATGGTGGATCTGTAGGTTAGGTTAGGTTAGGTTAGGTTGATGTATGATGTAAAAAGAATGTTGAATGTGATGTAGAAGTGATAGAGTAATAAAGTGGTTTGTGAATGTGTATTTATCTATTTATCCTAAGAACTCACCCTATACGTATATCTATAAATTTTAAACTGAAGCAAAAGTATACGACATGAATAAAAGAACAATCAATAATAATAATAATGTCAATAAAAGCCAGATAAACGGAAGTCAAACCAGGAACATAAACATATAATATAACCAAAAATATAATAGAAAACCATAACAATTTCAACATGAACTCACGGTTGGATTTGAGACTTGAATCCCGACAAAATAATTAGGTCTGACTTTCTTCTCCCACGAGCGATTCCAATTCTTATTTTGACCTGAGTGTTTCGTATTTCCTTGTGACTCTCTACCTCTCTTTTCACTGCTGTATGTCCTCTGTGGTGGTGTGGTGCTGGTTATACTCTCACTCTCACTGCTTCCGAGGCTGTGGCGAGGTGGGAGAGGTGATATAGCGATGTTTGATGTTGATGTTTCTGATGTTTTGTGAGTTTCCATCGAGATTTTTATGTTTGTTTGAAAGTCACTTGATTCTGTTTGACTTCTCTCTACTTTGGGTTTAAATTTCCTGTCTGTCTTTCGTTCAGATAAAAAGTTCTTATCTGTCGTTTCCTTACTTGTTTCTCCTTTATATTTACGTTTTGTTCTTTCTGCACGTGAAGATTTATGTTTAACTGTTCTCTCTTCACCCACACACTCTGAGCTTGTTTCTCCAATCACTCTCTTCTCTTCAGGTGTCAATCTCCCAGCGACTATTTCCTCAGATCTAAACTCATCACTCGTTCTTCCTTCACATTTAATTTCTTCCTTGATTGGTGTGTCTATAGCCTTTGTAGTGCCTGTCTTGTCTTCCTCTGAGTGTGTGGGTTTAGGAGAAATAACTTCATTCTCACAGCCTTCTTCAGTAGTTGACGTTATTTCATGATGTATTTTTTTAGGTTTAGGGCTTAATGTAGAGTCTGGTTCCCTGGGCCTCTTGGTGTTCCTCTCCTCTAATGTTGTATTCATCTCTATGGTAACTTTTCTCCCTGCTTCCTCCTCCTTCTGTGTTCTAAGAGGTAATGGAAGGTGAGAGGAAGGGAAGGTGAGGGGAGAGGAAAGTATGGAAGCTGGTCTTGATGAGGTCTTAAGATGAATGAAGGTTTGAATAACTCTATCTGAAATAAGGGAGAAAATATTAATTAAGATACTGCAAGAGTAATAATAGTAATAATAATAATAGTAATATTAGTAATAGTAATATTAGTAATAATAATTTAATTTCACCCGGAGACATAGGCAACATGAACAGACAAAATAAGTGGATAGCTACAATTTACATCCAGAAACCATAACAAAATTTAAAGGATACTATAAAAGATATATTGGGTTTCTCTACATATCCTTTAATAGATCATATATCATAGTTATCAAAATAAAGCCAACAAGTCTATACATACAAATCAATTATATGAAATTTAACACCACTTAATCTGCTTTAATTAACTACCAATTCTAATATGACTCGAATCTCCAAGGATAAGAGAGACTTGAGAACCGTACAGGGAAATTATAAGTCTGTATACCTATATGTCTTTCTGTACCGTTCATTCACATCACTATTACTCCCTCCTAGTGTTCAAAAGCCTCAAGGTGAAGGTCATGTGTGTGTGTACAACCTCACCTTTATGAACAGACACGAGTAGGAAATATTTATAAGCCACAGACGAGACCTTCATAGTACTATTATTATTATTACTCCTACCTGGCACCTACCCAGCACTCTCACACTACTCTATTTACCTATGCATGGGTGTCACACTTATATAATTCACGTATTAACACACTAATTTCACGTTTAAAGATACGCAAGCACAAACAGGAAGCGTTAAGTAATAAGTAAAGTGTAAACCTTCCTACTATTACTAATACTATTACTATTACTCTATTAACTTATACATGGCTGCCTCACATATATAAAACACGTAATAATAGATTAATTTCACGTTAAAGACTGTTTATATCTAATTCATGATCATATAAAGTAGTTATTAATGGATAAATAAACACATGATTTAGTGGTCCCGTCGGAGTCAAGGTAAACAAATATAAACAAGTGTGAGGCGATACATCCACGTGCTTCTAGTTACCTTGATTAATTTGTGTATTGTACCTGTCTCCAAGGTGCTGGGAGGCCATGGAGGACACAACACCCTCACTGAGCCACACTGATGAGCTGGGTATGGAGAAGAAGCCCAGGAGACGTAAGCCTGGCATCGTTTACCTCTCCTCCATCCCTCCTAACATGAACGTGGCCAAGATTAGGGAATATTTCAACCAGTTTGGCGCCCTAGACAGAGTATTCCTTCAAGCTGTGGATAAAGGTGAGGACATAGTGTGTTAAGGATTAGTATAGTATTAAGATCGTAGTCATAGGTAGTTAGGTTAAGTTAGGGTACATTGTATTATATTATGTTAGTTTGTATTTAACAACGCTAGGTTAGGTTTGGGTAGATTTTATTAAATTACATTATATTAGTTTAGATTCAACAATGTAGTCGTGTGTAGCTAGGTTAAGTTAAGGTAGATTGTATTATATTATATTATATTAGATCAGTCTTTATTTATATTAGATTAGTTTTTTAGTTAGATTAGATTAGCCTAACTTAACCTAACCTAACCTAAGTAAATATGACTGCATTATTAATATGAATCTTTATAACATTTTCCACAATATATTAATGTATTTTATTTCCACTTTTCAGACAGCAAGGGCGGCAAGACAAAGAAATTTAAGAAGAACCTGCATTTCACTGAGGGTTGGATCGAGTTTAAGAGTAAGAGGAAGGCCAAGGAGGTACACACATGCCTTAATAACCATCCTGTTGGCGGGAAGAAGAAGAACCCTTACTATGACACTCTCTGGAACATTAAGTATCTGCCGAGGTGAGGACGGGGCAGGGTGGGGAGGGTCCTTCTTCCTTACTATCTGTGGCTATCAATACACTTCATGATTCTTAAGTTTATTTAATATCTCAATACAATGAACTAATGTTTATACCACCACCATATATATAATAAACTATACAACACTTGAACTATAATGAATCCCAACACTCCATGCTGCCCTCTATGTGGTGTGAGGTGTACTATTATAAGTGTTCTCAGAGATATACTTAAAAAAATTTGAATCGGAGTTATAAATGATGTTTTGTTTACAGGTTCAAGTGGGCGTACTTGAAGCAGAGGTTGGAGTACGAGCGTGAGGTGATGAGGCAGCGGATGGGCGTGGAGATAGGACAAGTGAGGAAGGAAACAGATCACTTCATTACACTCTCAGAAATCAGTCAAAAGAAGAAGAAGAGGAAGAACCAGGAGAAAGTAATAAAGGAAGGAGAGGAAGGAAAGGAAATAGCGAAGGTTGAGGATAAAGAGAAAGTATTTATATTCAAACAAAAGGAGACAGAAGAGGAAAAATTGAGTAAAAAAGAAGAAAGGAAGAGAAAGAATGAGCTTTTTAAGAAGAGGATAGCTGAGAAGAAGAAAAAGAAGCAGAAGAAGAAGGTAGACAAGCCTGTACAAGACTTCTTAGGATCTGTGTTTGTTGGCGCGACTTAAATAAATTGGTGTTGATAAATAACTCTCACGTAATAAAATGTATCGAATAATTGTATGGGATTATTTTGATCTCCAGTTTAGTTATTTGGCGGAAGTGTAATGAAAAACTTTGATATTAGGAAATGTTAGGTTAGGTTAGGTTAGGTTAGTTAGGTTAGTTGATAAATGAATATTAGTAATTTGAAGATAAACTTGACATGAAACTTTTTAGATTTTTTGTTTATATTATACTGCAAGAGACTAGAAATGGGGCTAAATAAAAAAAGATGATATTTTAGCAAACATCTCTTTTTACATTTAGGGAAGAATACAGAGGAGGGGCTTGCCAGACCCTCCCTCGCTCCTTCTATAAGTAACCTTTAACGACACAGGAAATATTAATATGATATAGTATTCCTACGACACCAGCATAGGGTAAATAATAATAATGATAATAATAACAATGCATCCCTCTCCCAATTACCGTATATTGTAAATAATAATAATGGTAATAATAATAATAATAATGCATCCCTACAACAAGTACCGTACATATAAGGTAAACAATAATAATAATGCTAATAATAATAATAATAATAATAACAGAGTATCGCTATCTCCCGTACCGTACTGAGAGCTAGACAGACCTAAGCAGCAGCAGACGATCGGGCTACGCATGGTTATCACAGCTCGTTGTTTTTTCAATGTTTTCTTGGTAATGTTTTATATTGTGCATCCATGTTGATGTCAAAGGTAACCAAGGTTGCTGTTGGATGGTGAGTAAAACATGGTGAACTTTAAATTAGTGTAGCCATGTATATTATGTATTTAAAAGCCGGTGTGTTGAGTGTCTGGTGTGTTTGGTAATGTTGAAGAAGGTTACGCTTGCTTAATATTATAGTGAATATTGTTATTGTATTGATATTACTTATATATTGAATGTGTGGCATATCATAGAGGTGTGAGGATGTATGAGTGTGATAAGGGAGGTAAAATAAGGACGTCTTGACTAGAATTGAAGTTATTGTTTAAGTGAGTAGAGGCTTACAAATTTTCGAGTGATTAGTAAGGACTTAAGCAACCTATTTTTTCTGTCTTTTAAAATAGGGAATGTTTCTAATTTTTCTGTTTTTATCTTGGATGGAATTTCATACTTACAGAAATTATGTAATGAGTTATATAATCACCATCATCATTATTAGGGTATTTTGGCATTTGATGTATATTATAAGGAGCAGGAGAAAGGATAGAGCCATTGACAAATTAGTTTCTTTCTTTTCCAATAACAACATAATTAATTAACCTTCCTTGAGTACTGCCTTGCATGGTTAGGAAAAAGTAGATTGCATCATGAAATATTGTGAATAAAATAATCAGTCACACAGGAACACACTACACAGCTATTTCACTTTTTTTCTCATTCCACTAACCAAGGAAAGTATACTCTGTGGTGTTACTTTGAATAATCAGTAATTATGATGTTTTGTTAATTAATTAATAAATAATAATAAAAAATCACAGAGGAAAGCACTACACTGTTAACTAATACATTTCAAACCTATTTTATTGCATTTATTTTTTGATCTATACAGTTTTATATAATTCATGATTTCTAAGGGAATACAACCCCAGGCTTATTATTTTCTTTATTAAGGTATACAATTTTATATAATTTATCATTTCTAAGGGAACACAACCTCAGACTTTCATCATGTATATTAATCCTCCACCGTTGCAGGTCTTTAGTCATCGGCGTGGGCGTTGGAGGCTTTGTGTTCACCAAGAGGACTATTGAACAGCAGCGGAAGGAGTCCATGAAAGTCAGAGAACGCATGAGGAACGCAAACACTGGGGATTACGAGGCCAAACGCACCTTCACCGGATAAACACACTCATCCATTGTTATTTTAAGACGCTGGTTTAGGTGGGTTGATTTATTTACGTTGTTTATTTTTTTTATCGTTATTATTATTGTTATTATTACAGTGGAAAGTGTGGACAAAGTGTGGTAAATGAATGAAAATTAATGATCACTATTGGGCGAGTTTTCACCTTCCTTTCACTTTCACTTTTTAAACCCAGAAAATCAAAGGTTAACTGTAGTATTATTATTATTATTAATGTTATTATTATTAGTGTTATTATTATTATTATTACTACTACTACCTGTTGTTGAAAATGAAGATGCATAAAAGTGTACTAAACTCAAAGCAAGATAAGGAAGAATGTCAAATTGAATGCTAGACAAACAATGAGTGTCAGAGTAGAATAGATTAGATTAGATTAGTGTAGTGTTCTCCCTCACAACTCGAATTAATCTCACTTCATCTTACTCTAATAATACATATAAGATTTAGTTCAGGTATTGAGTAATCTAGCAATGTATCTATGAAAAAGAAATTCTGATACTATTTCACACCTTCAGTAGAGAAATGTATATGTGAAGGATAGGTTCTGATATTATTTAACTCCTTCAGTAGGGAAAAAGGATAGGTTCTAATACTATTTCACTCCTTCAGTAGGGAAATAAGATAGATTCTGATACTATTTAACGCCTTCAGTAGGGAAATAGGATAGATTCTGATACCCTTTCTCCTCCTGCAGTAGAATCAGATCAAAATGGCTGGTCTTCCTGCACTCAACGATGACCAGATGAAGCTGGTACAAGACCTGGAGATTGAGATGCTTTCAGACATGTATACAAGAATGACTAACGCATGTCACACTAAATGCATCCCTACCAAGTATAAAGATGCAGAGATAGGCAAGGGAGAGGCAGTGTGTATAGATAGGTAAGTATGTGTGTGTGTGTGTGTGTGTGTGTGTGTGTAAGTAAAAAGTACTTTCTCAATTGACTTCCTGGTTCGTGAATGATATTATGAACCATTTTATTGGATGGTTCTCTATTCTGTCTGTTTCTCAAGTCTAGATCTCCTCCCCATCTTACTAACTCTGATAATTCAAGTTTTAGTAATGAATATATACTCTTGAGTCTATACATTTTTTATTTGATTATTTTCTACATTAAAAGAGTACTGGCTAAGGGACAAGAAAAATACGTAAAAAAATAAAATAAATATAGATTAAGATGATGTTTCAGTGTATTTATCTTATCTCTGAGTCTTGGTTCCTGTATTTACCTTAGGAATACTGACTCTAATTCAGGTTAAATAAATACTCACACACCACCATCTCCATCCTCAGGTGTGTTGCAAAGTACTGGGAGATCCATGAACGTGTTGGGAAGAAGCTGCAGAAGATGTCCTCGCAGGATGAAGATGCTTTGAAGAAGATGGCAGCAGAACAAGGACAAGTGAAATAATAGTGAGGGTGTTACGGTGTGCTGTGTAACTGGAAGGGAAAAAGTATGAGGTGGAATTAAGGGATGATGTAAAGAAAGGACTGATGGGTATTTAGAATTTGTATAGATGCAAAGAATTCATAAGTAATGGAGATTTAGACAAAGGGTAATGATTTTTGAAGTGTATAATGTAGTCCAGAAATATGCATAAATTTGTAAATAGTGGTTGAATTTGTTACCTTTTGTTATAATTAAATAATTGAACTGCTGGGAAAAGTACATTGTTTTGGATCTAGTTTCTTTTTATTAACTTTTTATTTATTTATTTGATTTTTTTTTATATATAACTTCTATTTATTCCTGACAGCAATCATCCAAAAACTGGTTTAAGTTATAACACATTGATCACAGCTGCTTCTGGGTGAGAGGAAACACTCTCTCGTTAACCCTAGCAGGAATACATGGTTCATAGCTACCTAGTTTGGAAGGATTATTCATTTTTATCTCCTTTTTTAATACCTCATTCACATAGTCATATCATTTTGAACACCATCAGATATTCCCCCCAAAAAAGATTAGGTCAAGAATTATACAAGTATATATCTTTATCTACTATACATACATACATTTATTGGCTCAGACTTTATAAATTTTGTAACACCATTTTCTGTTTAGTATGTTATCTTATGTTTTAATTGTTTACTTATGGTGTATATAAGTAGTGGAGCCTTCCCTTGTTGAGTAGATCTGCGAATGAGTTGTAATGTTGGAGTATTAAAGTCATGGTTTTAGAGCGAGTGGTGCTTGTATAGTGGCAAGGAAATGTCAACGGTGGTATACTGGTGATTAAAATGTTTGTTATATCTGGACTCTGTTGCTTCCTTCTCTATAGTAATGGAGTTTTTATATTAGAGGGAAGGCATTTATATCAAAGGAAAGTATGTATGTATTTCCTCCTCCTCTTTCTGGTGATGAAAATACTAATGCATTGTAATGAAAGCCACGAGAATCATATGTAAATTTCATGTTGATACTCCAGCTCTTCATAACAGCCATTTGCATGTGACAAGTATTGATTCTGTCTTGTAAATACAGGTTGTGTTGCACTGCTCTGACACGTGACGAGAAAATTTCGTGCAACCTTCTAGAATCTTGACTCATGGCAATTATATATAAAAATAATGTAAGGCTAGATGGAGGGATAAGATAGGAAATTTTAATGGTGTAGCCTGGAATAGACGGACAGCTGAGACGAGTGTAGGTTGAGGGGAGTGTTTTATTATCTATTGGAATGATTATGGTTAAAAATAATCAATGATGAACTATAATAGGTAATATTTTTCTTCCAAATGAGTTCAGTTTGTCATGGGAACGTTGATACAATTTCCTGTTTATCTCTCTCGGCCCTGTTAGTGGTTTCAGGTGTCGAGTCTACCACCTTCATTAATATTCCACGCACTACATTGGTTTCCTCCCTTAAAGTTCACCTGCTGACTGTTTCATAAAGCATATATAGAAACAGTCCATATGCTACACAATTATTTTACATGGCGACGGTAGGAAACACAATATAAATAGGTAGTGTCAATATTTAATGGTTCTTTCCTTACATGACATGGCGGCTCTGGTATTGCTCTTGCTTATGAGGCGAGACATATGACGTAGGCGAGTGTGTAAGAGGTTAATATTCCCTCGACCTTGAGATCCGGGATTCCTGTAGGCGAAGTGTGTGTGTGTGTGTGTGTGTGTTGCAAGGGTAATGTGAGAGTCGCCATTATGTGTTAGCGACAAGGCTATTTAATGCTAGCCATGCTCTTGTATATATCTCTTTTATAGAGGCAATACATTTTTAGTTACACTCTCTCTCTCCCCCTCTCTCTCTCTCTCTCTCTCTTTCTCTCTCTCGATATATTTCCGTACTATATAACATTGGAATAGTCTCCGATAGTGCAGTTGAGGCCATTCCGTGACTAATCTCTAAGGAATCCATGCTGTTTGACGCCTCACTGTTAATTTTGGCTCCTTAATACCAGCTCAAGGTAATGTTCTGCCAGCTCGTACCGCCTGTCTCCAACTTAATGTCCTTGAGAAATGATGAAAGACAAGACAGGGTAGAGTGAATTCCAAAGCACGCAGAACAATACAAAAAGACTCCTAGTGAACGAGTTTTATTTCACTTCATACACATACCTACAACTCGATTTCCTTTCTTTCTCCTCACCCTCTCTGCCCCTCAAGTCCCCAACAGGCCAAGGCTTTCATCTTCCTCCATTTTATTTTACGGTGTCTGAGCCTATGTAACCGTGGCTGGGTGATGGCATGGCTGATTCACTCCATGTTAAGCCGTTTCCATGTGGTGGCTTGTGAGAGGTTAGGAATTAAGATGAAAGGGTTGAGACACTCACTAAAATCTCCCTCTCTCTTATTTTAACGTGAGAGGCGAAGCATTTGTTGAACTTTAACCTTTACATTGATGCCAGTATTAGCCAGGGACTCGGTATTTTTAAGTCTACGTTGGAATAGTTAAGTAGAACGTGTATGTTTGACGAGGTGTATATAGTAGTAAGGGATGTGTGGCTCTCTCTCTCTTCTCTCTACCTCTCTCTCTCTCTCTCTAGGCAGACACAGGAGATCGAAGCGGCCAGCGGGGACGACTATAAGGCCTAAAGCACCTCACAACCCCTTGGATATTCACCCTTACAGACAGCAGCGCGGGGAGGGGGTGCTAGGCAAGGATGGCCCCCCCTCAACCCCCTAACCCCTCAACCCCTCCACTCTCACAGTCTACAAGTGTGATGATGGCGGCTAGATGCGCGTCCTTCTCCACCAGATAACTTACAGCTTCCCCCAGGTGCGTCTGCCTCAAGGACACGCGGATAACAGTGTAGCAATAATGAAGGAAAGGGAATTATGTGAAGCGAGTGAGAGATAGCAAAGGAAATGTATAACTAGTGCACCGCCAAGCTTGTGTTTCTGCCGCCACGGGTAACCACGAGCATTCACAACCTTTAGAATAGTCTCCCGTGAACCTTTCCCAACCAGCATTACACCCTTGATCCGTTATACACCGCTAGTACCTCCCATGGTGTGTGTGTGGTGTGTAGTGTGGCTGTAGTGTAGCGGCAGGTGTGTGGTGTGTGTGTGGCTGTGGTGAACGGTAGGGGAAGGGGTGGTTAGGGGACGAGTAGGGATGTGTAGACAAGCTTGTAGGGTGTTTTGACAAGGGTGTGATGGCATGCAGGGTAACAGGGTGTGTGGTGATGTATGTTAGAGGGAGCAAGGTGGTGGGTGGTGATGGCAGAGGAAGCTGTTAAGAGAATGTAAGGATAGGAAAGGTTAAAAGTAGACGAGGAGGGAAGGGAAGGGGAGTGAGTTGTTGTTTTCAGTTTACACTTCATTTGGCAAACAGGACGTCTTAAGCCACCAAACAGGAAGTACAGAAGAGGAAAAGTAGATAATATTCATCTTATACTATTGCTAAGACATATATGTACTCAGTGTGTTGTGGAGAGCAAACTAGGACGAAAATAACAAACTATATTATCCAAGGCAAGACAAATAATCGAGGAAGCGTGAATTTTCTTTTTCAAACATAATATTGGGTTTGTTTTTGTGACACCTAACATACTATTTAATTCCTCGTTGTTTTGGTCAGTGTTGTGGATTTGTGTTGTGATAAGTTGCCTTTCCTGTTCTTGCTGTGTTTGTGTTTGTGTGTGTGTGTGTGTGTGTTTGTGAGGTCATGCTGATGTCTATGATGACGGTGGAAGTTGTCTAGTCTAGCTGTGTTGGAAATCATGTGCTCCGTCTGCATTGGTGACACAAGTTGAAGTGCATTTTGAAAAGGTTTATGATTAGTGATGATATATTTTTTTAGGAATAATTATCCAGTGTGCAAACAAGCAAACTATGGAAGTATGGTAATGCTAGATGGCCATTCAAGTGTTGACATGGGAAGACATACAGAAAGTGTCAATGGTTCACAACACATTGTATTCCTGTAGAAGCTGCAACACAGGACTCAAGTATCATATTATTAGATATAACGATACCAAAGGGCTTATGATTGACCTCAATTTAGACAAGTGATACATGGATGGGTCCAATGGGTCCAATAAACTAAGTGAGACAAATGATCTTACAATTGTTTTAAATCTATTGGAAAAAGTGTAGATATAGTATAAGTAACTGGAATATATTACAATCCAAGTGAATGTTGTAACAGTACAAATACACAGTGTTTATGTATGTGAATCAGGAAAACGGTGTCAGTCAGAAGGCAAAAATGCAACAAGTACAATTGGATATATTTGTGTATAGATAAGGTAGTTAAGTGATGAGGGCATGACTGGGTGTGTTTGCAGTGCAGCCAACCATCACATCACATCACATCACACCACACCACACCACACCACACCACACCACACCACACCACACCACACCACACCACACCACATCACATCACATCACATCACATCACATCACACCACATCACACCACACCACACCACACCACACCACACCACACCACACGGCACCAAGCATGGCACCACTCAGGACGTCATGGTTATCGAGGGTTTGGGTGTTGATATACAATGTGATATCAAGGGGAATGCAATCCTGTTATGTTATTGGTGTCAGATAGCTTTGTGTACATTAGTTGGATTGTATACATTTCATGTTTGTGGGAATATTTGCTATTATTTTTTTTATACATTTAAAAAAAACTGGTACTTTGTGGAAAATCATTATTTTAGAATATTTGAATTATATGCCCAGATGTATTATTCTGTTTATTATTTGTATAAAAGCAGTACTGAACATTCTCGAAAGTAATACACTATTTACAACATGTATTACATTCTCATGTGACTTATATATATTTAAAACTTATGACTGTCCATGTCACCTTGCAGAGAGAGCTGGCAGGTGTGACCCTAAATGCAGGAAGATGTCAGAGCTGAAGGCCGCCCTTGAAGACGACTTGACTCCCTCCAACCAAGACACAGTGTCCGAGGAGGATGACAACCTCAGTGATCTGGAGTCCCACACGGGAAGCGAGCGAGATGCCGCCTCAGAAGCCGGCTCTGAGACTCCCTCCCTCTCGGACCGGTCCAGCCTGCGCACCTCGAGGTCCACCTCCAACACCCCCACCAACACAAGGTCCACACGAAGCAGAGATAACCCGGAGTTTGTGGCCAAACAGAAATCATTTATGGCCAAGTTTCAGGCAGCAACGGCAGGCAGCGAAGGGATCATGATGAGGCCGGAGACACCAGGCAAGAGGAGGAGGGAAGGAAGCACCTTCACCTCATCATCAAAGAAAAGAAAACTGGGCAAGACAGATAACAATGGTCAGGTGAGAGAATATGATGATACTTCATTTGTTTTAATAATTTATTTTGTGTTCAGCACTAATGGATACATGCTAAGTAATTAGGATTAAATTGGGAAATGTTACCTTGTTAACCATTGATTATTTCATCATCAGCTTCTACTAAGATTTGATACAGAGGGGAAATCAGGCCTTAACAAAAATGTAATCTGTGTTCAGGAAGCAGAAAATCCAGTGGTTTCTCTTATGTCATGAATTTTGTATTGAATATTTATTCTTAAAATGCAGTTATTTCCATTTAGCCAACATTTTCTTTGTTTATGTGAAATCTTGCATACAGTAAGCTAGCAATATGCATGAAGGTAGGAAAATATTGTCATCCTGCAATCCTGGTACATAATGCAATTTAATATCCTGTCTTAAAACATAATAATATCAATTAATAACAATGACTGTCTTATCTACATCACTACATCCTTCCCCTCAGAGTATGAACACTTAACAGTTACACACCAACATGATTGTAGATATTTTCCTTGTACGCAGGAAGCTAGATCTGGGAAGTCCAGTAAATATGTTGAGGAAGGTCATGAATTATGTTGAATGAAGAGCAGTGATATGTGAAGGACAGGAAGATTTATGGTCACCAGCCTCACTAACTCTTACTTTATATGCATCTCACACTGTTAATTTGTCTGTCTTAAGCACAGGGATATTTATCATTCCTGTAGTTTGAGGAAAATCTTTCATAACACCATTTTATTAGTTTTTTCTCTGGTGAATATAAAATTGAAAGGAGGTAAATATTAATCAGGGATAAAACCATAATATATTGGTATAGATCACAGCTTAAACATAAAAAAAACATTATAAAAAGCCTCTAGTTGGGTGTGGTTGGCAGTGTATCCAATTCTTTCACCCTTAGAATAGTGGCATCAGTTCTACAAATATTGACTTTCCATCTTGTTAAATATGTATTGGAAATGGAGTTATTGATGATTTAACCTTTGATATGCAGGAGAGTAATATAGGGTTTGTGTTATTGGTATTGTTATTGTCTTGTTTCTCATAGTACTATCTCCCTCTGCAGGACTACCAAAACGATAACTACTGCTGGGAGTGTCATCGGGAAGGTGTGTTCATCTGCTGTGAGATGTGTCCGCGTGTGTTCCACCTCAAGTGTGCTGGGATGGATAAGGAGCCGGAGGAGGACTGGGCTTGCAGCGAGTGTCATGCGGTGATGCAGGCAGAGAATACAGAGAATAGGTGAGTTGAAGATTGAGTTTGTGTGTGAGAGAGAGAGGGAGAGAGAGTAGATTATATTTTTTGTTCAATTGCACCTGTGGAGAATAATTATGAATCCTGCCATTGAGTCAGATCCAGGAATAGGAATTAATTGTTGTGAGGGGAGAAAGCTAATCAGGAAAATAACAACACTCTCACAAGGTTAAGAAGAATCAGATAGAAGTATTTTTACCATCCCATTGAATAAGAAATGCATTGTCTGGCCTAAGCAGCATCCTTATTAATGAAGGAAGGCAATATTCATGTTTTTTTTCCCTCATATCTGAATTATTAATATACCAAAGAAGTAACTAGCCAGAGAGATCGTAAAATTAATTAAAAAACTTTCTAGCTAGTTTGAGTTGCTGATGGTAACATATGTGCTGAACGCTTATGAGGTTTTTAATGAAAGTTAGGCTTGGTAGCATCCATGAAGAAAACATCAATATTATAAGTGGAGCAAAATACTGACACGGACCTAGAGATCAAGATTAGCGTGAATGTGTGTGCATAAAGTGTATCATATGTGAGGTAGAGTCGGCTGGGGCACGTAACATAACATGGGAAGCTGGCCGTGTATATAGACAATCTTAGAAGCAACGAATATTAAGATGCCATAACGGAATTTTTATTATACTTTAATAAGGCTGGATCCATACCATCATAACGAGTTGTAGTGTAGTGTAATTAATGACGGTGGTAGTGTTTGTAGAAGAGTATGTGGCCTCTCTTATTCTTATGTAAATATACACCAAGAGTGGAATGGGTAAATGTCAATACGCGATTTTTATAGGTATTGAACCTGGAAATACTTCGCCGTATCTAATGTCGTTATGTTAAACTTTTTACAGTCTATACGACGTAGGTATCGGCCGTGTGTGTCATTGTTACTACACACCACCTCGGTTAGAGCATGGAAGAATGTGTAATTGTATGTAATTGTTTGTTGTACATTGTTGTCGTGCGCCATTCCTGACCTGCGTCAAGGCGAGGAGAGGCTCTGCTTGCTTGGGATGAGGGTGGGTTTTGAGCGGTCACGCGGCCAGCTGCCAGCTACCCAATCAACATAACACCTGAAGCAACAATTACAACTCTTAAACATTCTAAATGCAGAGGTTCGGTAGCCTTGAGACACGCTGGCGGCCGTGATGGGAGGGGTGAGTCGCGACTTGGCTATCCCGTCAAGGTAGATGATGTGTACGGAACGTCGAGCTGATGCTGGGAAAAGCGATGGATAAATGAAGCGGCAGGTTAGATGAATACTGATGAGCAGTGTCCGATACGTTTGGAGAAGAGTTGTTCTGCACCGAGTAAGGAGGCCCAGTGCTGGAGGGCGAGGGAGGGTGAGGGAGGGCGTCGCGCCAAAAGCCGTAGGTAGCCATGTCGCCGTACCCTGCAGCGCCTCCCCACGCCTCCCGTACCCCGCCCCCCGCCACTTCCCACGGCATCCAAGCCGCCGCTTTGTGTGGGGAGCTTAACGCGGTGTTGAGGTCCACACCGTAAAGACCAAGCGAGAGGAGAGCTCGTAAAGGGAGGGGAGGTGGTGATGGGGTGAGGGTGGGGGGAGGGGGTTGAGGAGGTAGTGAGTGAGCGAGCAAGCGAGCGCGTGGTGACGGGAGGTGGCGCGGGAAGTACCTCCTCTGTGTGTTGGAGGTGGCGGCGGCGGTGCGATGGTGGGGGTGCGGGGGCGCCTGCGGCCTCACCTTGCGGCCGCTCGAGATCGATGTGGCAGCCTTGACCCTTGATTGATCTGCCTGCAGTTAAGGGAGGACAGTAGTGGCGGCCTGGACCGTCCTCTTAGTCTCCGTTTGATCGTCATTCTCCCTCCCTTCCCCAGTGGTCTTGGACGCCTGCCAGCGGTCCCCCCACCACGCCTCCTTACCCCTTCCCGCCTCTCTCCCTCTCTCCTTGTACCGCTCCACCCAACCAGCATATATATTAAACGCTGGAATAAAGCCTGCTTCATCCTCCTAACATGGTTCGGGCCAAACTGGCGCAGTTTACAGATACCTAGATTATTACTCCGATATCTCATATGTCGGCCGCCCCCCTCATCTCGACCTGAAAGTTAAACGAAGTCTTGCGAAATGGTTCACTGTTCACTTCCATTTTTCTTGCTCGGGCCGCGGGAGTGAACACAATAAGCCAGGGAAAATCCTATTATTGGCGTGAATGAGGAAGGGTGTGTTGGGCGAAGGGAGGGAAGAATCGCAGCGCTCGAGGTCGGTGTGAGGCAAGCGAGGAGCAGGAGGGAGGCGGAACACACACACACACACACACACCATTACCCCACCCCGCCCCCCTTCCTGCCTTACCCGACCCCCCATACCTCCACGCTTCTCCCTCCCCCCCATAATTTCTCCGTCTCACCCGCCCTCCCATCCCTTGCCCCAGGGGTCGTAGAGGCTGACAGGGGCGGCCGAGCGTGACTTCAGCTAACCTGGGGAGAGCGTTGGTAGAGGGACAGGCAGAGATGACCAGCCATTCCGATCCCTCATAAACTACCATGCCTCCTCTCTCTTCCTCTTCCTCGCCCTCTCCCTCTCTCCCTCTCCAGCCCTCGTTTTTCATGACTCGTAACTTTCTTTTATGTGTTTGACGATGGCTCATTATTCTGTGGCTGTAAAGGTGTATTCTCGTAGTAGTAGTGAAAGTTTAGCTTGTCTCCCGTGATGTTTTGTTGAATCCACTCGTCATTTTTCCAATATCACTCAATGTTGGCGCAGATGTATTATATTACTATCGCAAACAGTGCGTCATTTATTGTCAACGCAAAGTGAATGGTGTATAAATAGTTTTTGACATGACCTAAACTCCAGTTCGTTGTCCTAGCCTAAGTGGATTGACTTGTTTTTACGGTGTACAATAAACAAGTTTCCATTCTCCCTGCCCCCGCTTAGTAGGAAGAACATCAATTAAGGTGCATTATACTGAATTTATACTGTCGTCTAATGCATTATAGTCCGTATTTTGGGTGGTTTATGTTGACTATTTTTTCAGGTCGCGGTCTATGCAACTCATCTCTGTGGAGCAGTTGTGTACCCTGCTCAAATATGCGCTTAACAGGCTCAAAACCATGGCTGGGGTGAGTGACAGTGCATCTTACTGCAGGGAAAGTGAGGTTTATGCCTGTTTATGGAAGAAAGTATTAGGTGATGGAATAATCAATCAAGTGGGTTGTGTTGTCTATTGCATGAAATAACAAGTACTGCCAATGCATGATACTATCCAGACATGTAATGTAATATGATATACATTGCTTATGTTAATGGATTATATAAATTATGGAGGTGAAGATCTGTGTTGCAGCTGCCACATACCAACATAGACTGTGTTTGCCTGCATGAGAGTGGGAGTTCTTTGTATAGGAGATATAGTGACTCCTTATAAGTTGCAGATGGACAGTAGACCCAATGCCTGCCTCCTCACCCTCCTCCCTCCTTCCCGTCAGATGGAACCCTTCACCAGACCAGTGGACACTACAGAGTTCCCGACCTATGAGGACATTGTGGTACACCCTGTCGACTTTACTTCACTAGAACGCAATATAAAGAGGAAGTTCTATGGCTCCACTGAAGCCTTTTCTGCGGATGCTCGGTGGATCGTGCATAATTCTGTGATATTCAATGGAGGTGATTAACTGATATATTTATTTATTCATATATTGACACTTAATTAAACTTGACAAAGGGTACACAATTAGGAAAAGAGATGACTGCAATTCCATTATCTCTCTCTCTCTCTCTCTCTCTCTCTCTCTCTCTCTCTCTCTCTCTCTCTCTCTCTCTCTCTCTCTCTCTCTCTCTCTCTCTCTCTCTCTCTCTCAGACAATGTAAGTAACAGTGTCATTAACCTATGTTCTTTACCTCACAGCTAATTCCAAGGTTTCTTCAATGGCTCGCTCACTGGTGAAAATACTGAAGCAGGAAATGAGTGAGATTGAGACATGTCCTGACTGTTACATGAATGCTCATCAGAACCCTAAAAGCTGGTTTACTGAAGTGTGTGTAAGTATTGGGTGTTAATACAAGGCAACTTTAAACTATGTGTATGTGTTGTTTTTTTATATATATAATTTTGAATAGTAATCAACATATAGTTATAATTTTTCTTTACCCTTAGATTTTTTTTTTCTTAAGATATATTAGGCATCAGTTTTTTACGTGTGATCTTATAATATAATTTTTAGTTTTGTGTCTGTACCAATATCAGACTTTTTTTATTTTTATTTTGAATAGTAATCAGCAGAGTTATAATTTTTCTTTAACCTTAGATTTATTTGACTCAAGATATATTTATTTGGCATCAATTTTAAACATATGATCTTATATTTTTCTTCTCTGTTACTGCATCAATATAAGACTGTGTCACCTACTCCTTTACAGCGGTCAGCTCATCCTCTGATCTGGGCGAGACTGAAAGGGTTTCCATTCTGGCCAGCCAAGGCCGTCAAGTGGAAAGACGGCAATGTGGATGTGAGGTTCTTTGGGCGGCATGACAGGTGGGTGTCCTCGGCTCCCTCACTGGTGGTACTGTGTGGAGGAAGTTGGTGACGGTTGACTTGAAGATGTTACGGGTTTAGTTCATGAGATACATAAGTGTTTTGTACGGAATCATATGAATATTTGTGTTGAAAAGTAGAATCTCGTTATTTTAGAGTTTTGAGATTGTGTTTTATTCATTAGTAATTCTTGTATTGTTTCAGTGTACAGTGTTTTTATTATTTTGTTATATAGGAACGTGCAGTGTTATGTTCTACTGCTGGTGTGATTTAAAACTGTTTTCTTTTCTCCCAGGTCATGGGTGCCAATCAAGGAATGTTTTCTTTTCTCTGAACACATGCCAACGCCACTTAAAAACCGCAATAAAACACTGGAGGCGTGTTTGCAAGAGGTAAGGTCCTTCCACAACACATCAGATATTAGTAACAACCTCTAACACTTGCTATCTTGTCCTATGTGTATGTGTGTAAGTCTGTAAACTGACTGTAACCTAACTGTAACCTAACTCTACATTTGTTACTCTCCTGCAGGTGAATGAACATATTGGTAAACTGAGGGTAAAGTTTGGTAAGTTTAAGTATGCTCCTCACCGCGTCCAGTTCAACCCGACGGATCCTGAACAGATTAAGATCATGCTGCCTAACTACAAGGGTCCAGTGCCTCAGAGGGTCCGGCCACACTCCAGGGCCCTGTCACGCTTCTCTATACACTCAGGTAACTCTCTCTCTCTCTCTCAAGGGGGAAGGATTGGGGTGTTTATTTTATTTATTTTGATTTATTTACATATATTTTGATTTATTTATTTATTTTTTTTTTTATGCATTGAAAGGGTACTAGCCAAGGGTAAACAAAAATATGTAATAAAAAAAATCCTGTTTGTCACCGAGGGATCATTGTCTCATCTCATTCTGTACACTATTTATTGAAAAAACCTACCTTTATTTATCTTTATATTGTGTGATGGCTTCTATTAAGGATATACAAGGATGAAATAACATATAATACTAACATATCATTCATGTATTAACCTTCCTTTCCTTCACTCTCTCCCCAGACGACGAGACTTCATCCATCGCCTCAACGGACAGTGCAGGAGGCATCCGGCGCGGCAGGAGGGAGTCTGGCACCTCCTCCGCCACACAAGGCACTGAGACAGAGACTGAGGTGCCAACACACAACAACAGGAAGAGTGGAAGCAAATCCCCGTCACAGGACAACAACGAGACCAGAAGACAACCTAACCAAGACGAGGGAGAGAAGAGGAAAAAGATGCGGTACACAGAGGAGGAAAACCTAACCCTCAATGCTGAGTCTCTCTGCAGACCAGTGATTAAAATGGAGGAACCAGATGACGAGGAAATGGAGGATTGTGGGAAGTATCCGGGCCAGAAATCCTCCGCTGATAACTCTGACATGGAAGAAGAGGAAGAGATTAAGGACAAGGAGGAGGAGGAGGAGGAGAAGGAGAAGGAGAATTCTTCCTTAGTGAATGGAAGGTCACCAACGCTAAAGAATGAACCTGTGAAGGAAGCAGCAGCAGCAGCAGCAGAAGGAGGAGGAGGAGGAGGAGGAGGAGGAAAAGGAGGTGAAGTAGAAGAAGGAGGAGGAGGAGGAGGTGGTGATGGTGGTGGAGGCTCAGATGGAGAGGATGAGGAAATGGCAACACCAGCAAATGACAATAATGACAATGAAGATGAAACAGAAGAAACAACAAGGAAAGACATAAAGGAGGAAGGTGAGGAAGAAGATGACGATAATGATGATAACAAGGAAGAAGAGGAAAAGGAGGAGGATGAAGAAGAAGAGGATGACGAGGAAGAAGAGGAGGAGGAGGAAGAGGAGAGCCAGGATGAAGATGAACACGACCCTAATTCACAAACCAGATTCAGTATAAAAGTCGAGAAGAATGATAATCTTTCTGAAAAATCATTCGAGATGCAAAAGTCAACCCCAGAGAGTAAATTAGACGACAATTGTATCAGGGGTGAGAACGGCATGAGGTCGGAGAGAATGCCGAGTAGAGAAAGTACGAACAAACCTCACGAAAGAAAAGACGAAAGGAAAACGGAAGAAAAACAGAATAACACCATAATTGAAAAAACAAAAACTAGTGAAAGAGAAGAACTGAAAGAGAAAATAAGAATAAACTCCGATAAAGATGAACAAACAGTAACAAATAAAGAAGATGATGGAAGGAAAGAAAATGAAAGTGAAGACAATAAGAAGGAAGAAAGGATGGAAAGTGATGCTGAAAGTGAAGAGTCAGACAGTGAAAATGATGATGAGGAAATAGACAGAAAATCAGATCATGAGAAAACTATAAATCCTGAAGGTGAACAAGAAAACAATGATAGTGACAGTGAAAGTGAGAGTGAAAATGAAAGTAAAAGTGGAGAGAAAAGTGGTGACGAAGAGGAATTAAAAGAAAGTGACACTAGTAATGCAAGAGAAAATGAAAATGAAATATCACAAAACGCCACAGAGGGAAGTGAAAGTGAGGAGAATATGAGAACGCAAAGAGTGACTAAAGAAACAGACAACAAGAGTGAAAGTGAGAGTGACAATGACAGCAGCAGTGACCACATGGAAATAGACATTAAAAAAGAAGCCGATATACCAAGAGAAGAGGAGGAGAAAGAAGAGGAGAAAGAAGAAGAAGAGATAGAAACACCAGAGGAACGCGTAATTAAAGAAGAGGTGGATACAAGTGACCATTTCGAACGTAGAGAAACCGTCATACAAGAAAAAGAAAAGGCTCACAGGATAGAAGATCGGAACTCCCTCATGGATGCAGTAGAACTTATGAAAACCATGCGGACAATAGCAATAACCCGCCTTGACGGGAAGAGTCTAAGCGGTGACAGAACCAAAACATTACCCTCAAAGGAGTCCTCAAGGAGGGAAAACAGCCATGAGGAAGACAGGAGAAGCAATAATGAAGAATTGGCGAAAAACTGCACTAAGAATTCTCAGCCGACTTCAAAGGAGATGGAAAATATGAATATGGAACAGCATATATCCTCTTTAGGGTGTAGCGTCAGTGTTACCAAGGCAGTGGAACGGGATAAGGATAGAGAAAAGGCTAAGGAGAAGGAGAGGGAGAGGGATAGGGATAGGGATAAAGAGAAGGAGAGAGATAAGGAGAAAGTGAAAATGCCATCAGGAGTTGACACCACTAGACTCAGTCCTTCCATCTCCATTATTCCAATGTCCGGCACCAGTGAACGGCAGAAACCCAAGACCACCACTGCCCCGTCCTCCCCCGACGGCACCACAGACTCCACCACAGTCACCGCCACACACGCCAGGAACACATCACCCTCCGTGGCTCATGGTCTGCCTCAGAGCTCACCTTCCTCCCACACACCTCAGCAGGCACCTCCCACCAGGGTGTCCTCCTCCTCCTCCAGTAACTCCCCTCACACTAGTGCTAACCTTCCACCACCACCACCACTCTCACACCCCCAGGCACCCGTCGCCTCCAGCATGGGGTCCAGGGGGGTGTTTGGCCCCCCTCCCCCAGGCTCACACAGCATGGGGGGCGGGAGGGGGCCCATCATGACCACCTCAGGGATCAGGATGGTGGGGGGGCCAGGCATGATGGTGCCAGCCAGGATGCCGGGAGGTCCCCCCGCGCGGCACCTCCCCCCCGAGGCCGGCCCCTTGTCGGCCCAGCTACACAAACACTCACAGAAGCTGGCGGAGGTGATGCGTGCCACACTGGAGGACATCCTTGGAGGCTTGGTCATGACCGGCACTCCTGAGGCACGTGTCGCGGCACTGCAGCTGGAGTTGGAACGCACCAACTGGCGGCACCAACAGGAGGTGGCGGAGGTGCGGCACAACGCTGACGTGATGCTGGTGGAGATGAGAGCTAACTTAGAGGCTGAGAAGCAGCGCGCGGTGGATGAGGTGAAGCGGCAGATGGAGGGCCAGATGATGGAGGCACGGAGACAGATGGAGGTGCAGATGATGGAGAGGCTGGCCGAGGTGAGGAGACAGATGGAGGCCGAGAAGCAGCGCGCGGTGGAGGAGACTAAACGCAAACAGTGGTGTGCTAACTGTGGGAAGGAAGCATTGTTCTTCTGCTGCTGGAACACTTCTTACTGTGACTACCCATGCCAGGTGAGGGGAGGACTACACATCTGTTCATCCTCATCTTCTTCCTCCTTTTCCTCCTCCTTTTTCTTTCTTTACCTCCATAATCTCTATTGAATATATACACACTGCATTATTCCTCCTCCTCTACTTCTTCTATCTTTCTTTCTTCTTCTTTCATCCTATAAGCTAAATGAAACTCGTACATTGAAATATACATAGTTAATATATTCATTGTGTACAGGAAGTCATTACGGCAGCACTGTTATGCTTACTAATGTTCTGTTCCTGTCTCAGCAATCCCACTGGCCGCAGCACATGTCGGTGTGTGGGCAGAACAGTGATGGTGGCGGGGGAGGGGAGGGCGGGCCGGACTCCATCAATGGGGAGGCCAGCGCACACTCCTCCCGTGTATCTACTCCCGTGCAGAACATGGTGGCAGCTCAGGTTAGTGTGGGGGACTTGTGCTGTACTTTTGTTGGTGTGGGAATGTTACGTGTTGCTTGGAGTTACGGCATTTATATATTTATTTATTTATTTATTTTATTTATTTATTTTTTTTATGTTTGTGATCTTATCAATATATATAAGCAGACCTTTTTTTAATTTTTTTTATTATGTTGTTGAATTAGAATGTTATCTAGTTATCAGTTGTCTATTTTTGAAGTTATGATACGTGGATGTTATATATTTTGCATCAGTGTGAAGGGAGGATGTATGTGTATGTGTATGTATGTGTGTGTGTGTGTGTCACCTTTCTTTACTTAATGCTGGGTCTCGGGCACACACTCTCTTTCTCTTTTTTTAATTTTCATCGCCTAGATTCATTTCATAATTTTTCCGCACATCATCATCTTATTTCTATTCATATTAATTTCCATCATCAACAACTCCTTGGTTTGAACAGGAATGGAACTTGAATAACCTATCACTAAAAAATTAACTACAACTCTGTGTAATATGACGACTAATTGACACGTTAGGTTAAGAAATATAATGACTGAAAGCTGAATAATGCGTCATGTGTATTACCTAAGCTTAATAGATTAGTTTATAGGTAAGAAAGGAGGAAAAGAATAACTGGAAATTGAATAAACTGAGATTACTATTGGTTATGTGAGGTTGAGGTGAGGTTAGGTGGAGGGAGTGAGTGTAAGGGTTGCATAGATAGTTTTGTTAATAGTTCATTGCTCTCGCCAGTATGTGGAGGATGATGGAGGGACAGCTTTAGCAGAGGAACACAGGAAGAGAAAAATGCGTGAGGTTAGTGTGAAGTATTTTTAGCTTTTTTTAATATGTGTTCTGCATTGATTGGTTGAGGTTTTGACTAATTATAGATTTTTTATACTTGTTCTGCATTGGTTGAGGTTGTTTTGACTAATTATATATAGTTATTTTGGTTGAGGTTTTGACTAATTATTTATAGTTTTTTTATTTACTTATACTCGTTCTGACTAATTCGTTCATTCCTCTCTTAGTATTTATGGTTCTGTCTCTAGTTTTTTTTTCCTTATTATGGAAGTTTAAAGTTGCATCTCATTCTGTTCATTATTTTTTATTTTACGATCTTCTTTTATTTATGGCTATATCTCATTTATTATTTATTTATTTATTTTTTATTTTTTATGTTGCATCTTCCTCTCCTTATTAATCCTTTTAGCTCTTTTTTCAGTGTATTAATTTCCTTTTTTCCTATTATTTGAAGGTTCATTTCCTGCACTTCTCTACATCTCAGTCTAACTTTCCATCTCTTTTCATTACGTCATTACTCCCACCTAACCTAACCTAACATTAATCTCCCCATCATATAAGTGTTCTTCCCTCATATCACCACAAGACTTAAATAATAATAATAATAATAATCACCACCCAAGGCTGCCACATACATATATATAATAGTGAATGGCTGAGTATGTCTTGCATGGCTAAAATTCACTCTGTTATTGTTTCTATATATACGTATGTCTTTATGCATGCAGAATATAAGGTAGTTCTTGGCTAATGTTTACTCTGGTTAAAGACATATAAAAAAAATATATATATAAAAAAAACCCTATTATTGTTTATGTATATCTGTATGCATGTATAATATAGGTTATTTATTTTTATTGAGGTAAGTGTTTTTAGTGCATGTGTTTAATGAAGATGATGTGCAAGAATCTATATACTACATACAGTCTTTATATATTGACATTATCATTATAGAAACTACATAACTTTCACTACACTCTTTCCTAACGCTCCTCAGTGTGTGTGTGTGTGTGTGTGTGTGTGCGCATCCTGTTTAAACTATACATCTAACTCTCTCTCTGCATGTTAAATTAATCATCTTAATCTCCCTTATGTGCTACTCTCCTTGTAATTGATGAAGAAACACTATTTATTTAAGTTGATTTGATGAACTGTTTTCTGGTCTAGGGTTCATTTATTTATTTATTTATTTTTATTTATTTATTTATTTTTTATTATATTCCTCCTTCCCCGTGTTCCCTGTTCACCTTAAAACAGTTCATCTTTGAGTCTGTGTGTATACCAAGAATCATGTTTATGTTATTGGACTTCCTTGTGGTTGGCAATACTGTCTCACCTGCCTCAGCCTGTTCTCTTTACCTGTACGTATATTTGTTTTAATTAATCAACCTTCCGTCCCATAACGGCACACCTACGTCAGTGGTAGAAAGGCAAGATGGATTTACGAACACAGTTATTTTGGGGTTTGCTGCAGCTCTTTGTACACTCACGGCCTCAACACAGAAGTGATTCAATAAACTCAATTAAAACCGAGAAAAAGATGAATATAAAAAAAAGTTGCGGCAGAGTTGCTTACCCGCTTGTGTCCTTGTGTTGGGGGGGGGAGGGGGCAGTAAGCACAATTTATAGTAACATTTAAGAGTTATGTCACCGAGATCGCTGTGAGTAAATCCATCTTGTCGATTTTTCAGGATGATGCGGGCAGTCTTACCTCGTCCATATTAGCCCAGTGCCTCATCAAGGGCAACAGGGACAGACCCAAGAAAAAGGCCAAGTCCTCCTCCTCACTCAAGTCCGGCCCAACCAAGGACAAGGATAAGGACAAAGAGCCTCTGGGGGTGACTGCCAAGGCCCCTAAGTCCCCCAAGGCTTGGATGGAGTGGTTCCTGGAGCAGAGTGGTGCTGAGGGGATCAAGGAGAACCTGCAGGTCACCCCAAAGACCGGCAAGTCCAAAGCGAGAAAATCCTGCACCAAACAGAGTACCGAAGGGCCAAGGAAGAAGCGTAAGAGCACCCCATGCGTCCGCCGGAAGATTGAACACATACTCAAACCCGAGGAGGTGACTGCCGACATGCTGGACCGTGTCGCCACCAAGCCTAAAGAGAAGGCACACGACCAGGAGAACGGCACCTCATGTCACCAGTGCCGCCAGAAAACCTCAGACACCAAGACTATATGCCGCTCCGGGAAGTGCGTCGGCCTCCGCGGTTTCTTCTGCGGGCCGTGTCTGAGGACCAGGTATGGGGAGGATGCGCGGAAGGCCCTCGTTGACCCCGACTGGTGCTGTCCTGTGTGCCGCGGGATATGCAACTGTTCCCTGTGCCGTAAAGCCTTTGGGCAGCAGGCGGTAGGACAGATTGTGCAGCGGCTTGGCAAGATGGGATATACCAGCGTACAGCAATACCTAGACTCCAAGGGCATCAAGGAGGAGCAAACAGATCCCAATGATAAGGGTGTAGATAAGGAACTAAGGCCGGAGGAGGAGGAGGAGGAAGAGGAGGAGGAAGGCCAGGACTTTGGAGTGGGCGAGGAGAGACTTGAACTTGGTGAAGATGAAGAGGAGTGTGCTATCGATACGTGACAGTGAGGGGGCGTGAGGGAGAGTGACTGACTGTGACTGCCTTGGGTGTGTCTGCAGGAGTCTCAAAGGCTGTGTGTACGTCTGTGTGTCTGTTCCTCCCGTAGTCACCCTCTAAGGACGAGGAAGCACTTGCCTCTATAAACTATAAAAGCTTTGTTACGGAAGCCTCACACAAATGACTATACTTTCATTATGCAGTATGGTAGCATCGCCTCTTTATACACTATATGCCATTATGAAGTTGTATAATGAATTCACTTCTGACTTGCCATGGAGAAAGTTGTATAGTTTTTCTTTTAATTAATGTTCCTCGTTTATCAGACTTTTTTCCACTCGCTATCACTTTGCAGTATATGGTAAAGATTATTATTGTTTTATGTTGTCATTCCAAGCGGAGGTGATGTAGGCGTGTTAGGTTGAGGTGCAGCGGCGGCGGCAGCGGTGGCGGCAGCTAACCTCACACATACACACTGAAACAAGCCTTTGAAGTGAGTGTGTGTGTACATGTGTGTGTGTGTGCGTGAGGGAGTCTTAACTTACACTGTGGAAAGGTGAACTATGCAAAGGTTTACCCATATAAGAGGATAGGAGGATAGGATAGGAGACTCAAGGCTGTGTGCTGGATAGGAGACGATAGGAGACTCAAGATAGGAGAGGATAGGAGACTTAACATTGACTCGCACAAAGAATCAACTTGTGTGATACATGATCGGCACGTGTGAATTCCTTGGTGTGGGTGTGTGTATCTTGTCTGCCAATAGTAATAAGTAATTGACAAGACAGACACACACACACACACACACACACACACACACACACACACACACACACACACACACACACACACACACACACACACTGTATTGGAAGACATTTAATCATTACAAAAAAGGAAATGTAAGTCTTCCTTTGCCAACAGAAATTATATAGACATGACAATTCAACTCCTTATCTTATATTGGTGACTCGGCATTTGTTTATTATTGAAATAGATAAATAAACAATAGATACATTGATCCGAGGCTAGTCCGTGTGTGTGGTGGGAAGGGAAGGGGGTAATCAAAACAAGCGGGGGGGAGGAGGGGGTTACAGAGACCAAAACACACACAAAACACATGAAAATCAAAGCAAGTGAGTCAGTCAGTGAGTCATGAGGGACACTTTCTAAACCTTCCTTTCTTTCACCTCTACACTACATACTACAGTGCTCCTTGTGGGGGTGGGTGGGGGGGGGTGGAGGGGGAGGGAATAGCAGGGGATGTGTGGGGGTGGAGGCTTGGCAGGGGTGAGGGAGAGTGTGTAGGGGTGAGGGAAAGGGCATAGGTGTGTGTAGGGGTGAGGGAAAGGGCATAGTAAGGGGTGTGGGGGTGAAGGCTTGGCAGGGGGTGTAGGGGTGAGGGGCAGGGGGTATGTGGGGGAGGGGGGGTTGGCAGGGGTTGTGGGGGGGGGATTAACATGCTATACATCTTTGCTATTCCTTCCTATCATACAAGAAAGGCAAGTTAGGTTTGATGAAAGTTTACACACAAACACGCTGCCTTTTGTTATATAGAAAAGAGTTTTATAGTTTTATTATATTATATTATTGTATTAAGCTTTAGTTCTTTGCTCTAAGGTCCGAGGTATTGTAGACCCCAAAGGTGAGATGTTAATAATGTATTGTAATTATTATTGTATGTGATAAGAATCTCAAGACAGGAGAATATTGTGGCATTATTCTTAGTATTGGCGGGAAAGGAGAGAATTGTATTAGTTTATTGTTTTGTTTATGTTCTCTTTTAAAGTTTTAGAAGAGGAATGAAAAGGTGACGAATTTATATCAGTGTTGACAGTTGGTAGGAACGGGAAGGGTGGAGGAGAGACATTACACACACACACACACACACACACACACACACACACACACACACACACACACACACACACACACACACACACACACACACAATGACTCTTCTTGTTTGTAAGTCTCTCTCTCTAACCATTTATTAACCTTTTATTTTTTGTTGATAATTTAGACTCATTTCAACTTTATTTTATGTTGTGAAATACCGAGTTCGATTATTTTTATAACTGACGAGGAAATTGTTACGAGACAAAATTACACCTGAAGTAGAATTCTGGTGTTGTAAAGAGAAAACTAATTGACATTTAGTGACTTCTAACCATTCCTCTTTCCTCTCCTTCCTCCCATTCATCCATCTCTCATCTTCATCACTCTTCTCTCCTACCATCATTCCTCCTTCCTCCTTCTAACTCCTCTCTCCTCCCTTCCATTACATCAGTACTTAACTTTAGTGTGAGGAAGAATGTGTTTATAAGGGATCTGTAAAGCCACTCAGCAGTGTTTCACCCGGGAAGATTCTGAGGATGTGTTACAAGGTGTAGTGTGATGTGGTAGGAGGTGTGGTGCTTGGATGGTGTGTGGTGATTCTGGTGCCATCTGGTGTGTGTGTGTGTATGTGTGTATGTTTGGTGTGATCTCTCAAGTGTGGTGAGTGTGGTGGTGATGTAACTCTGGCCTTTCAGTAGCTTGCTAGCTCACTAAAGTCTGTTAAAAGTGTAGGAAATATGCAGGAATATTGGCTTCATATGCAGACGGATATATTTTTGTTTTTGTTTTGCATACTGAAACAAACAAATTAATTAACACATACAGCAAATTCACACACACACACACACACACACACACACACACACACACACACACACACACACACACACACACACACACACACACACACACTCCCATAACTGTGGTATAGTAATAAGTCATTGCCTGTAAATAGCCATTATGGAACGTACACTTGTTAATAAGTTCTCCATAAGACTTTTATATCTGTATAAGAAGCTTTGCAGATTAATTATGAATATGTAGTTTAATTTAAATAAATGGCATTTATGCATATGTGTGTTTATTAATCATTTTTGTTGTTGTTGTTGATGATGATAATATATGTTTGTATTTCCTCAGATTAATAGTTGTGTTTTCAATTTATTTATGTTTCTATTTATTAACTTATTCATTTTATTCATTCATGTTATGTTGTGAGTTGTAGTTTGATTTATTTATGTTTTTACAAGTGCTCACTCTTATATTGTAATGGTTTATATATGATTGTTGTTATTGAAATGTTGATGTGTTGTTGTGTGTGTTGTTTGCATCAGATAACTCACTACTAACCACTACTATTATATCACTTTAGAGAAGAGAGAGAGAGAGAGAGAGATGTGTTATTCAATCTCCAGTGTCCATAGCAGGTTCTGATCCTATCTTTCCCCAACAGAATGCATCCCCCATCTACGGAGACATGGGGATGGTGGGTCGAGGTTCTCCTGTTGGGGGTGGGGCCGGGGGCAGCACTAGCATGCCCACCGGGAGCCCCAACATGGCCGCCCTCAGTCCAGCCCAAAGGGGGGGGATGGCCAACCTTGGGGGTCCGGCCATGGCAGCGATGGCGGCCATGGCCTCAGGGAGTGGCGGGGGGCAAGTCGCACCAGGGAACCACCATAACGTGAAGATGCATCGCTACCTCCCTCCTACCATGATACAACAACAGGTACTGACCCCTACCACCCCCCAACCCCTCTTCCCCTTCCCTATCCCTTCCCGTACCACCCTCCTCCCCTTCCCTACACCCTTCCCGATTCCCGTTCGCCCCAGGTCGTTTCGTTCGTAGACTACCCTGGTCCAACGGGATCAGGAGCGACACGACCTGGAGCCCCGACCTCCCATCCGTGCTGCCTTCACCCTTGTGTTGGTGCTGCAGGCCTTCCCTTGTTCACTTGTACCTGTTTCTGTCTCACACTGTTCCTTTATTTTGTTACAGTGTCCTTCATTATTATTTATGCATTTGTTTCTCGTAATGTTTGTGTATCATTTGTATCATGATAAAGGAATGTATTGATTTATAAGTATATGAGATAATGTTTATACTTGTAATACTGAATATAGTGATTTATAAGTATATGAGATAATGTTTATACTTTTACCACTGATTTAATTTCTGAACCCTTGCAGCAGATGTATGGGAGTATGGACCCGCGCATGATGATGATCATGGGTCGGGGCATGCCTCCGGGGGCTGCTGCTGCCATGATGCGTGGCCCCATGCATCACTTCCGGCCCCGGTTCATGTGACCCTCGCCTGGCCAGACTGGCCAGCAGGACGTGCACCAACTCTACCAGATCCACCCTCAGAACTCCTACGTGGAGGACTGCAAGGGAAGGTTCATGAGTTGAACATTCAAAGTTCCTGGTGACTTGTTCTCAGACCCAGATAGTTGAACACACTCCCACGCACGCACGCCCCGGCTTCATGCTTCTATTTATTACTTGGAGGTCTGGTGTGGTTCTGTGTCCGGGCGGCACGCTGGTCCTCACGCCTTGGAGTGTGGGGATTCGTGCCGCTCATGTTCTGCCCAAACCAATGGAGGACGGAATTCTCGGACAATATTTTCAATTCTGACCCTTTCCAGTGTTCCTCTCACGTGTAAGGACGAGAATGTTTCTGTATCACACGTTAGTGAAGGAAAGTGGTGGTGTGAGTGGAGGGAGGGAGGGGGGGAGGGGTGTCAATGGCTGTACATAGCATCTGGGGTTATACTTGTAAATAGCAGAAATTGGGCTGGACACTCTTCCTATTTAGTTGATGGTGGCGAGGCAGGGCGGGGCAGGGCGGGGGGAGGGAGGGGAGGGAGGTGGAGGGGGGCCAGACACCCCCCAGACCTGCCTCTCCTAAGCATAATGGATTGTCATATTAGTGGTGATCTCAGATGATAATTAGTTATTATGCTTTTATAAACACGGTCACTTTTTACTGTACGATCGGGAATGTTTGTTTGTTTGTTTGTTTGCGTTGTGGTAGTGAGGAGTGAGGAGTGAGGTTGGTGGTGGTTTGTTTGCTTTCATCAGAGGCACAAAGGGTGTTGTTTACCTTCCAACGTGATTTCCACTTCTAAAGGTGTTGCACTAAATTACATTACGTTTCCCCCAATCAAAAAACTTCCACCATAGTTTTGCTTTTGTATTCGTCATGGACTAATTCAATTTTTTGGGCAGCTCTCCGATAGCCGGTCAGATTTATATCTTTTTTATATAGTGTATATGTGTATGTACATGGTGTAATCAACAAATGGTAATACTAAGGCAAGTTACATCATCCTTCCAGAAGCTCCACAACACAAGGTTTACAGGGTCACACGTCACTCATGTCACAAATATGGTGTTCCTACAGTATAAAGTTAAGTCTCGGCCAAGCCTCTCACACCCCCACACACACCCACAACACCCAAGCCTCCGGGAAGAAAGGGAATAAGGTGTGGAGAATATATGGTTTTCTCAGTCATGAATTAGATGGAAATGTGAGCGATTATTTGAGTTTAATGTTTGTCTTGCTGTGAAAATATATACAGCAGTGGTAATGATAATGATGGTGGTATTAATAATGATGATAGTAATGATAATGATGAGAAGCTTTAACTTATTCATATTTTACCGCCACTGAAAACTATAAATCAATTTTTTAGTCATGCAATCAACATCATCTTTATAAATCAAGCGTTAATGCAGGAATATAATATAAAAATTGAAAAAAATATCATATAATATTCGAGACAGATTCCTCACATAACCAAAATATAACTGATCACATTCTCCGGCCCACCTTGGAGGCTATAGTGTGTGTGTGTGTGTGTGTGTGTGTGTGTGAGGCAAAGCTTTGACTGTGTACAAGTGGGGTGTTAGGGGGAGTGTGAGTGTTTATTCCCTTCACTGAGGTGCAGCGCTACGAGGAGGAGGTGAACATGCGTTACGAGGCTAAGAACAGGCAGTAGGAAGGTTGGGTTTAGACGAGAGAACGGATGGTGATTTATAGATACGTTAAGTACATGATTTGGTGTTCAGTAGTTTATATTCTTTTGTTTTCTTTGAGGGATAAACATTCATTAGTTGTGTTAGTTTTAATTATTCAGTGTTCAATAGTTTATATTCTTTGTTATCTTTTGAGGTATTTATTAGTATATTTTTCAGTGTTCAATAGTATTCAATAGAGCTTAGAATACGAGAGAGAAAAAATAATGACTGTTAAGACATACATGGAAAATATCTATACATAATGATCTTTGAAAATCCCTCAGTGTTCATAATAAGTTAATAATTAGTTTAGTTTAGTTTAGGTTAGGTGAGAACTAGCCTTGAGTAAGTAAGTTCACCTCTACCTCCATGTACTGCACCAGGTTAACAGTCCCAAGATAATGAGTGATGTGTATGTAGGGTAGCCGTCTCCTCCCTTCCTTCCCTTCCTCCCTTCCTCCCTTCCTCTCTTCCTCTCGTAGTGTTTGAGGTTTGAGGTCCCGTGGTAGTGAAGCAATACTTATACTTAAACTCCTTCACTCTTGTTCACTTCCTCCTCCTCTCCTTCCTCTCCTTTCCTCTCCTCTCCTCTCCCATCCATTTGTAGCCTCTAAGTAAGGTCTGACGTTTTTACACTCTCCCATAGTAATAGTAATTTATATCATCACTCATTTGTCTCCCATACATCGTCATTGTGAAAGGCAGCGTTTTTAAATCATAGTCATTGGTGAATTAACTATTTGTATTTGTCAAACCTCAGCTCAGTATCATCGTCAATATTGTTTTACTTTTTCTTTGTGTGTGTGTGTGTGTCTGTGTGTGTGTGTGTGGTTTTACTTACCTTTTCATATAGACAATTTACACCCATGGCTGTTTTTTAATCTTTCTCTTCTTTTTTCGATAACCGGTTTTAGTTGTTTGTATATTAACTCAGCGGGTTTACACAATACTTAATTAATAGGAATGTTTCAACCTTTTCTCGTTTCCTTTCTGTATGTGAAAAGCATTTAAATGGATGATATTATAGACTGAATTAAGGTGACAGTGTTACCTTATAAGCTGAGTTACACAATCTAGAGTATCTGGGAATACTACTACTACTACTACTACTACTACTACTACTACTACTACTACTACTACTACTACTACTACTATCATATTCTCCTCGGCATCTAAATATCATAAAAACACTCAGAAAAACCTAATACCAGTTTCATACAATACTAGAAAGCAATTTTATAGTTCACATAAGTTTTTACGAGACATTAGACGAACAATATCTTACACGTATTGGTAGCTAACTGCTCTCTCTCTCTCTCTCTTTATTTTTATTGGATATTAAAGAACACTGTGTTAGTCTTCCTTGTGTTTCCTTCCTCTGGTTTAGTTATGCAATGTCTGTGTTGGCTGTTGTGGGATCTTACCTAACTATCACTGTTGCCAAAAAAAAATAATGACCTCTGATTTCTGATTCTTGGGTATTCTAGACGTATGTATGTATGTATCGGATGTATACTTTAAAAGGCTTCCAATATACTTTGTTGTACGTATGACATCGGAAAGACAGAAATTAATGAGTTAGTTTTTATAAGTTAGGTGTGTTAGGAGTGGTGTTGTGTCTGTTGGTTCTGTATGCCTTCAGCTCTCTAATAAGTTATAAGATGTATTTGTATTTGTGACAATACTCAAAATTCGGTGCTCATATGACAAGGGTTGTGGCAAGGAAGTGTAGTTATCCTTGGTGGTTATTAATGTGTAAGGTAATGATAACTTAATTTTGGTGGACGTGTGTGTGTGTGTGCGTGTGTTTGTTTGATTTTAGGAAGACTTAATAGGGAGGAGGAAGGACTTACATCATATATTATTTTTATTATTATTTTTTTTGTGTATGTGTGTGTGTGTGTGTGTGTTTTGGTTTCAACGTTTCCCACAAAAGATATTTCATCCCTAAGTTCATTTTAACGTCAATAACAGAACCTCATCATTATTGTGTTATTGAACTTAACATTAATTATCCGAGGTGTTCTTCACTCGTTATTTTATATATATATTATCAAACAATGAGTTATGTTCAATCATCACCTTTATTGTTTGTTTAAAAGAAGAACACATATACATTATAATATTATTCTTACCAGCCATCACTTGCATTGCATAGTGAAGCTCAAGAACGGGAGTTTTAAATGTACTTAATTTATACTTACAAACAAAAAAAAAAAAGAAGTAATGAATTGGCTAATATAACACTACACTTGTATATAGTAGACTCTAGATTAACTTTTTTTACCTATACGTATAATTTCCTTGGTATGTATACGAGGGAAGAGGATGTGGAGATAAGGAAGGGAAGGGGAAGGGAGGAAAAGAAAACGAAACAAGAAATACAAACGAGAGAAGATAAAAAGATAATAATGTGTTGAAATATCGCATTCTTTTAATTAATGTGAAAAAGTTGATGATGGTGGAAGAGAGAAAAAGAATAAAGAGGTGGTGGTGGTGATGGTGGTTAAGTCTATGGTTTTAATACTTCTAAGGATTACCAACACTACTCATATTGTTACTATGCAAATTGCTGTGTTGATATCGAAGGGAAGGGATCGTGGGTGTGGGTGGAGGGAGAAGGACAGGTGGTGGGTGTGGGTGTGGGCGTGGGTGGTGAAGTAAAGCTCAAGTGTTGCATAATTAATGGTTTTGTATTGTATTGTAATGGATATTCAAGGCACTTTGGTTATGATTTTAATTATTTAATGACAGATTATTTTATTATTTTTACCTGGTGGTGTTAAATTATTATGATGTGTTCAGTAATGTATGTTTTTTTAGTGTTTTTTTTGTTCTTCATAATGTGTTCTTTAATAGTGTTCTGAAAATTGATTGAGTTTATTTAATGCACAAAGATACTAGAACAAAAAAAATTAATGATAAGTTTAATAAATTACTGGTATGAATAAGAGTGAATTAAAAATGCATTATAGTACATGACATTGAATACTTTTATATAAGATGAAATACTACAATCAGGATAAGTGTGAATACTGAATTGTGTTACGTTGCGTTGTGTTGTGTTGTGTTACGTGGCAGCTTACAAAGTTGTGAAATAATGCTGAAAGCAATAAAAATTTGTATTGTGGTGTTAGTGTGTTGAGTTAATTGAGTGCAGCTAATTGTTGAGTGCAGATAATTGGCCAAAGAAAATGCGATACAAACATAGATATTAATTAGTTTATCTTTTGTGTGTGTTCATTATGTGGAAATCAAAATTGTTTCACTTTAATAAAAAATAAATCCAGGTGCAAGTGACGGGTGGGTGCTTGAAAGAATAATAGTGTTTCATGTGTTCTGAATCTCTTTGAGTTGTGAAGTGTTGGTGTGTCCTGAGTGTTGCTGTGTGTCTGTGGTGGTGGTGGTGGTGGTGGTGGGATAGGAAAGCCAATGTAGAGGACTCAAGGATGGAAGGAAACACACTGGTCTGGTTAGGCTGTTAGATCAGAAGTTTTTTTTTATTATTATTATTATACAACCGTTTATTTAAATTTTTTTTCTCAAAGTTGTATTGTGACTCCCTAGAGAGGAGGGCAAGAGGGAATATGATTGAGATTTTCAAATGGGTAAAAGGAATTAATAAGGGAAACATTAATCAGGTTTTAGAAATTAGTAGTCAGGATAGGACACGTGGAAATGGGTACAAGCTAGAAAAACTTAGATTCAGGACAGACCTAGGTAGATATTGGTTCACTAACAGAGTGGTGAACTATTGGAATAGGCTGGGTAGACACGTAGTAAGTGGTGAGTCAATAGGTGGCTTTAAAAGACGGTTGGATCAGAGTATGGATAGAGATGACAGGTGGGATGGATAAATATTGGATCATTCCAAGGGTGGGAGACAAGGAGCTGCCTCATGTAGGTCATCAACTGGCCTCTTGTAGTCTCCTCATTTCTTATGTTCTTATGACATCTATAAAAAGAAATCAATGCATTATAAAGAAATCATTAAATGTATAACTCAAAACAATCCAACAAATTACCCAATACATACTAAAAAAAAAAATAATAATAAAAGTTAACTTTATATATGTGAAAAAAATTTAATGTGTTAGAGCCTCACGATGACCAGTGTGTGTGTATGTGTTGAAGGTCATGAGTCCTGGCAGGGTGTGACAGGTGGTGCAGACAGACAGACAGGTGTGCCAGCCTAACCCCTCCCCCCTACCCCGGCACCTGTCAGGGGAATGGAGTAGGCCTAGTGGCACTCTGACACTCTGGGATTCAAGGTCACGCGTTAATGCAATCACTAAGTGGCGTTCTTTGGGACTTGTGTGGAGGATGAGAGGTGGATAAGAGGCCGTAATGAGGTTGTGTGTGTTCTGCTACACTTGACAGACAACCCAAAACCACAACTGATGCGAGTGTTGTGTTGTGTTGCGTTGGTCAATACCTCGGAGTGAAATAAAACCGTGCATCTCCCAGCATCATTACTCCTCAGTGCTATAATGATGGGATGCTGCAGGGAGATTAATGAAAAGGAGAGTAATTGTTTGTCAAGTGTGTGGAAGTCAGTATTTGTGATGGCAAGGCAGCTAATGTTTATATTGACTTTGTACTGCACTGGAATCCTACCCCGTTTGTATACTCTAAATTTAGATAAGTTAGGTTTTATTCTTTCTTCTTCCATTGCCATCAAATTGCAATGCTCAGTGTTGATATTGTTTAGTTTTTAGTTCCTGTTTAAATTATAATGAGTATCTGTTGTGCTATTGTTTTGCATTTAATTGGTACTAATATGGTGCAGTAGAATGACCTGAATTTTAATGAGGAAAATTAGGTTATTATTATTATTTATTCATATAAGAGAGTTGGAAATTTGCACAAATGTTTTTAATCGTATTCTTAATCTACTCTGGTGTAAGATATATATTTTGTAATGCATTAATATTATGGTTTGAGTTGTGTTGTGTTGTATTGTATTTGTGTTTGTGTTCTTGAAATGTGTAAATCTCAAAATTATATATAACTTTTGTCCTAAACTTTGTAGCCATTGAAGACGTCTTGTTCCTCTTATTATATTAGTTAACAGGAATAACATCAAACATTTATACGTCAATCATTGTTTTTGTCTCTGGAATTCTGCAAACTCAATGATGTGGAGTTTCAATGATGTTTTAATGATGTATGTGAAGGATGTTTAATGTTTTGTAATGTTCACTACTTCAAGAGAGAGAGAGAGAGAGAGAGAGAGAGAGAGAGAGAGAGAGAGAGAGAGAGAGAGAGAGAGAGAGAGAGATGCTGGATA
Source organism: Metacarcinus magister (assembly GCA_029783475.1). Classification (NCBI taxonomy): domain Eukaryota; kingdom Metazoa; phylum Arthropoda; class Malacostraca; order Decapoda; family Cancridae; genus Metacarcinus; species Metacarcinus magister. The sequence continues at coordinate 2,578,630 of JAPQNM010000001.1, read as the reverse complement.
TTAACTTTGGTCAAACTTTTATTCTTAACATTGTATCTATTTCTTCTTTTTACGTGGAACATCTCATCTTTCACAATACATGAAATGATATATATACATGCCGCTGCTATTTTATCTTATTTTATTTATTATTGTAAGTGATTCAAGTATAATGACAACATCCATTCACTTGTTAAACTAAACATCTTTTGTGTATTTCACTTACGTTTTTATAATTATGAACAAAATATAATGTTATGAACTAATTTAACATGTGAGTCCTTTTTATAATATGTCCAAGCCAGCCCAGCCACCATCATATTCACATTGCTTTCAATTCTGCCATATATAACTAAAAAAACAACCCTAACGCCATATACATAATGCCTTGACATGTATTTATAAGTTATTGTTGCATTCATTTTTCCCGCCAAAACCCCTCGTTTTCCCCCTTCCAACAAGTGTATATAACTGAGGCTCTACTAGTGACCCCAATAGTCGTGAATATGGCCCATGTAGAAAATGTTAGTGATTTATTTTTCTAGTAAATTGGTAGTATTTGTTTCAGTGACCTAATAATGTACTGATTTTTTCAATACTTAAAATAAACTTTCTATGTATTTTGTTGTTTGATTGTTGTCCTTTATTTGTGTCTGTTATTGGGTAATGCTATGTTTTAAAAGATATTTAGGTAATGTTTGCTTGAAAAAGAAGCTAATTAAGGAATAAATATACGTAATTGTAGTATCAAATACAGTTCTTTAGTTTTTCACATTTCCTGTATCCAAAGCTATTTTTTTTCCTTACAATAATGCATATCTAGTAATAAAATATCAATACACTAAACATATATAGAGTATTTGGATGAAAATTTTTGAATACAATAGTTGTGCAACGGTCAGCGTCATTCGGAGCTGAAGCGACGTGAAGGCAAGACGCAGCAGGTCACTCCTCTCGTATGTTTTATTGAATTATGTGTTAATCAGGAACCACGAGGCCCGCTACTTAGGTAAAAGGTAACTATAACATATATAGCATTTTTTAGTGTTCATGTCTTATATAGAGGATATTACGGGGGCTTTTATTTTTGGTTCATGATGTTATGTGGGCCGCCTTCCCGCCATCCTTCCTCGGGGCTTCCTCCTCCACCAGGGTCATGGCGGGCGGGCGGGCGGGCGAGCGGCACCTTCGGGATTGTATCGGTTATCTGAAGGCGCCGTTACACTACCACTTTTTCCGTCAATGTAGACTATTTCCGTGTTTTTTTCTTCTCTTTCCTCTCGTTCCTTGTTCTCTTTCCCTGTGCATCATTGAGACGGAGATAATCACGTTGGCGGGAACTTTACCTTTCCTTACCTGACGCTGCTGGTTTCAAGATGGCGTCCACATTGAGAAATAGCGTCTCCTCAGATAAAAAGTCCATCCAAACCTAAGTATTATTCAAGATTACGGTCTTTAATGAGTTCAAATAAGTGTTTGAGGTTGGAGTGGAGACATAGATCATATAAATATAGCCGAGATAGCATTATATAAGAAGACATGTGACCTTGAGAGCACGTGAGGCTGTTTCCCCGGTGCCATCAGACCTTACCAACCCGTAGGAACCTCACTATACCAATCTGCTGGCCGGTGTTCGCGCCTATAGTTACTTATTACTTACTTTTGTTACTTTTGGTGGTCATTCCGTCCATAGCTGAGGTCGGTCTCCGCTCACACCAGTTTTCCCATCTTGTTCCAGCCTGTCCATGGGTAATTTGAGGCAGGGTCAAGGTCAGGGTCAGGGTCATGGTGGTGGCGGCGCGGCTGGTGCATCCTGGTGTAGGTAGGTGGCTGGTCTGGCACCTCACACCCACTTGTCGAGGTTATTTTTGAAAGCCTCACTGATGATTCCAATGTAAATGGTTAACTTGTATCTAAAGGAAACAAAAATTCAAATATCTTAAATGATAAATATTAAATTGTCGATATAACGGCTGTGTGTGTGTGTGTGTGTGACGGCGCGCTCCAGATAGTGTTCATTTTCACACAGTTGACGGAAAGAGTGTTAGGTGACGGCGCCTTATAGCTACTGGTATTTTATTAGTGATGTTTATAGTGATGATACTGTTGGTGGGTTGATAAAGGTTTGGGGTTCCTTACCTGAGACTCATTTGACCCTGACTGACCACCCTCACCCTCACCCTCACCCTCACCCTCACCCTTTGGAAGGTAACGCTGTACTGTACTCTACTCTCATCCTACATAGCTGGACCTCATTTTCTTTGACTCTCTCTCTCTCTCTCTCTCTCTCTCTCTCTCTCTCTCTCTCTCTCTCTCTCTCTCTCTCTCTCTCTCTCTCAGGCCATCGCTCCTTTCTATGGAGGTATTTTTAGCTCTGGGTTGTTCCTGTTTACCTCTCTCTCTCTCTCTCTCTCTCTCTCTCTCTCTCTCTCTCTCTCTCTCTCTCTCTCTCTCTCTCTCTCTTGCTCTTGCTCTCGCTCTCGCTCTCGTAATAATAATAATAGCACCAATAACGTAAAAAACTATAGTAATAATAGAAGTAATAACGATAATAATGATAATGGTGATAATAATGATAATGTTGATGATAATAATAATAATAATAATAGCGAGACAGAAGTGACATTTCGTTGCTTTGAATTAAATTGGAGGAAAGTAAAATTTGCGCGTCAGTCTTGTTGCCAGGAAATGCGCCAAATAATAGTGCTTTTAAAAGAATTCCTGATGTGTTTGTATGAGTATAAATAAATAATTAACTTTATAGGAAGAAAAAACATGAATACGGCTTACATCACTTTTTTTTTTTAATGTATATTTGTAATTACAGGAAAGAAGATAGATAGGAATTTATATTATTCATTATTGTTTTTTTTAATATCGAAAGTTTGAAAATAGGAATTAAAATATATATAAAAGAAAATATATA
>JAPQNM010000001.1:2565725-2570725 GCA_029783475.1 Metacarcinus magister | reverse complement strand
GTGTGTGTGTGTGTGTGGGTGTGACCTGCTTTTCAAAATATACAATGAGGTCACGGGGTCAGAAAATCAAGGTATTGTGGACTAAATAGAATGAAAAAATAATGATAGAAAAAGAAATACAAAAAATAATGAAATGTTTTGAAAATGTTTAAATAGTTATCCATAATATAAGGTTTTTATATATTTTTTGTTTATGTACTTTATTCGTATTCTTTATCTCGTTGTTATTCTTATTTTTCTTTATATATGTTGTTTGATACGTGTAAGAGGAGAAGGAGGAGGAGGAGGAGGAGGAGGAGGATGAAGGTCAAATGAGCTGTGTTTGTTTTGTTATTTTTGTGTCTTATATTTACCGGTGAGGCCTTTGTCGTGGGGCCAAACGCGCGTGTGTGTGTGTGTGTGTGTGTGTGTGTGTGAGTGTGTGTACGTTTATATTTTGCTAATTAGTATTCGCTTGTGCTTTTTCTTCTCCGTGTTTTGAAGTACTACGTGTGTGTGTGCGTGTGTGCGTGTGCGTGCGTGCGTGTGTGTGTGCAGGGCGTAGGGAACACAACACACACAACACCGCTACTATCACCACCACCACTACCACCACGTACATAAATTCTTGCCGGGGAAACAAGCAGGCTACCTCATTGGCTTGGTGCCCGGCCTGGCCTAGTGTGTGGTGGTGTGGTGTGGCGTTGCGGTGTGTTGGCGTGGCGTGGCGTGGCACCACAGTACACCTGAGTGTGGCGGCGCGGCAGGTGACTCCCACGCCTCCTTCAGGGCCATGAAGGCGTGGGCGGCGCGTTTGCTGGGTGGCGTGGTGACTCGCGCCCTCTACGGCCCGGAGGATGGCATTACCACGCCCACAACACCACCTAAGGACCCCAACACGCCCACACCAAGATCAAAGGACCCTGGCACCCCCCACCACCCCGCCACCAGGGTTGCAGGGGGGGAGGAGGGGGAGGGGGGCAGGTCTGGACGCCGAAAAAAGGGGGCAGCCTCTAGGACCCCCACCAACCCCCCCTCACCCCGCCCCCCAGTGCATCAGGATGGAAGGGACACAGGGGTGGCAAGGGTCCACGCCCCCCAGGATGACAATATAGGGGAGGACGCCCCCCCTGCTAAGAGTACTACAAGGAGGAAGAGGAGGAGGAGGGGAAGGAGGAATAAGACCCCAGCTTCTTCACCCGAGACTGAGCTACTCCCCAATCCTAACCTCACCCCAGCTTCACCCCTACAACCTAACCTCACCCCCGCTACACCCCAGCCTAGTGATGACGTCATGAGTGTGTGTAGCGGAGGCAGTGATTGGTCAGAGGAAAGTGATGTCATAGATAAAGGCGTCTGTGATTGGTCTAAAGAAAGTGACGTCGTTAAAATAGAATGTGACGTCATGGTTTGTGATGATGATGCTGATGATGATGATGATACGACTGTTACCTCTTCCCAACGGATTACTAAACAGGGAAATGGTAAATCCTCTTCTCCTTCCTCCTCTTCCTCTTCCATATTCTCTTCCATAACGGTAATAACAGTTAACGAAAGAGGAATAGAGAAAAAACACAATAATGACGATAATAATGATAAGAAAAGTGAATTACCACATAAAGAAAATGAGAGTTGTGTTTTTCCTCTTGATTTAAAACTCTTAGAAAACGGGAAACAAGAGGAAGAAGAAGAGGAAGAGATAACAAAGACAACTAAAATTCCTCTTGAAATAAATGTTTGTGTCCAAGAGGAAAGTGAAGGAAATATAGACGTGAAACAAGAGGAAGAGGAGGAAATAACGAAGAAAATAGAAATTCCTCTTGATTCTACTCTTGTTTTTGTCCAAGAGGAAAGTGAAGGAAATAAAAACATAACTTATAAATGTGAAAATGAAAAACAGGAAGAGGGAAATAGAGATAAATGTATAACTGAAACAAATGATGAAGGAAAAGAAGGAAATAAAGAGGAAACTAGAATAAATACCTCTTGTTTGGAGTGTAAGGACAAGAATTGGGGAAAGGAAGAGGAGAATAAGAGAGAAAATGAAAGAAATGAAGGAAGTGAAGGAGAAAATGTAATATTAATCCCTTCCTTCATCTCAGACAATATGAATAACAAAAAAGAGGACAAGGAAAATGAGGAAAATGAAGAAAGTGATTTTCCTCATTCTGAAAGTGAGGAAAACAGCCAAAAGAAGGAAAATTTAAGTGAACATATAAAAGAGGACATGGAAGAGACGGTGATAAAGAAAGGAAGGGAAGGAATAGTGGAAGAAAGTGAAAATGAGACACAGAAGGAGGAGATGGAGGAAAGGAAAAAATTGGGAAACGAAGGAGAGAAGAGAAGAGAATGTGATGATGAGAAAAGGAAACAATGTGATGATAAAACAGAAGAAAGGAAAGGAAGTAATGATGATTTTGAGAATAAGGAAAGTGAGAATTATTTAGAGGAACAAGAAAAAGTTAACGAAGATTTGTCAGGAATTAAATGTTTTGAAATTGAAACAGGAATAGAAATTGGAAAAATGTGTGAAAAGCAAGATGGAAATTTTGAACGAAAGAATAAGAGTTTGTCCGATGAATTATGCAAAGTTTCAGACGGAATTAAAACACAAAACACTGATTCTGAAACTCCTGAAGAAAGTTTAAGATTTACTCAAAATTTGAAAACATCAGAAATTCTACACAATTCTGATATATCAATTATTACTAAAAATCCTGAATTATACGAAAATCCGATTGAATCCAAAAGTGAAAAGAATCAAAAATATTCAGAAAATCAAAAAAGTCCAGAAAATTTAGAAAAAAGTCCAGAAAATTCAAAAAGTCCAGAAAATTCAAAAAGTCCAGAAAATCAAAAAGTCCAGAAAATTCAAAAAGTCCAGAAAATCAAAAAGTCCAGAAAATTCAAAAAGTCCAGAAAATCCAAAAAGTCCAGAAAATCAAAAAAGTCCAGAAAATTCAAAAAGTCCAGAAAATTCAAAAAGTCCAGAAAATCAAAAAAGTCCAAAAAAATCAGGAAAAAGTTCAAAATCTTCAGAACATCAAAATTCAACAAAAGGTCAAGGAAGGTTAACTCCAGAGGGTGCAGAGGCGGACCTAGTGACCTTTTTAAATACAGAAAATCCACGTCAGGAAACACAGTTAAGTCACCCATCAAACAAAGAAAACGGAGGTGGAGGAATAAACGATAATAAAGAAGAAGAAAAAGAAAATGCAATAAAACAGTATAGAGAGAAGAAAGAGAGAGAGAATTATGATAAAGAAGAGATAGATAGGAAAGTTAATAAAGATTGGGATAGAGAAATATGTGATAATGATGATAAAAACAAAGAAAATGAAGGACAGATAGATATAAATAGAGAAATTAAAGAAATAGAGAAATATAAGAAGGAAGAAGAGGAAGAGAAGAAGGAGGAGGAAGAAGAGGAAGAGGAAATAATGAGACAATTGTACGAGGAAATAGATAGATTAGAGGAAGAGAGAGAAGGGAAAATAAGAGAAGAAACAGAGGAGAGAAGGAGAGATAAGAAGAGAAAAAAACAAGAGGAAGAGAGAATACAAGACAATGTAAACAAAACCATAAAATACGAAGAGGAAGAGAAAGAGAAAATAAATAATAAAGAGAAAATAAGAGAAAATGAAAAGAAAAAAGTAAATAATGAAGACAAAGAAAATAAAAAAGAGAGAAAGAATATAAATGAAGAAAGAAAAGAGATAGAAGAGAAGGAGGAAGAAGTGAGGAGGAGGAGGAGGAAGATAAAGAGAGAGAAAGAGGAATGGGATGAAAAGAGAGAGAAGGAGAAAATGGAAGAAGAGGAGAGAAAAGAAACATCCAATAATATAAGAAGAAGAAGAAGAAGGAAAGATCAAACAAAAGAAGAGGAAGAGGAGGAGAAGAGGAATAAAGAGGAAGACACAATCAAAGATAGGAAATGAAGAGGAAAATGAGATAAAGAGGAGGAGGAGGAGACAAAAAGAAGAGGAAGAGGAAGAGGCCAAGGAAAACACAACGAAGATAAGAAATGAAGAGGAAAATGAGATAAAGAGGAGGAGGAGGAGACAACAAGAAGAGGAAGAGGAGGTAACAGGACTCTTAATTGGACACCAAGACATGAACTTCCTCCTAAAATTCGAGGAAATAATAGCTGAGAGGAGGAAGAGGAAGAGAAGAAGAGGAGGAGGAGATACCCTTGACCACCCCCCTCCTCCTCCTCCTCTTGAAACAAACACACACAAAGAGGAAGACACAAGAGGAAGAAGAAGAAGACAAGAGGATGAGGCAACCAACGACCCGGAAATAGAGGAAATTTTCAAGAGGAGGAGACATAGAAAAAAAATACTGGAAAAAAGGAAAATTCAAGAGGAGGAAATCAAGAGGAAAGAGGAGGAAAACAAGAGGAAGGAGGGAGGTTTTCAATGCCTTTGTTGTGAGGTTAGGAAGAGAGCTCAAGAGGTGAATGAGAAACAAGAGGAGGTCAAGAGGAGTTATCAAGAGTACGCCAGGTCAAGAGTATTAAGAGATGACCTCAACCACCACCACCGCCATGATTGTGCTCAAGAGGAAGATGATGTGAGTCCAGTGTGTGTGTGTGTGTGTGTGTGTGTGTGTGTGTGTGTGTGTGTGTGTGTGTGTGTGTGTGTGTTTCTCTCTTGTCACTCTTATTTCCTATCTTTTTCTATCATTTACTCTCTCTCTCTCTCTCTCTCTCTCTCTCTCTCTCTCTCTCTCTCTCTCTCTTATCAGGTGTTTCCTCTCCCCCCTGTTTTCCTTGGCAGGGTAAACCACAATTAATTCTTCCCCCCCCCCTCCCCCCCTTCTCCCTTTGTTGGCAAGAGTACCTAAGGGAGGATAAAGGTGATATTCCCCTTTGTATACACCAGAATAATGACCCTTAGGAGTGTATTACAAGTTGGTAAGTTAGGTTAGGTTAGGTTAGGTTAGGTTAGGTAAGGTTAGGTTAGGTTAGGTTAGGTTAGGTTAGGTTAGGTTAGGTTAGGTTAGGTTTGGTTAGGTTAGGT
>JAPQNM010000001.1:2553225-2560725 GCA_029783475.1 Metacarcinus magister | reverse complement strand
CACCATTTGTATGTTCTTATGACACTATACTCTATTATTTACAGTTCCAAGGATCACCATACATCACTAAGTCACTATACAAAATTATCTTGTCACTATATTTACTTTTTTTTATTTAGGTGATACTATACTATTTCCTCGTGATTTAAGAGTCACTATACCTCACTATAAGTCACTATATCCATCACTATACAAAAATTAGTTCAGTCACTATATATTTTCTTTTCCTGGTGACAGTATAATATTTTTTTTTCTCCTCACTATACATATTAATTCACTGTATTGTGGTCACTATACTCACTATACTTTCACTATATTGCAGTACAGTCACCGCACCTCCACCTACTCTGGCGTAAGTTATAGTGTACATAGTGTATGTATGTATATATATGTGTGTACGTGTTATACCTACATACCTATACATATGTAGGGGATCTATGTACGTAAAAAATCCTATCATGTGTACTTCTATAAAAAACGCACATGGATTACTACCAATACGTACATGGAGTTGATTTGTGGCTACAGGTGTGTAATTACAGGTGTGTGTAATTACAGGTGTGTTATAAAGGTGATACTGTTACTTGAGGTGTGGGTATTCTCGCCTCTATGGAAGGGAACGCTTAGCTAACTTCATTGAACTTATTATTAATGTATGTTGTTGTTGTATTATTGTTGTTATTGTTGTTGTTATTTTTTGTATTGATTGATTGTTATTCTTATTGTTATTTTTCCTTTTTATTATTATTATTATTATTTTTTTTTTTATTTATCGTTTAATTTGTTGGTGATTTTGTCTTTTTCTTCGTTTTTTTCTATCATTTATATTTTTCTCCTTTTTTTCCCCATATAATTCACTTACTTATTTACTTTCAATCTTTATTTATTTATTTATTTATTTTTACTATTTTCTTTATTAATTCTTCTCTATTATTATTTTCTTTATTATTTGTATTACTTTCACCTCAAAAATATCATTACATTTTCTACTTAAGTCTTACTAAACAAAACAAAATAAATAAATAAATAAATAAATAAATAAATAAATAAATAAATAAATAAATAAAAAAACAGCATTTCTAAACAAAACCAAATAATCTTTCAACACAAAACATATCAAACAAAAAGAAACAAATCAGATAAACAAAGAAAAACAAGATAAAACAAAAACACAAACAAGAGAAAGATATATAATAATAATAATAAAAAAAAATATATATTAACTTCAATTGCAAAGATGTCTTACCTGTGCGGCAGACGCTTGCAATGCTGCCAAATATTTTCCACCGTGTTGCCAAGGTGTTCAGGTTACGATGAACAAGATCAAGAACACAATTTAAGTCCTGGCGAGGCGAGGCGAGGCTCTTATGTGTGTGTGTGTGTGTGTGTGTGTGTGTGTGTGTGTGTGTGTGTGTGTGTGTGTGTGTGTTTATGTGGCAGAAAGTACAGTGGAATGTTGGGAAATGTAACTAATAATATACTTTTGTTATGTTCTAGTTGGAAAAGATGTATTTAATTTGTATTCTTTTGTATAATCTGTCATTCATGTTTACTACCATTCAGTTCTCTTATGTATTGTGTATTGTGTATTAATTCCCTCACCATTTACCTACAACAATTCATCTCCAGTTTTCATTATCACATCATTTCCTTATTTACAACTTTTTCTGCGTTTTTCAGCTCAGTTCCCCTTCGTACACAAGTCGTTATGGCAGCAGTAAGGACACCAGCGGCACGCCCACTGTGTCCTACCGTTCAGCCGTCACCAGGGACCTGTCAGGCGCGCAGGACAGACTCTCAACAGGATACACCTCAGGATCAGGCGAGAGGAGTGATTTAGTGTAGTCAACCTTTGTAATGTTTTTCATATAGCTTATAAACACTATATGTGGGATTCAATTTTATAACATTTATGTATTCTTAACCCTTTACCGGGCACTCAGAGAAACACTTAGACATTCAATTCAAAGTAGAGACCATTCTAAGACATTTTTAGTGATGAACATTTTTCAAAACTTATAATTTCAAGTTTGGAAAATGAGTTTGATGAAGTGATCAAAATGGTACCCTGCCGGTTTATGGTAAAACAATGATTTTGACCAAGTAATCACATATAGCTTTAGGGTAAAAAAAAACTTGATTGTGCAATATTAAAAATGTAAATATATGGCTGAAAAATACACGTAATGGAAGCTGTAGCATTGTATTATATAGAAATACAAAAGTTATTATTGTACTTGAAACACAATAATGACCCTGAACATTTACACATTGCATTACACAGCCTAACTTACCTCCCATGTCCAATCACAGCGGCGGAGGAGACCTTGACGTCACCTTCGCTGGTAGCCTGAACCCTCGTCATTGGCTCCAGCTCAATGACGTGGTGATAAACTCATATCTGTAGGCTTGAGGGTGCCATTATGACGCCCACTTAAGTGTTCATCTAGGGTAGCTGGCGCGGTGAAGGGTTAAATGTTCCGCTGCTTCTTCGTTTCCATTGAGTCAGGGTTTGGTATATAGGAGTAGTTTTAGCGGTTCAGTTTTGTTATTATTATTATTATTATTATTTTCTTTCAGGTGAAGTGATTTGATTTAATTTATGTAATATAGTCTAGTATAGTGATAAAGTTATATATGTGTGTGTGAGAGAGAGAGAGAGAGAGAGAGAGAGAGAGAGAGAGAGAGAGAGAGAGAGAGAGAGAGAGAGAGAGAGAGAGGAGAGAGAGGAGAGAGAGAAAGATTACATAACATTTTGTTTTTTCAGGAGGTGGTTACAGCAGTAGATATGGAGACAAGATTACCCCCACCCCCTCCCCTGCCCCCTCCCACGCCCCCTCCCCCGCCCCCCCACCCTCCCCCCGCGTCCGATCCTCCCCCCTCACCTCCACCTCCACCCCCTCCGCCCCCTCCCCTTCCCCCTACACCTCCAGACTCTCCGCCTCCAAGGAACGTTCTGGTTACGGATCTGATGCCAAGTCCGGGTATGGGTCCGATGTGAACCGGTCCGGCTATGGGTCTGGATACGGTTCTGGTCAAGGTTCCGGCTACGGTTCAAGTCGGTACGGCAGCTACACACGGAGCAACAGTTACCTGAGGGACACGGGCGGTGGCGACTCTACTTACAGACCTGTTTACTCCCGTGAGAACAGTGATGTGGGGGGAGGGGGGTGGCGGAGCAGGGTGTACGGCACGCCCACGCCCACACCACCCCCAGCCTCACCCCCACCCCCACGCCCAGAGCCCACGCCCCCGCCCCCCACAACTACTACCACCACCACTACCACCACTACCACAACCACCACTAATAATCGCCTCAGAAACAAGGCTCCGGCAGACTTCAGCTCAGCGGCAGAGACAGATGATGATGAGACCACCACCACCACCACCCACAAGCCTCCACCCACCACCTCCACCTCCAGCAGCACCATGCGTCCCCTGCGGCACCTGTCAGCGCTGCCCTCCCTGCCCGTGAAGCCCGTGGTGTCCCCCACACGAGGCCTGGCCACGCCCCCATCCTTCAAACTGTCATCCAGGCTCACCACGCCATCCACACAGCTGTACGCGGCCTCATCCACGCCATCATCCACCTCTAAGTGGCTCAAGGACAAGGAAGAACCACCTTCACCTCCACCTGCTACTACTGCTGCTGCCCGAACCACCTCTACCGCCACCTCTTCTACTACCACCACCTCCACCTCCACCGCCACTGCCACTACAACCGCCACCACCACCACCACCAGCCCGGCGCGGCCCTCGGTGGGCAACAAGGAGTGCCGCAAGTCCGTGCTCAACATGAACCTTCGGCCGGCAGACACTGATGCCATGCGGCGCCAGCAGGAGGAGAAGCGTGAGGCTCTCAGGCGGCTCAGGCGGCAGCGGGGCGGCGGGGATGAAGGGCGGGGCAGCACGGCACCACCCGGGGCAAGGCCAGGACCAGCCGGGGCAGACCAGGAGGCACCCAAGTGTACCACGCAGCCCTCCACGGACCAGGTGCAGGAGGAGTCCAGTGAGGAGTCCAGTGAAGAGTCCAGCGAAGAGGACCAAGACGAGGTCAAAGTGCAAAACAACAACAGTACACAACAACAACAACAACAACAACAACAATTACATCAGCAGCAGCAGCAGAAGGAGAGAGAAAAAGAAAAGAGAAGGAGAGAGAAAAAGAGAAAGAGAAGGAGAGAGAAAAAGAGAAAGAGAAGGAGAGAGAAAAAGAGAAAGAGAAGGAAAGAGAAAAAGAGAAAGAGAAGGAGAGAGAAAAAGAGAAAGAGAAGGAGAGGGAGAGGGAGAAGGATAAAGGTAAGGATAAGGATAAGGAGAGGGACCGTCGTGATGACCGTCCGCCCGTGCCCCCTGCGGTTGAGAAGGCATCCTCCAAGGGCAAGGTGGTGGAGAGGAAACATTCCAAGGGTAAGGGTGACGCCCTGCGGCGGAGCGGCTCCCTGCGGCGGCAGCGGCAGACCAGCCGGGCCAGCTCCACGTCGTCATCGTCGTCGTCGTCGGGCAGTGAGGAGGTGCCGCTGGTGACGGTGGTGCTGCGGCCAAGGCGGCGCCGCACCTCAAGCAGGGAAGACAATGAACGGGCCTCACCCCGGGTCTCACCCCGCGCCTCACCCCGCGTGCAGCGAGGCTCATCGGGTGAGGTGGGTGAGGGTGGCCGCCGCGTGAGGCAGTCCTCCTCCGGGCCTGCCAAGTCCACGTCCGGCAACGCGTCCCGGGGCAGCGTGGGGGGTGAGGGTGGGGGGTCCAGGAACAGTTCACGCTCCAGTGTGCTGGGTGGCCGCCGCCTCGCCCTAGGACCAGACATAGACATAGGTGAGACTCCCCCTCGTGAGCGAAGCCTGCCCGGCAAGGCTCGGCGGCCCCCGTCCTCCAGCACCTCAGACTCCTCGGACTCCTCCAGTGAGAGTGCCGGGGAGGAAGGACAGTTCTTCTCCCTCACTAAGTCACGCTCACTCAGGCGATCCCGATCCACCGTGGGCCAGCTGCCCCCCTCCCCCCCCATAACACTCACTACTGCCCCCGCCCCCGCCCCCCCACCTGCCGCTGCCCCATGCTCCTCTCCGTCCCCCACGGAGGAGCTGGGTGCCCGCACCAGCCCGGACGGCCGGGAACACGAGTCTCGGCCCAGCTCTGAGGGCGCCGCTGAGCCTCCCCCAGGCTATGAGCCCTTTGAGTGGCCCACAGAGACCTCAGCCTCACAGACGGACCTTGCCAAGCTGTACCCGCAGCGACAGAAGTCAGCGGCGTCTGTGTCCAGCGTGGGTGCTGCCAGTCACAGCAACTCTCGATCAGCCGTGGGTGCCGCAACCACCAAGAGTGACTCCCTGGATGCCTTCGTGTGGCCTGACGGCAGCCCGGAGCTGCCCAGGAGGAACAAGGTGACATTGGAGGGTGTGGAGGGCGCGGCGGACACCTCCGACGCACACGAGGGAGACAAGGAGGATGAAGAGGTGCAGGAAGACAAAGAGGAAGAAGGGAAGGAAGTGAAGAAGAATGGTGAGGCTGATGAAGGTGAGAGTGACTTCTTCTGGCCCGAGGGGAGCCCTGAGCTGCCAAGACGCCGAGTGTTCCGCAACTTGTATGAGAGCGAGACCGAGGCTGAGCTGGCGTGGTCAGACGACAACACCACCGCCGCCCCCATGCCCCTCGTGGCAGAGGAGACCAAGGACGACTACAACTTTGAGTGGCCCAGCAGCCCCGAGATGGCCCGCCGGCGTCCCCCCCAGTACGGGTATTCAGACGCCTACGACACCCAGAATGAGACTGAAGGGTACGAGTGGCCCAGCAGCCCTGACCTGCCGCGCATCAAGAACCCAAAGTACATCAGCTTCACCGAGGACATCGACAACCTGCTGTGTAACGACATGGACGACGACTTTGAGGCCATGGAGAGGACAATGGGCTACTCCCCCCCGCCCCCCTCCACCACCACCACCACCACCACCACGACCGACGCTGCCGCCCCCCACGACACCCCACACCAGGAGGAGGGGCAGGACGGGAAGCAGGATGTGCCGCTGGGGAAGAAGGAATCCCTGAAGCAGAGAGCAAGACAAAACCTTTCCCTGTTCCTAGGTGAGTGTACGTGTATGTGGTCGTGCACACACACACACACACACACACACACATACGCGCACACACACACGCACACACACACACATATGCACACACACACTATATGTAAATAATCTGTCTGTCAATGAGTGTCTGCCCCAAAAACCCCAATATTTGTTTATCTTTATGTATGTATCTCTCTCTCTCTCTCTCTCTCTCTCTCTCTCTCTCTCTCTCTCTCTCTCTCTCTCTCTCTCTCTCTCTCTCTCTCTCTCTCTCTCTCACCTGTCCTCGCCACAGGTAAACTCACCAACATTGATGAAATTCTGGGCTCAGTACTTGGTCCCCTCACCTCCCACGCCGCCACCACCACCGCCACCACCACCACCACCTCCACCACCACCACCACCACCACCACCGCCACCACCACCACATCCTCCACCACCTCCACCTCCACCACCTCCTCCACCACAGGCTCAGTCAAGGACGATGGTAAGGCAATGAAATAGTTATAGAGGAAACTAGCCCAATATAGTCTCAAGAATGTTAGTTATAGAGGAAACTAGCCCAATGTAGTCCCAAGAATGTTAGTTATAGAGGAAACTAGCCCAATTTAGTCCCTAGAAATTATAGTTATAGAGGAAACTAGCCCAATTTTGTCCCAGGAATGTTAGTTATTAAGGAAACTAGCCCAATGTAGTCTCAAGAATGTTAGTTATAGAGGAAACTAGCCCAATTTAGTCCCTAGAAATTATAGTTATAGAGGAAACTAGCCCAAAACCGCACCCTTCATCTTTGTAGCCCAATAGTTTCCCTTGTATGGCAGTGACCCTTTATTTACCCATTGTGTCCAGGGCATGGTAAGGGTATGGGTATGGGGGTGCAGGGTGCCCTCTCCCCCCCTACCCCCAACCGACACCACCACCACCACCTCAACAAACTCATGAAAGCTCTGAGTAAAAGTAAGAGTGTTTCCGTGCTTGTTTACCTTTCCTCCTCCTCCTCCTCCTCCTCCTCCTCTTCCTCCTCCTCTTCCTTACCTCCCTTCCCCCTAATTAATTATTGTTCTCTCCATAATATTGATTTAACTAATTAATTGTTTTATTTTTATTTAATTACAGTGTTTGGTGATGATGATTATGTTGTTATTATTATTATTATTATTATTGTTATTGTTATTGTTATTGTTATTATTATTTTATTTGTTTGTGTGAATTAAATAACCTTTGTTCCTTCCACAGTGTTGAATTAGTGTGTTGTTCCTGTGTTCTGAATGTGTTCTAATCGGCCTTGCTGGTTGATTTTTATATATTATTATTATTGTTTCTCTTTTATTATTATTCTTTATTTAATTATTATGGAATTGTGATAAAACATGTTTTTGCTTGATTAATTATTGTTATTATTGTTGTTATTATTATTATTATTACTACTATTACTATT
>JAPQNM010000001.1:2528225-2538225 GCA_029783475.1 Metacarcinus magister | reverse complement strand
TTTTGCGAAGCAGTAGAGTTTTGGAGAGAGGGAGAGAGGGAGAAAGAGCGCGAGAATAGAGATAGAAAGATGAATAGAGAGAATAAATAGTATTTAGATTGAAAGGGGATTGATATTATGTATATCGTTGCTATCACACATGCGTATACATAGTGTTCGAATATATAGTAGTGATAAAACTGAGTCCAGATTCGTGGTTCAGTTTGACTGAAAACCTTTAGGGACATAAATTTTTCATGAATTTCGAGGTGTGTTGGAAGTTTTTGTCACGAAATTTTGAGAGGGTGGCACCTTAGATCATAGAAATCATGTTTTGTCAAAGATACTCGAAAAGTATGAGAGTTTACCCACCTAAAAATATATGTAATATGTAAATATAGAGGCAGGAGTAGCGGTGGCGGTTCGCCGTGTCCTGTTGAGCTTTACTAGAATGTAATCGGATGTAGAGTATGGAGATATTGAAGCTATTTGTATTTCTACACTGAACTGTTCTATTACATACAATTTTTTCTCTCGTAAACCAAAAGAGTAATTTACAACGGATGACACACTCAGATAGAACTTGTCAAGCTGAACAACTTTGTTTTCTATAGATACATCTTTGTTGTAGGACTACTACTTTACCTTGTCCAAGATGACTAAGCTATTTTGGACTCAAATTCTGGTGGTAAATCTTCGGTGCCAAAATTTTCACGGAATCCATTTTCATGCACAATCCACGAAAACTTATCTTGCAGTTAAAGTTTTGAAATTAATACTATACATTGTTAAGTGAAGTGTTGCTGTTGGAGTAAACTAAAAAGTAATATTGCATACTTATAACTAATAATCATAATATTACTGATAAAATAAGTATTAGTGATATATAGCTATTAATGATAAAATATATATATTAATGATAAACATATATATTACTGATAAAAATAAATAGTTGATGATACAAATAATATATTAGACTGATAAAATATATATTAAGGATATAAAAAGATAAATATATTAATGCTCAGACAATATATAGTTAGGTGATAGCAATATATACTCAATGATAAAAATAAATATTAACGATAAAATATATATTATGATCAAAATATATATTATTGATAAAATTACTATTATATGATAAAGATTTATCTTAGATGATAAAAAATATATATTAATGATGAAAATATATATTAATGATGAAAGTATAAATTATTAGTGATATAATATAATATTTGTAATGATAAAAAATATATTAATGGTAAAAATAAATATTATGTTAATAATATTTTACTGATAGTAAATAATATTTTACTGGATAAAAATTCGATATTGCTTATGATAGAAAATATATATTTAAGTGATAAAATATATATTAATGGGATAAAAATAAGTATTAAGTTATAAGAATAAATATTGATATTAAAAATTATATATTAGTAATGGTTTTGGTAAAATATATTATTCAAATTAATGATCACGAATAATAGTTAGTTGGGGATAAAAAATACATATTAATTGATTAAAAATTTATATATTAATTGTTAAAGATAGGTATAATTTTTAATGATGTTATTGGAGATGTGTGAAAAAATAAGTATTAATTGATAACGCTATACTCTGACATTATCTACAATAAATCTTTTGATGGTACAAACAGTATTATTTTAATGATAAAAATAAATAGTCATTCTCAAAATATTATTCCTTATCAAGCACTCAATCTTCATGCTATAATCCATTATTCTAGTTAAATGCATAACGATCTACTGATCATACATAATATTCTGGTATGCTCTCGATCCTTCTTCGTAGTGCGTCACCCTCTCTCTTCCTGTCTGTCAAATCTATCTTCCTGCTCCACCCTCGCTCTTCCTGCTCCCCCTCTCTCTTCCTGCTACCCTCCCTCTTCCTGCTCCCCCTCCTCTTCCGCTATCGCTCCCTCTCTCTTCCTGCTCCCCCCTCCCTCTTCCTGCTCCCCCTCCTCTTCCTGCTCCCCCTCTCTCTTGCTGCTCCCCTCCCCTCCTCTCCTCTACCCTCTCTCTTCCTGCTCGCCTCTCTCTTCCCTCCTGCTCCCCCTCTCTCTTCCTGCTCCCCCTCTCTCTCCTGCTCCCCCTCCTCTTCCTGCTCCCCCCTCTCTCTTCCTGCTCCCCCTCCCTCTTCCTGCTCCCCCTCTCTCTTCCTGCTCCCCCTCTCTCTTCCTGCTCCCCCTCTCTCTTCCCTGCTCCCCTCCCTCTTCCTGCTCCCCTCTCTCTTCCTGCTCCCCTCTCTCTCTTACTGCTCCCCCTCTCTCTTACCTGCTCCCCCTCCTCTTCCTGCTCCCCCTCCCTCTTCCTGCTCCCCCTCTCTCTTCCTGCTCCCCCTCCTCTTCCTGCTCCCCCTCCCTCTTCCTGCTCCCCCTCCCTCTTCCTGCTCCCCCTCCCTCTTCCTGCTCCCCCTCCCTCTTCCTGCTCCCCCTCCTCTTCCTGCTCCCCCTCCCTCTTCCTGCTCCCCCTCTCTCTTCCTGCTCCCCCTCCTCTTCCTGCTCCCCCTCCCTCTTCCTGCTCCCCCTCCCTCTTCCTGCTCCCCCTCGCTCTTCCTGCTCCCCCTCCCTCTCTCCTGCTCCCCCTCTCTCTTCCTGCTCCCCCTCTCTCTTCCTGCTCCCCCTCCCTCTTCCTGCTCCCCCTCCCTCTTCCTGCTCCCCCTCCCTCTTCCTGCTCCCCCTCCCTCTTCCTGCTCCCCCTCTCTCTTCCTGCTCCCCCCTCCCTCTTCCTGCTCCCCCTCCCTCTTCCTGCTCCCCCTCTCTCTTCCTGCTCCCCCCTCTCTCTTCCTGCTCCCCCTCTCTCTTCCTGCTCCCCCTCCCTCCTCCTGCTCCCCCTCCCTCTTCCTGCTCCCCCCTCCCTCTTTCCTGCTCCCCCTCCTCTCTCTCCTTCTCCCCCTCCTCTTCCTGCTCCCCCCTCTCTCTTCCTGCTCCCCCTCTCTCTTCCCTGCTCCCCCTCCCTCTTCCTGCTCCCCCCTCCCTCTCCTGCTCCGCCTCCCTCCTTCCTGCTCCCCCTCCCTCTTCTGCTCCCCCTCTCTCTTCCTGCTCCCACCTCTCTCTTCCTGCTCCCCCTCCCTCTTCCTGCTCCCCCTCCCTCTTCTGCTCCCCCCTCCCTCTTCCTGCTCCCCCTCTCTCTTCCTGCTCCCCCTCTCTTCTTCCTGCTGCCCCCTCCCTCTTCCTGCTCCCCCCTCCCTCTTCCTGCTCCCCCCTCCCTCTCCTGCTCCCCCTCCCTCTTCCTGCCTCCCCCTCCTCCTTCCTGCTCGCCCCTCCTCTTCCTGCTCCCCCTCCTCTTCCTCGCTCCCCCTCTCTCTTCCTGCTCCCCCTCCCTCTTCCTGCTCCCCCCTCCTATTCCTGCTCTCCCCTCTCTCTCCATCATGCTCCGGTCCAACTCACTCTTCCTGCTGCTCATCTCTTCTGCTGCCCACCCTCTGCTCTCTGCTCAGCGCTCCTCTTCACTGCTCACCCTCTCTCCTCTTCTTGGCTCTCTCTCTCTTCACTGCCTGCCCCACCTCCCTCGTTACATGCTCTGAGGATGGCACTCTCTTCCTGCTCCCCCTCTCTCTCACCCTGCTCCCCTCTGCATTTCGTGACTCCCCCGTCTCTCTTCCTAGCTCCCCCTTACTCCTTGGCCCATGCTCCCCGCTCCTCTGGTCGTGCTCTCTCTCTCTGCCTGCTCGCCCTACTCATCCTCTGCTCGGTGCCTGTGTGCTCATTCCTGCTCCCGCCTCCTCTTCCTGCTCTCTCCCTGGGGTCGAAACTGATCCCCTCCCCATCTCTGCGTCCGGCTCTCGAGCTTTCCTGCATCCCCCTCGCTCTTCCGCTGCTCCCCCCTCCCTCTTCCTGCTCCCCTACCCTCTTCCTGCTCCCCTCTGCTCTCTTCCTGCTCTCATCCACTCTTCCTGCTCCCGCCCTCTCTCTTCCTGCGTCACACCCTCGCATCTTGCCTGCTCCCCTCCCTCTTCCTGCTCCCCCATCTCATCTTCCGTGGCTCCCCTCCTCTCGTGCTGGGTGGTGTCCCCCTTTCCTCTTCAGTCGGCGCCCCTCTTTCATTCTTCCCCCTCTTCCGTCTTGCGTGCTCCCCCATCTCCTCTTCCTTCTCACCTCGATCTTGTCCTGGGTCGTGGCCGCCTCTCCCTTCCTTCCTGCTTCCCCTCACTCTTCCTGCTCCCCCTCTCGTTTCTTACTCCCCCTCCGCTCTTCCTGCTGCCCCCTCTTCTTTCCTGCTCCCCTCTGCTCTTCGTCGCTCCCCTCTCTCCATTCCTGGCGCATCCCCCACTCTCTCTTCCTGCTGCCCGCACTCCCTCCTACTCGCTTCCTGCTCCCCCTTCTCTCTATCCTGCTCCCCCTCCCTCGTTCCTGCTTTGGCCCCGCTCTCTGCCTTGCTGCCTCCCTGCCTCCTTATCTATCTGAGCTCCCGTCTCTCGTACTTTGGACGGAATATACCCCTTTTTCCTGTCTCCCCCCACCCCTCCCCTTCGTCCCTGGCTCCCTCCCTCAACAATATCTTCTGGCTCACCCCTCCTCGTACATGCTCACCCTCTACTCGCCTTACCTCCATCGCACCGGATTGCCTGCTCCGCGCCTCTACTCTCTTCTGGGCTCCCCCTCTCTCCCTTCGCTGCTCAACCCCGCCGCCCCTCTTTCCGTTGCTAAGCGCCACTCGTCTCTTCCTGTGCTCGCCCCTCCCTATTATCCGTGGCTTCCGCCCGTCTATTCTTGCCGTGGCTGCCCCCATCTCTCTTCCTGCTCCCCCTCTCTCTTCATGCTCCCCTTCTCCTCTATCCCTTGCTCAATCATATCTCTTAGCTGGCTCCCCCTCTTTCTTCCTTGCTTGCCACCTGCCACTCTTCCCCCTGCCTCCCCGCTCCCTCCTCCTGACTCCCGCTCACTCGTCATGCTACCCACCTCTCTCTACACCCTGGTCGCCCCCCTCTCTCATTCCTGCTGCCCCCTCTCTCCTTCTGCTGCCCCCTCTGCCTTCGCGTGGCTGCCCCCTCACAATCTTCACTGCATCGCCCCCATTCTCTCTTCCTGACTCCCGCTCTCTGCCTGCGCTGGTAGTGTGCTACTTTCCACCTCCCCTGCTTCCTGCCTCCCCCCCTTCCCTCTTCCTCGCTCCCCCCTCCCTCCTCCTCGGCTCCCCCTCCCTCTTACCTCGCTCCCTCCCATCTACTCTTCCTGCTACCCCCTCTCTCGTTCCTGCATACCCCCTCCCCTCTTATGTCAAATGCCCGGCTTCGCCCACCCCCCTGCTCATCTCTTCCTAAGCATCCCCCCTCTCTCTTCCTGCTCCCACCTCCCTCCCCTTCCCTGGGCTCCCCCCTCATCTTTGCGCGGCTGCGCCCTCTCTTCTGTCATGCTCCCGCCTCCCTCTCTCCTGCTCACCCCCTCATCTCTCTCCCTATGGTCTGCCCCCTCTCTCTTCCTGCCTCCCCCCTCGCTCTTCCTGCCTGCCGGACCCCCTCTCCTCTTCCTGCTGCCCGCCTCCCCCTCTTCATGTGCCCCCGTCTCTCTTCCTGCTGCCCCCTCTCTCTCTCCTCTGCCCCTCTCTCTCTTCCGTCGTCTCCGCACTCCTCCCTTCCTGACTCCACCCTCATCTCTTCCGTGCTCCCTCCCTCCCTCTGGCTCACTCGCACCCGCCTCTCTTCTGCACTGTGCGCCTCCCTCAACCCATCATTCCTCTCCCCCGCCCGTCTTCCTGCTCACCCGGTTACTCTCTTCCCTTCTGGACCCGCGCTCTCTCTTCCTGACCTAATAGCGAACGCCTCCCTCTTTGCTGTTCACTCCACACCCTGGCTCGCCGTCTTCCTGCTTGGCCCGCCCTCCCTCTTCCGCTCCCGCCTCTCTCTTCCCTGCTCAACGCCCTCTTTCTTCTTGCCTGCCCTCTTTGCTCTCTTCCTTGCTCCCGCCTCCGTGATTCCTGCTTCCCACTCTCTCGTTACTGCTTCTCACCTTCTCTCTTCTGTGACCCCTCCTCTTCATGCTCCCCGCCTCCCTCCGCCTGCTCTCATCCCCTTCCCCTCTGTCATGCTCCGCCCTCTCCTCTCTACCTGCTCACCCTCGTTGCTTTTCCTGCTTCCCCCTCTCTGTCATTTCTAGCTCCCATCCTTCTATTACTGCTGCCCTCCCTCTTCCTGCTCCACCCTCCCGTCTTCCTGCATCTCCCTCTCTCTTCCTGCTCCCCTCTCTCCTTTTTTTCTGCTCCCCCCTCTCCTCTTCCTGCTGCACCCTCTATCTTCCTGTCCTCCTCCCGTCTTCGTCGTGCTCCCCCTCTCTTCTTCCTGGGCTCACTCTCCTCTTAGGTTCTGCTCTCCCCTCCCTCTTCATGCTCCCCCTTCTCTTACTTGTCTTGCCCCTCTCTCTTCCTGCTCCCACCTCTCTCTTCCTGCTCCCACCTCTGGGTCTTTCTTCTCCCCTTCTTCCGTCTTCCTGCTGGTCGATGGGGAGGCTTGCCCACCCTCCTCTCCTGTCTTAGACCCCTTCACTCTTACGTTCTGCCCCATCCTCTTCCTGCTGCTCCCCACTCCACCTCTCATCTTCTAGTCTCCCCCTCTCTCGTTTCCTGCTCCCCCTCTCCTTCCGTACTCTCCCCCCTCCCCTCTTTCTCTGCTCCCCCTCCCCTTAGTACTTTGCTCGCCCCTGCTCTCTCTTCCTGGCTCCCTCCCTCTCTCTTCCGTGCGGTCCCCCTCCACTCTTCCCTGCTCCCCACTACCTCTTCCTGCTTCCCCTATCTCTCTTCCCTGGCAGTCCCCCTCCCTCTTCCTGCTTCCGACCCCCTCTACGTCTTAGGCACTGGCTCCCCCCTCGGTACTCTCTCCGCTGCTCCCCCTCCCTCGTCCTGCTCCCCCTCATCTCTCCCTGCCACACTCTCTCACTTCCTGCTACGGACGCCCCTCCCTCTATCTGTCTGCCCCACGTCTGCTCGTCCGTTCTCCCGCCCCCCATCCCTCTTCCTGCTCCCGGCCCTCTCCTCCTCCTGGCTGAGTCGCCCCTCTCTTTGCACTGCTGCCCGCTGCCTCTTCTCGATGCTTTCCCCCCTTCTCTCTTTTCCTGCTCCCGCGTCCCTCTTCTGTCTTACAAGCCCTCTCCGTCCCCCTCCATCTTCCTGCTCCCCCCTCCCCCTTCCTGCGCCCCCTTCCCTCCGTCCTGCTCCTCCTCCCTCGCTCCGTTCTCGCCCCTCCCTCGTTCCTGCTCCCCGCCTCCCTCTTCTGGCTTACGCGACCCCCTCCGCCCTCGTGCCTGCTCCCCTCAGCCTTCTTCCGCTGCCCCCACCTCCCCCTCCTGCCCGTGGGCTCCCCCCTCCCTCTTTGGCCCGCTGGCCTGTCCCCTGACTTCCTGGCTCCCCAACCCTCCCTCCTTCCTGTCCCCCCTGCCCTCTCCTTTGCTCCCCGCTAACTCATCCCTCGCTCCCCCTCGGTCCTCTGCCTGCTAGGCCGCCGTCTCCTCTTGCCTGCTCCCCCTCGTCCTCTTCTCAATGCTCTCCCCTCCTTTTCTTCCTGCTCCCCTCCGTCTTCCTTAGGCACTCCGCGTACCCTCTTCCTGCTCCCCGCTCCCTCTTGCTCTGCTTCCCCCTCCCTCTTCCTGCGCTCCCACTCTCTTCTCTTCATGCTCCCCCTCCCGTTCTTCCCCTGCTACCCCCTCACTCTTCCTGTCTGCTCCCCTCCCTCCTCGCCTGCTCCCCATCTCGCCTCTTCCTGCTCCCCCTCCCTCTGTCACGTGCTAGCCCCTCGCTCTCTCCTGCTCCCTGACCTCCCATCTTCCTGCTGGCCCCCTCCCTCTCCTGGCCCTAGACCCACCCTCCCTCTGTACCGCTGCTCCCCCTCTGCACCCTCTTTCACGGTGCTCCCCCCTGTTTCATTCTTCCTGCTGGCCCGACTACCTCGTTCTGTCTCCCCCTCCCCTCTCCCCCCTCTTACGCTCTGCCCACCGTCCCTCCCTCACTGACTGAACCCACCGTCCCTCTTTCTATAGCTCTAGTCTCCCCCCCTCCCTCTTCAAGCTCCCCTCCATCTCTCTTCTCCCCCTCGCCGTCGATCCTGCTGGCCCCCCTCCCTACTCTCTGCTTCACCCCTGCCTCGACTAGACTGCTGGCCCCTCCCCTCTTCTTGACTCGCCGCCTTCCCTTTCTTCCCTGCTGACGACCTGGCCTCTGTACGAGGCTTCGTTCCCCGCTAACAGCTCTATCCTCGCTCCGCCTGCTCTCGCCTCCTATTTGGCTTGCACCTACACTCTTGCCGATTGCTCACTCCCTCTTCCTGCTCCCCCCGCTCCCCGCTCCTCCTGCGTCGCCCCGTCCTTCTTCCGTCGCTGTCCCCCCTCCATCTTCCTGCCTAACCCCGCCCCGTACCCGTGCTTCCCTTTGCTGCCCCCGCTACCTCTTCCTAGGCTGCCCCCTTTCCGCTCGCTCCGATAGCTACCCCTCCCTACCTCCTGCTGCCATGCGGAGCCCTTCTCTCTTCCTGCTACCACCACTCCCTCTTCCGGTGGGCCTATCGCCACCTATCGGCCCTCTGCGCCTCCTCCTGCTCCCCCTCCCTCCTCCTGCTCCCCCTACACTCCTCCTGCTACTCCGCCCCTCGACGTCTTTCCCTGCTTCCCGCCGTCTCCCGTCTTCCTGCTAAACCCCCTTCCCTCTTCTGGGCTGCCGCCCATCCTCTTCCTGCCTCCCGCCCCGACATCCCTCATAGGCTACCCCCTCCGTGCTCTGGGCCGCTTGGGGCCCCCTCGCCTATTCCTGTGGGCTCCCCCCCCCCTCCATCCTCTGCTCTCCCCATCCCTCTTGCCTGCGTACACCCTCCCTCTTACTGTGCTCCCTCCGTCCCCTCTTCCTGCTTCCCCCCTCCCGTGCTTCCTGTGCCTCCCCTAGGCCTTGCCTCCTGCTCCCCCTCGACCATAGCTTCTGCGTCCCCCTGCACCTCTTCCGTGCTCGTCCCCCCCCTCTTTCCTAGCTCCCCCTCTCACCTGTTGACGATGCCCCCTATCCCTCTTCTTGCTCCCCCGTCCCTCTTCACTGGCTCCCCCCTCCCTCTTCCTGCTCACCCCTCTCTCTTGTCCTGCGTCGCCCCTCCCTTCATTCCATGCTCCCCTCTCCATCTCCTGCTCCCCCTCCACTCCTTCCTGCTGCCCACTCTACCGCTGCATTCCCTGCGTACCCCGCTCCCTCTTCCTGCGTCCCCCTCCCTACTTCCTGCCTCGCCTCCCTCATTCCTGTCTCCCCCTCCGCCTCATTCCCTGCTGCCCCCCTCACCTCTTCGCTGCTCCCCACTCGCCCCTCCTCCTGCTCCCCCTCCCACTCTTCCGGTAGCTCCCCCTCGCCTCTTCCTGCTCCCCCTCACACTCAATTTTCCTGACTTCCGGTCTCTCTCCCCGGCTTCCTTTTTTCACCTAGGCTTGTGCGGGAGAGTCGGTGTCCGGCTGTGGTTTGTCAGTCGTAAGTGGTGTGGTGGGGTGTGGGGTGGGTTGTGTGGTGTGTGTTGTGTGTGGTGGTGTTGGTGTGGCGGGGTGTGTGTGTTGTATGTGTGTGGTGTGTGGTGGGTTGGGGGTTTGGTGTGTGTTGGTTTGGTGTGTGTGTTTGTGTTGTGGTGTGTTGTGTTGTTTGGTTGGTGTTGTGTGATGTTGTGGTGTGTGGTTCGATGTTGGTTGTGTGTGTTGTGTGTGGTGTGTGTTTGTGTGGTGGTGTGTGTGTGGTGGGGTGTGGGGGTGGGTGTGTGGTTGTGGTGGGTGTGGTGGTGTGGTGTGTTGTTGTAGTGGTAGTGTGTCTGGTGTGGTGTCGGTGTGTTGTGTGTTGTGTTGTGTGGGGTGTGTGCTGTCTTGTGTGTGTGTCTGTGCTGATGATGTGCCTGTGGGTGTGTGTTTGTGTTGGGTGTCGGCGCAGCGTGTCGTGTGTGGTGTGTTGTTGGTGTAGGGTGTGGTGGGTGGTTGTGCTGTGTGGTGTGGTGGTGTGTGGATGTGTGTGTGTGTTGTGTGTGTGTTGTGTGGGTTGTGTGCGTGTCACATTGTTGT
>JAPQNM010000001.1:2496189-2516189 GCA_029783475.1 Metacarcinus magister | reverse complement strand
CTCTCTCTCTCTCTCTCTCTCTCACGTGACAGGCAGAGACAGATGAAGGGATGGAGTTGTGTGTGTGTGTGTGTGTGTGTGTGTGTGTAGGCTCACTCTCACACACACACACACACACACCTAGCGGCTGGAAGTGACATTAAAGCGAGAGAGAGAGAGAGAGAGAGAGAGAGAGAGAGAGAGAGAGAGAGAGAGAGAGAGAGAGAGAGAGAGAGAGAGAGAGAGAGAGAGAGAGAGAGAGAGAGAGAGAGAGAGAATAAAATACAATATAGATATAGATAAAACGAATATGAAATGGCGAACAGGAAAGATGAAAATAAAAGAAAATAAAGAAAATAAAGAAAATAAAGAAAATAAAGAAAATGAATAAATAACAAAACACAATAAATAAAACAATAATAAATAAAATAAAAAGATAAACAAATACAATAAAAAATAAATAAATAAATAAAAACAAAAACAAAATTAAAACAAAATAAATAAAAATATTGAAACTGAAAGAGAAATAAATAAATAGAGAGAGAGACAAAGAGAGTGAGTGAGTGAGAAATAGAGAGAGTGTGAAAGTGAGAGAAAGAGAGAGAGAGAGAGAGAGAGTAGATTTAAAACAGAGGAAATAAACTATTCATTGAGGGACAAATTGATGAAAAAAGATTCCATTTAACCCGTGTGTGAACGAAAAATTTTGAAAAACGATGCCTAAAATTTTGAAAAGGTGTAAAGGCTTTTAAAAATTTACACAGGTGAAGTGATTAAAGATAGCTCACTCTCTCTATCTCTCTCTCTCTCTTTCTTTTTTTTTCTCTCTCTCTCTTTGTAAATATAGTAAGAAAAAGTAAGAATTAGAGAGAGAGAGAAATGAAAGAGAGGAAGGAGATAGGGAAGAAGAAGGAGGATAGACAACGCTCCAGTTCTTCTTCTTCCTCTTCCTCCTCCTCCTCCTCCTCCTCCTCCTTGATCTGACTTGCAAATGTTTCTCTTATAAGTTTATTCCCCTTTGGCCTCCGAAGAGAAGAGAGGAAGAGGGGAAAGGGAGGAAAAGGGGAGGAGAGGGGAGAGGGAAGGGAAAGGAAGAAGAGGGAAAAGAGGGAAGAAGGGGAGGAAGAGGAGGAGAGGGGAGAAGAGAGGAAGTAAAGAGGATTAGGATGAAAGAAAAAGGGAAAGGAAGAGAGGGGAAGATAGAGATAGAGAGAGAGAGAGAGAGAGAGAGAGAGAGAGAGAGAGAGAGAGAGAGAGAGAGAGAGAGAGAGAGAGAGAGAGAGAGAGAGAGAGATGGAGGGGAAAAAATAGGGCTGGAGGTGATGGAGGAAAAAATGAATACCTCCTTCCGGTCACTTCCCTCCCTTAAGGTGGAGAGAAAAAGGGGGGGAGGGGGGAGGAGGAGGAGAGAAAAGTTAGAAATGGAGAGAAAGAGAAAAAAAAGTTAGGAATTAATTAATAACTAAAGAAAAGGGAAAAAAAGAAATAAAAGAAAGCAAGTATTTTTCTTTCTCTCTCTCTCTCTCTCTCTCTCTCTCTCTCTCTCTCTCTCTCTCTCTATCTATCTTTCTTTCTCTTTAAAATATAGAAAAAAAGAGAAATAAAGAAAATTAAAGCAAATAAAGAGAGAAAAAAAGAGAGAGAGAGAGCAAGAGGATGACATGTGAATTTGTTGTTGTTGTTGTTGTTGTTGTTTGTTTGTTTGTTTGTTTGTTTGTTGAAAATGTTTAGTATTCAGAGGGAGACAGGATAACTTTCTGCTCTCTCTCTCTCTCTCTCTCTCTCTCTCTCTCTCTCTCTCTCTCTCTCTAGATTGATGTGTCACTTCTAGGAGGAGGAGGAGGAGGAGGAGGAGGAGGAGGAGGAGGAGGAGGAAAAGGAGAAAGAGGTAGAAAATTAACTGACATTACACACACACACACACACACACACACACACACGTACACACACACACGCACACAAACGAGTTTTATGTACGTCGTTTCTGCCTTCCTCTTTATCTCTCTTTTCTTTCTTTCTTTCTTTCTTTCTTTCTTTCTTTCTTTTCAGTCGATTATCATTTGTATTTTTTTTTCATGTGTGTGTGTGTGTGTGTGTGTGTGTGTGTGTGTGTGTGTGTGTGTGTGTGTGTGTGTGTGTGTGTGTGTGTGTGTTAATACTTCTCAATTTCATTATCTCTTCCTCTTCCTCCTCCTCCTCCCTTTCCCTTTTCTCTCCAATTCATTCTCTTCTTCCTCATTCTTTCCTATACTCTCTCTCTCTCTCTCTCTCTCTCTCTCTCTCTCTCTCTCTCTCCCACATAAGAGAGGCTTTTAGATGGTTTCCGCACTTAACCTCCTCCTCCTCCTCCTCCTCCTCCTCCTCCTCCTCCTCCTCCTCCTCCTCCTCCTCCAGTGTTACCAATGTTCAGGTAATTTCCTAATGATGTAAAATATAAAATAAAAATAAAAATGTATAAATATAAATGAAAAGTTGAATAATAATGATGTTTTTTTCTTCATAATTTGTGTTTTATTATTATTATTATTATGAGAGAGAGAGAGAGAGAGAGAGAGAGAGAGAGAGAGAGAGAGAGAGAGAGAGAGAGAGAGAGAGAGAGAGAGAGAGAGAGAGAGAGAGAGCAACACATTTCTATCCATTTTCTAATCACAAGTAAATATTTAATAACTTGGAATCAACAAAATAAAGTAGGTAGTCCTTTTCAATAGTTTTCTGTTACAACTCACAGAGAGAGAATGGATGTTTTTAAAGGGTAAGTAATGTATTTTCTTCCTTTACTACTATGTTCACCTTCACTCCTTCCTGAGTACAGCTTCGTCTAAAAGTGAAAATGAGGCATCGAGTTAGAATGATTGTTGAAAGTTCCCATAGTTGTAAAAATTAATAATATGAAAAATTTATATATATTTCATTATCATTCATTTGTTAGTCTTGTACGAAACTTTCTTAAACAAATCGTATTACAAATTGAAAGATGTAATACTTTTATTTATAAGTTTTTACCAATCTGAGAGGAAATGTATTTTTTTTTATTTTTCACAATTTGATCAGAATTGAGGTCGATCATATTGTTACCCATTTTACTACGGAAATATTACTCCTACAGGAACAATACACGAATACAAAATTATGCATCTCAATACAGCCTATCTATTACCATCATCACCTTATTAATAAGTCCTATAGCTTTGAAGAAAATTAACATTATTTGAAAACACAAATCTATAATATTATTACATTCTTACATCTATAATTACATTCTAATTCCTCTTCACTATAGCTCAAAAGACCGGTCGTCTCCTTCTCTTTCTTTTATATTCTTTATTTATTTTATGTAAACCCCATACATTTCAAGTTATTTCAAAATATATGATTTATGTAAAAAATTTCATCAAAATTTCCACACCTCCGAATCTCATGAAAATTGTTACAATGAGGTTTTCGGTCATGCTGAACACGAATCTGGAATTAGTTTTATCATTAGCATAACATTTTGAGTTTTCCATTTTTTGGCCCGTAAATTCCACCAGAATTGAAGTCGAAAAAGTTTTTCCCATTTTACTACGTAAATATTAGTCCTACAGGATGTTTGTATAGAAGTAAAGTTATGGAGTTTAATAATGTCTATCCCATACTGTCATCAGATTTCTAATAACTCTAATACGTATGAAGAAAATTAATATTTTATTAAAGAAATTAATGCATAATATTTTATACTCCTACATCTATAATTACATTCCAATTCCATTTCACTATAGCTCAATAGAACGGGCGTCTTCTGCTCTTTCTTTTATAATATAAACGTTTTTTACGTAAACCCCATACATTTCGAGTTATTTCAAAATATATGATTTATGTAAAAAAATCTAAGGGTGTACCCTACAAAATTTCATCGAAATTTTCACACCTCCGAATCTCATGAAAATTGGTACAGTGAGGTTTTCGGTCATGCTGAACACGAATCTGGACTCAGTTTTCTGATTACTACAAGAAATAGTAGAAATAGTTGCATTACTATCATTATTAAATTAGACTTCCCACCCCATGTCTATATTTCTCCTCCTGTCAGTCCTTATGTGTTTGTGTTCGTTTTGTTAGTCAAAATTATACCACAAATGATAATGACAATAGTAAAAATAATAATGATAATAATAATACTAATGATAAATATAATAATAATAATAATAATGATACGACTACTACTACTAATAATGATAATAATAATGATAATAATAATGATGATAACAATAATAATAGCAATAATAATTATAATAATAATAATAATGATAATGATATATATTAATGATAAAATAAATATTAATGATAAAAATAAATATTAATGATAAAAAATAAATATTAATGATAAAAATAAATATTAATGATAAAAATAAATATTAATGATAAAAATAAATATTAATGATAAAAATAAATATTAATGATAAAAATAATATTAATGATAAAAATAAATATTAATGATAAAAAATAAATAATAATGATAAAAATAAATATTAATGATAAAAATAAATATTAATGATAAAAATAAACATTAATGATAAAAATAAATATAATGATAAAAATAAATATTAATGATAAAAATAAATATTAATGATAAAAATAAATATTAATGATAAAAATAAATATTAATGATAAAAATAAATATTAATGATAAAAATAAATATTAATGATAAAAATAAATATTAATGATAAAAATATATATTAATGATAAAAATATATATTAATGATAAAAAATAAATATTAATGATAAAAATAAATATTAATGATAAAAATATATATTAATGATAAAAAATAATATTAATGATAAAAAATATATATTAATGATAAAAATATATATTAATGATAAAAAATAAATATTAATGATAAAAATATATATTAATGATAAAAATATATATTAATGATAAAAATAAATATTAATGATAAAAATATATATTAATGATAAAAATAAATATTAATGATAAAAATAAATATTAATGATAAAAATAAATATTAATGATAAAAATAAATATTAATGATAAAAATAAATATTAATGATAAAAATATATATTAATGATAAAAATATATATTAATGATAAAAATATATATTAATGATAAAAATAATATTAATGATAAAAATAAATATTAATGATAAAAATATATATTAATGATAAAAATATATATTAATGATAAAAAATATATATTAATGATAAAAATAAATATTAATGATAAAAATATATATTAATGATAAAAATAAATATTAATGATAAAAATAAATATTAATGATAAAAATATATATTAATGATAAAAATATATATTAATGATAAAAATAAATATTAATGATAAAAATAAATATTAATGATAAAAATAATATTAATGATAAAAATAATATTAATGATAAAAATATATATTAATGATAAAAATATATATTAATGATAAAAATATATATTAATGATAAAAATAAATATTAATGATAAAAATATATATTAATGATAAAAATATATATTAATGATAAAAATATATATTAATGATAAAAATAAATATTAATGATAAAAATAAATATTAATGATAAAAATAAATATTAATGATAAAAATAAATATTAATGATAAAAATATATATTAATGATAAAAATATATATTAATGATAAAAATATATATTAATGATAAAAATAAATATTAATGATAAAAATAAATATTAATGATAAAAATAAATATTAATGATAAAAATAAATATTAATGATAAAAATATATATTAATGATAAAAATATATATTAATGATAAAAATATATATTAATGATAAAAAATAAATATTAATGATAAAAATAAATATTAATGATAAAAATATATATTAATGATAAAAATATATATTAATGATAAAAATATATATTAATGATAAAAATATATATTAATGATAAAAATAAATATTAATGATAAAAATAAATATTAATGATAAAAATATATATTAATGATAAAAATATATATTAATGATAAAAATATATATTAATGATAAAAATATATATTAATGATAAAAAATAAATATTAATGATAAAAATAAATATTAATGATAAAAATATATATTAATGATAAAAATAAATATTAATGATAAAAATATATATTAATGATAAAAATATATATTAATGATAAAAATAAATATTAATGATAAAAATATATATTAATGATAAAAATATATATTAATGATAAAAATAAATATTAATGATAAAAATAAATATTAATGATAAAAATAAATATTAATGATAAAAATAAATATTAATGATAAAAATATATATTAATGATAAAAATATATATTAATGATAAAAATAAATATTAATGATAAAAATATATATTAATGATAAAAATATATATTAATGATAAAAATATATATTAATGATAAAAATAAATATTAATGATAAAAATAAATATTAATGATAAAAATATATATTAATGATAAAAATAATATTAATGATAAAAATATATATTAATGATAAAAATAATATTAATGATAAAAATAAATATTAATGATAAAAATATATATTAATGATAAAAATATATATTAATGATAAAAATATATATTAATGATAAAAATATATATTAATGATAAAAATAAATATTAATGATAAAAATAATATTAATGATAAAAATATATATTAATGATAAAAATATATATTAATGATAAAAATATATATTAATGATAAAAATAAATATTAATGATAAAAATAAATATTAATGATAAAAATATATATTAATGATAAAAATATATATTAATGATAAAAATAAATATTAATGATAAAAATATATATTAATGATAAAAATATATATTAATGATAAAAATAAATATTAATGATAAAAATATATATTAATGATAAAAATATATATTAATGATAAAAATAAATATTAATGATAAAAATATATAT
Organism: Metacarcinus magister; assembly: GCA_029783475.1. Taxonomy (NCBI): domain Eukaryota; kingdom Metazoa; phylum Arthropoda; class Malacostraca; order Decapoda; family Cancridae; genus Metacarcinus; species Metacarcinus magister. Next base: position 2,509,308 of record JAPQNM010000001.1, on the reverse strand, counting down.
TAATGATAAAAATATATATTAATGATAAAAATATATATTAATGATAAAAATAAATATTAATGATAAAAATAAATATTAATGATAAAAATATATATTAATGATAAAAATAAATATTAATGATAAAAATATATATTAATGATAAAAATATATATTAATGATAAAAATAAATATTAATGATAAAAATAATATTAATGATAAAAATAAATATTAATGATAAAAATAAATATTAATGATAAAAATATATATTAATGATAAAAATATATATTAATGATAAAAATAAATATTAATGATAAAAATAAATATTAATGATAAAAATATATATTAATGATAAAAATATATATTAATGATAAAAATAAATATTAATGATAAAAATATATATTAATGATAAAAATATATATTAATGATAAAAATAAATATTAATGATAAAAATAAATATTAATGATAAAAATAATATAATGATAAAATAATATTAATGATAAAAATATATATTAATGATAAAAATATATATTAATGATAAAAATATATATTAATGATAAAAATAAATATTAATGATAAAAATAAATATTAATGATAAAAATAAATATTAATGATAAAAATAAATATTAATGATAAAAATAATATTAATGATAAAAATATATATTAATGATAAAAATAAATATTAATGATAAAAATAATATTAATGATAAAAATATATATTAATGATAAAAATAAATATTAATGATAAAAATATATATTAATGATAAAAATATATATTAATGATAAAAATATATATTAATGATAAAAATAAATATTAATGATAAAAATATATATTAATGATAAAAATATATATTAATGATAAAAATAAATATTAATGATAAAAATATATATTAATGATAAAAATATATATTAATGATAAAAATAAATATTAATGATAAAAATAAATATTAATGATAAAAATAAATATTAATGATAAAAATAAATATTAATGATAAAAATATATATTAATGATAAAAATATATATTAATGATAAAAATAAATATTAATGATAAAAATAAATATTAATGATAAAAATAAATATTAATGATAAAAATAAATATTAATGATAAAAATATATATTAATGATAAAAATATATATTAATGATAAAAATAAATATTAATGATAAAAATATATATTAATGATAAAAATATATATTAATGATAAAAATATATATTAATGATAAAAATAAATATTAATGATAAAAATATATATTAATGATAAAAATAAATATTAATGATAAAAATATATATTAATGATAAAAATATATATTAATGATAAAAATAAATATTAATGATAAAAATATATATTAATGATAAAAATAAATATTAATGATAAAAATATATATTAATGATAAAAATATATATTAATGATAAAAATAATATTAATGATAAAAATAAATATTAATGATAAAAATATATATTAATGATAAAAATATATATTAATGATAAAAATAATATTAATGATAAAAATAAATATTAATGATAAAAATAAATATTAATGATAAAAATATATATTAATGATAAAAATATATATTAATGATAAAAATAAATATTAATGATAAAAATAAATATTAATGATAAAAATAAATATTAATGATAAAAATAAATATTAATGATAAAAATAAATATTAATGATAAAAATAAATATTAATGATAAAAATAAATATTAATGATAAAAATAAATATTGGCGCTAATTGGTCCACTGAAGACTATTTAAGAAGGAAGACACAGAGGAGGAGGAGGAGGAGGAGGAGGAGGGGGAGGGGGAGGAGGGGGAGAATATTATGATTTTGCTGTAGGAGTTTGGAGAGAGGGAGAGAGAGAGAGCGCGATAGAGATAGAGAGATAAATAGAGAGAATAAATAGTTTTAGGCGTATCACACATGCGTATATAGTGTTTAATATTATAGTAATGATAAAACTGAGTCCAGATTCGTGTTCAGTTTGACTGAAAACCTTTAGGGACAAATTTTCATGAAATTCCGAGGTGTGGAAGTTTTTCACGAAATTTTCAAGGGTGACACCTTAGATTTTTTTCATGAAATCATGTTTTTCAAAATAACTCGAAAAGTATGAGGTTTACGTAAAAAATATATGTAATAGTAAATATAGAGCAGGAGACGCCCGTTCCTTTGAGCTTTACTAGAATGTAATCGGAATGTAAGTAATGGAGATATTGAACTATTTGTATTTTACACTAAACTTCTATTTAATTACATTTTTCTCGTAAACCAAAAGAGTAATTTACAAACGGATGACACCATCTGATAGAACTTGTCAAGCTGAACAACTTTGTTTCTATACATCTTTGTTGTAGGACTAATACTTTACTTGTAAAATGACTAAACTATTTTGGACTCAAATTCTGGTGGAAATCTTCGGGCCAAAAATTTCACGAATCCATTTTCATCACAAATCCACGAAAACTTATATTGAAGTTAAAGGTTTTGAAATTAATAATAATACATGTTAAGGAAGTGTTGCTGTTGGAGTAAATAAATATTAATAATTATAATAATAAATATTAATGATAAAAATAAATATTAATGATAAAAATAAATATTAATGATAAAAATATATATTAATGATAAAAATAAATATTAATGATAAAAATAAATATTAATGATAAAAATATATATTAATGATAAAAATATATATTAATGATAAAAATAAATATTAATGATAAAAATAATATTAATGATAAAAATATATATTAATGATAAAAATAAATATTAATGATAAAAATATATATTAATGATAAAAATATATATTAATGATAAAAATATATATTAATGATAAAAATAAATATTAATGATAAAAATATATATTAATGATAAAAATATATATTAATGATAAAAATAATATTAATGATAAAAATATATATTAATGATAAAAATATATATTAATGATAAAAATATATATTAATGATAAAAATAATATTAATGATAAAAATATATATTAATGATAAAAATATATATTAATGATAAAAATATATATTAATGATAAAAATATATATTAATGATAAAAATAAATATTAATGATAAAAATATATATTAATGATAAAAATATATATTAATGATAAAAATATATATTAATGATAAAAATATATATTAATGATAAAAATATATATTAATGATAAAAATAAATATTAATGATAAAAATATATATTAATGATAAAAATATATATTAATGATAAAAATAAATATTAATGATAAAAATATATATTAATGATAAAAATAAATATTAATGATAAAAATATATATTAATGATAAAAATATATATTAATGATAAAAATATATATTAATGATAAAAATATATATTAATGATAAAAATAAATATTAATGATAAAAATAAATATTAATGATAAAAATATATATTAATGATAAAAATAAATATTAATGATAAAAATATATATTAATGATAAAAATATATATTAATGATAAAAATAAATATTAATGATAAAAATATATATTAATGATAAAAATATATATTAATGATAAAAATAATATTAATGATAAAAATATATATTAATGATAAAAATATATATTAATGATAAAAAATAAATATTAATGATAAAAATAAATATTAATGATAAAAATATATATTAATGATAAAAATAAATATTAATGATAAAAATATATATTAATGATAAAAATATATATTAATGATAAAAATAAATATTAATGATAAAAATATATATTAATGATAAAAATATATATTAATGATAAAAATATATATTAATGATAAAAATAATATTAATGATAAAAATAAATATTAATGATAAAAATATATATTAATGATAAAAATAAATATTAATGATAAAAATATATATTAATGATAAAAATATATATTAATGATAAAAATATATATTAATGATAAAAATATATATTAATGATAAAAATAAATATTAATGATAAAAATAAATATTAATGATAAAAATATATATTAATGATAAAAATATATATTAATGATAAAAATAAATATTAATGATAAAAATATATATTAATGATAAAAATATATATTAATGATAAAAATAAATATTAATGATAAAAATATATATTAATGATAAAAATATATATTAATGATAAAAATAAATATTAATGATAAAAATAAATATTAATGATAAAAATATATATTAATGATAAAAATAATATTAATGATAAAAATATATATTAATGATAAAAATAAATATTAATGATAAAAATAAATATTAATGATAAAAATATATATTAATGATAAAAATATATATTAATGATAAAAATATATATTAATGATAAAAATATATATTAATGATAAAAATATATATTAATGATAAAAATAATATTAATGATAAAAATAAATATTAATGATAAAAATATATATTAATGATAAAAATAATATTAATGATAAAAATATATATTAATGATAAAAATATATATTAATGATAAAAATATATATTAATGATAAAAATAAATATTAATGATAAAAATATATATTAATGATAAAAATAAATATTAATGATAAAAATATATATTAATGATAAAAATATATATTAATGATAAAAATAAATATTAATGATAAAAATATATATTAATGATAAAAATATATATTAATGATAAAAATAAATATTAATGATAAAAATAAATATTAATGATAAAAATAAATATTAATGATAAAAATATATATTAATGATAAAAATATATATTAATGATAAAAATATATATTAATGATAAAAATAAATATTAATGATAAAAATAAATATTAATGATAAAAATATATATTAATGATAAAAATAAATATTAATGATAAAAATAAATATTAATGATAAAAATATATATTAATGATAAAAATAATATTAATGATAAAAATATATATTAATGATAAAAATAATATTAATGATAAAAATATATATTAATGATAAAAATAAATATTAATGATAAAAATAAATATTAATGATAAAAATATATATTAATGATAAAAATATATATTAATGATAAAAATAATATTAATGATAAAAATAAATATTAATGATAAAAATATATATTAATGATAAAAATAAATATTAATGATAAAAATATATATTAATGATAAAAATATATATTAATGATAAAAATAAATATTAATGATAAAAATATATATTAATGATAAAAATATATATTAATGATAAAAATAAATATTAATGATAAAAATATATATTAATGATAAAAATAAATATTAATGATAAAAATATATATTAATGATAAAAATATATATTAATGATAAAAATATATATTAATGATAAAAATATATATTAATATATTAATGATAAAAATAAATATTAATGATAAAAATATATATTAATGATAAAAATAAATATTAATGATAAAAATATATATTAATGATAAAAATATATATTAATGATAAAAATAAATATTAATGATAAAAATATATATTAATGATAAAAATATATATTAATGATAAAAATAAATATTAATGATAAAAATATATATTAATGATAAAAATATATATTAATGATAAAAATAAATATTAATGATAAAAATAAATATTAATGATAAAAATATATATTAATGATAAAAATAAATATTAATGATAAAAATATATATTAATGATAAAAATAATATTAATGATAAAAATAAATATTAATGATAAAAATATATATTAATGATAAAAATAATATTAATGATAAAAATATATATTAATGATAAAAATATATATTAATGATAAAAATAAATATTAATGATAAAAATATATATTAATGATAAAAATAAATATTAATGATAAAAATATATATTAATGATAAAAATATATATTAATGATAAAAATATATATTAATGATAAAAATATATATTAATGATAAAAATAAATATTAATGATAAAAATAAATATTAATGATAAAAATATATATTAATGATAAAAATATATATTAATGATAAAAATAATATTAATGATAAAAATATATATTAATGATAAAAATATATATTAATGATAAAAATAAATATTAATGATAAAAATATATATTAATGATAAAAATATATATTAATGATAAAAATAAATATTAATGATAAAAATAAATATTAATGATAAAAATATATATTAATGATAAAAATAAATATTAATGATAAAAATATATATTAATGATAAAAATAAATATTAATGATAAAAATAAATATTAATGATAAAAATATATATTAATGATAAAAATATATATTAATGATAAAAATATATATTAATGATAAAAATATATATTAATGATAAAAATATATATTAATGATAAAAAATAATATTAATGATAAAAATAAATATTAATGATAAAAATATATATTAATGATAAAAATATATATTAATGATAAAAATATATATTAATGATAAAAATATATATTAATGATAAAAATAAATATTAATGATAAAAATAAATATTAATGATAAAAATATATATTAATGATAAAAATAATATTAATGATAAAAATATATATTAATGATAAAAATATATATTAATGATAAAAATAAATATTAATGATAAAAATATATATTAATGATAAAAATATATATTAATGATAAAAATAAATATTAATGATAAAAATAAATATTAATGATAAAAATAAATATTAATGATAAAAATATATATTAATGATAAAAATATATATTAATGATAAAAATATATATTAATGATAAAAATAAATATTAATGATAAAAATAAATATTAATGATAAAAATAAATATTAATGATAAAAATAAATATTAATGATAAAAATATATATTAATGATAAAAATATATATTAATGATAAAAATATATATTAATGATAAAAATAAATATTAATGATAAAAATATATATTAATGATAAAAATATATATTAATGATAAAAATAAATATTAATGATAAAAATAAATATTAATGATAAAAATATATATTAATGATAAAAATATATATTAATGATAAAAATATATATTAATGATAAAAATATATATTAATGATAAAAATAAATATTAATGATAAAAAATATATATTAATGATAAAAATAAATATTAATGATAAAAATATATATTAATGATAAAAATAAATATTAATGATAAAAATAAATATTAATGATAAAAATAAATATTAATGATAAAAATAATATTAATGATAAAAATATATATTAATGATAAAAATAATATTAATGATAAAAATATATATTAATGATAAAAAATAAATATTAATGATAAAAATAAATATTAATGATAAAAATAAATATTAATGATAAAAATAAATATTAATGATAAAAATAAATATTAATGATAAAAATAAATATTAATGATAAAAATAATATTAATGATAAAAATAAATAATAATGATAAAAATAAATATTAATGATAGAAAATAAATATTAATGATAAAAATAAATATAATGATAAAAATATATATTAATGATAAAAATAAATATTAATGATAAAAAATAAATATAATGATAAAAATAAATATTAATGATAAAAATAAATATTAATGATACAAATAAAAATTAATGATAAAAAATAAATATTAATGATAAAAATAAATAATAATGATAAAAATAAATAATATTGATAAAAATAAATAATAATGATAAAAATAAATATTAATGATAAAAATAAATATCAATGATAAAAATAAATATTAATGATAAAAATAAATATTAATGATAAAAATAAATAATAATGATAAAAAATAAATAATAATGATAAAAATAAATATTAATGATAAAAATAAATATTAATGATAAAAATAAATATTAATGATAAAAATAAATATTAATTATAAAAATAAATATTAATGATAAAAATAAATATTAATGATAAAAATAAATATTAATGATAAGAAGAAATAATAATGATAAAAATAAATAATAATGATAAAAATAAATATTAATGATAAAAATAAATATTAATCTCATGAAAATTGTTACCAAGGATTTCTCGGTCATGCTGAACACGAATCTGGACTTAATTGTATCATTATTATAATAATTGGATTTTTCCATTTTTTGGCCCGTAAATTCCACCAGAATTGAGGTCGCAAAAGTTTTTCCCATTTTACTACGTCAATATTAGTCCTACAGGAAGATTGTATAGAAGTAAAGTTGTGGAGTTTAATAATGTCTATCCCATACTGTCATCAGATTTCCAATAACTCTAATACTTATGAAGAAATTAATATTTTATTAAAGATATTAATGCATAATACTTTACACTCCTACATCTATAATTACATTCCAATTATATTTCACTATAGCTCAATAGAACGGGCGTCTTCTGCTCTTTCTTTTATAATATATACGTTTTTACGTAAACCCCATACATTCGAGTTATTTCAAAATATATGATTTATGTAAAAAAATCTAAGGGTGTACCCTACAAAATTTCATCGAATTTTCACATACGTATGAAGAAAATTAATATTTTATTTAAAGAAATTAATGCATAATACTTTACACTCCTACATCTATAATTACATTCCAATTTAATTTCACTATAGCTCATTAGAACGGGCGTCTTCTGCTCTTTCTTTTATATATCATACGTTTTTTACGTAAACCCCATACATTTCGAGTTATTTCAAAATATATGATTTATGTAAAAAAATCTAAGGGTGTACCCTACAAAATTTCATCGAAAATTTTCCACACCTCCGAATCTCATGAAAATTGGTACAGTGAGGTTTTCGGTCATGCTGAACACGAATCTGGACTCAGTTTTCTGATTACTACAACAAATAGTAGAAATAGTTGCATTACTATCATTATTAAATTAGACTTCCCCCCATGTCTATATTTCTCCTCCTGTCAGTCCTTTTGTGTTTGTGTTCGTTTTGTTAGTCAAAATTATACCACAAATGATAATGACAATAGTAAAAATAATAATGATAATAATAATACACATACTAATAATACTAATGATAAATATAATAATAATAATAATAATGATACGACTACTACTACTAATAATGATAATAATAATGATAATAATAATGATGATAACAATAATAATAGCAATAATAATTATAATAATAATAATAATGATAATGATATATATTAATGATAAAATAAATATTAGTAGTACTTCTACACACACAAGTAGCATCTCATCTTAACCTACTTATGTCCTCCATACATTCATTCATCTATAGGTAATTATAGAGTCACTTACCTGTATTCCCACGCCCTTCATACCTGTGGTTCAACTAAATACCTAATTATTTCCTCTTCCGTGTTAATGTATTGTTTCAAGGAGAGGAAGACAGGTGATGTGTGTGTGTTTGTGTGTTTGTGTGTTTGTTTGTTTGTTTGTTTGTTTGTTTGTTTGTTTGTTTGTTTGTTTGTTTTTGTTTACATAGAACTGTTATGTTGTTAAAAAAAAATAAAAAATAAAATAAATGGGAAAAAAATGAGAAAGAAATCTAGTAATAAAGGAAGAAAGAAAAGGATGAAAAAGTGAGAAAAAACGAGAGAGAGAGAGAGAGAGAGAGAGAGAGAGAGAGAGAGAGAGAGAGAGAGAGAGAGAGAGAGAGAGAGAGAGAGAGAGAGAGAGAGAGAGAGAGAGAGAGAGAAGAAATGTTTAGTAGGTTGAGTGCTTACGGCTCTTTAACACGCTTGGTTTAGTGAAGATTCTCTAATGTTTGATGTGGAAACAGGAGGAGGAGGAGGAGGAGGAGGAGGAGGAGGAGGAGGAGGAGGAGGAGGAGGAGGAGGAGGAGGAGGAGGAGGAGGAAGAGGAAGAGGAGTGATGGAAAAATTAGAACATATAGTAAATAAATGATAAACAAAACGAATAATAATAATAATAATAATAATAATAATAATAATAATAATAATAATAATAATAATAATAATAACAAATCAATAACTAAGATAACTTGATAAATAAATTAATACATAAATAAATAAATAAATAGTTGAAATACAAAGGAATGAATGAGAGAGAATAAGAGATAATAGAAGATAGTTATATAAAAAAAAGAGAAAGGAGGAAGAGGAGAGAAGAGGATGAATAAGAAAGTATATAAAGAAAAGAGAAAATGAAAGAGAGACAGACAGAACACGAGGATGATAAAAAAACAGAATAATAGAGAGAGAGCAAGAGAAAGATAGAGACAAGGAAAACGACAAAAAGAGAAAGAGAAAGAGAGAGAAAGACAAGATAAACAATAATAATACAAACAGGAAATATAGATAAACAATAAAACAACAAAAACAATGAATAAAAACGGAAGACAGGAAGAGAATTGAGAGATAGCGGAACAGAGAGACAGAGACAGAGAGAGAGAGAGAGAGAGAGAGAGAGAGAGAGAGAGAGAGAGAGAGAGAGAGAGAGAGAGAGAGAGAGAGGTAAGGGGGGGGTAGGGGGGTCTTTATACAGCGGTTCTCCTCGCCTTGGGGTCCACTCCTCTCTGGACCAGCCGAGAGAACACACCTCACAACCTCACCTGTGTGTTACCTTCTACCTGTGTTACCTTGATTAGTTACCCTTTACCTGTGTTACCCTTTACCTAAGTTATCCTGGGTAGTTATTATTTACCTGTGTTAATCTGGACCTAAGTTATCCTGATTGGTTGTTCTTACCTGTGCTAACCTTACCTGTATTACCTAGTACCTGTGTTACCCTTTACGTAACTTAACCTAAACCTTACCTAACCTTACCTAACCTAACCTAACCATACCTAACCTAACCTTAACCTTACCTACCTTACCTAACCTTACCTAACCAGACCTAATCTAACCTAACCTTACCTAACCAGACCTAACCTAACCTAACCTAACCTTACCTAACCAGACCTAACCTTACCTAACCAGACCTAACCTAACCTTACCTAACCAGACCTAACCTTACCTAACCAGACCTAATCTAACCTAACCTAACCTAACCTAACCTTACCTAACCTAACTTAATTAACCTAACGTAACCTAACCTTCCCCTGTGCTACCGTCCACCTGGCCAAGGACTCACCTGGACACGCCGTCACCTGCCTTCACCTGCCGCTGCACTCAATTAACGATGTGGATACCTGTGAAAGGTGAGAATATTGCGTGAGTGAATGTGTGAGTGAGTGAGTGAGTGGTAGAGAAATAGTGATGATTTTGGTGGATAGAGAGAAGGAAGGAAGGAAGGAAGGAAGGAGGTAGAAGAGAAGGAGACAGGGAGGAAGTGGGAGGATTCTGGTAAATGGAGAGATGGAAGGAAGGAAGGAAAGAGCTGGAAGAGAAATGGTGATGATTTTGGGGTCAGGAAAGATGGAAGGAAGGAAGGAAGGAAGGAAGGAGATAGAAGAGAAGGAAAGAGAAAGATATTAATGATTCTGGTAAATGGAGAGATAGAAGGAAAGAGGAGGAATAGGAGAGAGAAGTTAATGTTTTTTAATAGATAGAGAAAAGGTAGAGAGGAAAGAGAGGAAAAGGAAGAAGGAATAAGAGAAATACTAATGATTTTAATAGATAGAGAGGAAGGAGAGAGAGGTAAAAAGGAATGATAGAAAGGAAGGAAGGATAGATAGAAGTAATAAAAGGAGGTAAGAGGCAAGGGGAGGATAAAGAAAGGAGGAGGAAGAAAAAAGAAAGAGAGTGTATGTACGTGTGTGTGTGTGTGTGTGTGTGTGTGTGTGTGTGTGTGTGTGTGTGTGTGTGTGTGTGTGTGTGTGTACGTGTGTGTGGTGAGGTTTATGGTGATGACTGTGTGTGTGTAATAGTGATGGTGGTGGTGGTGGTGGTGATGATGATGGTAATAATAATAATAATAATAATAATAATAATAATAATAATAATAATAATAATAATAATAATAATAATAATAATAATAATAATAATAATAATAATAATAAAAAACGTAGAAATGAAACTAAAAATAAAGAAGAAAATTATAATAAAAATGAAAATAAACTAAAGAAGAATAAAAATTTAATGTGAAAAAAAATATAAATGCATACAAAATAAATAAATAAATAAATAAATAAATAAATAAATAAATAAATAAATAAATTAATAAACAAAACAAAATTAATAGATAAATAAGAAGATAAATCAACAAATAAATAAATAAATATAATATAAATAAATATATAAATAATTTTAAACCAAGACTACACAGGTGACAAAACTAATTAACACATACAGGTACAGTTAGTGTGTGTGTGTGTGTGTGTGTGTGTGTGTGTGTGTGTGTGTGTGTGTGTGTGTGTGTGTGTGTGTGTGTGTGTGTGTGTGTGTACCAAAGAATAATATTTAACTCTAGGTATAATCTTTATCTGTCAAAAGCTTCTCTCTCTCTCTCTCTCTCTCTCTCTCTCTCTCTCTCTCTCTCTCTCTCTCTCTCTCTCTCTCTCTCTCTCTCTCTCTCTCTCTCTCTCTCTCTGACACGTGATAAATGTCAATACGGATGTTCTTTTCAGGGGAGAGAGAGAGAGAGAGAGAGAGAGAGAGAGAGAGAGAGAGAGAGAGAGAGAGAGAGAGAGAGAGAGAGAGAGAGAGAGAGAGAGAGAGAGAAAAATGGACATAGATACATATGCTCTTACAAAAAAAAGGAGGAGGAGGAGGAGGAGGAGGAGGAGGAGGAGGAGGAGGAGGAGGAGGAGGAGGAGGAGGAGTAGTGTGTGTGTACTTCCTTTTCACTGACCTACATGTACACCATCTGGACAACGACCATGAAAAACAGTCATAGCCCTCCCCCCAACCCCCCTTGCTAATGCACACACGACCCCAGTCACGCACACGCACATAAACACACATACATACATACATACATACTCGTGTCTGTGTGTACACGAGGAAGTGAGTGACTGACAGTGTATGCATGTGTGTGTATGCGTGTGTGTGTGTGTTAAAAGTCAAACACAAACACACACACACACACACACACACACACACACACACACACACACACACACACACACACACCATAAAACACCATATATAATGATTTTAATAGCGACGAAATTTCCACACACAAAAAAAAGAAGGAAGGAAGGAAAGAAAGAGAGGAAGGAAGAAGAGGAAGAGGAAGAGGAGGAGGAGGAGGAGGAGGAGGAGGAGGAGGAGGAGGAGGAAGGTAAGGCAGTCCACCTGTTTTTACCTGTTGATTGAGACAGGTAACGGAAAGGGAGAGAGGAAGGTAACAGAGCATA
>JAPQNM010000001.1:2456189-2481189 GCA_029783475.1 Metacarcinus magister | reverse complement strand
AATATATTGAATTTGTCTAATTTTATTTTGTTATTTTTTTTGTTATTATTATTATTATTATTATTGTTATTAGTTCATTTTTCCTCTTTACAAATTGGGTTTTTTCACTTTTTTTTTATATATATTACTTAATTTTTCTTTATATATTATTATCTTATTTCATTTTATCACGTATTTTTGCACTTCTAAATCTAATTAATTTATATATTCATCTTTTTTCCTCTCTCTCTCTCTCTCTCTCTCTCTCTCTCTCTCTCTCTCTCTCTCTCTCTCTCTCTCCTAGACCGTTGGGAAGGAAGTAGATAGAGAGAGAAGAAAGAAAGGGTGGGGAGGGGAGGGGCTGGAGGGAAGAGAGAGAGAGAGGGGGGGAGGGGGGGTTGCATCAGCTCTCTCTCCCTCCGGTCACGGCAATATTTATTAGGTTTCTCTCTTTCTTCTACTTCTACGTATTTTTATCTACATTTTCTATTAATTCCTCGCTTTCTTTTATCATTTTTATCTTGTATTCACTTTTACTTAAATTTCCTTTATTTTTGCTAAGTCATCTTTCATTATTTTTTATTATTATTATTTTTATTATTATTATTATTTTGCATTTATGTTTTATTGTCTCTTTTTTTGCTTGTTTTATGGATCTATTACGTCTTTATCACCTTGGAGGAGGAGGAGGAGGAGGAGGAGGAGGAGGAAGACTATGACCAACGCGAAAGAAACCAAGAACTTTCTCCAACCCAATTATTTTTTTTTCTCTCTCTCTCTCTCTCTCTCTCTCTCTCTCTCTCTCTCTCTCTCTCTCTCTCTCTCTCTCTCTCTCTCTCTCTCTCTCTCTCTCTCTCTCTCTCTCTCACTTGATCAGAGAAAGTTTGATAAATGTTACAACAGAGATGGACAGCCGATTTGAGAGAGAGAGAGAGAGAGAGAGAGAGAGAGAGAGAGAGAGAGAGAGAGAGAGAGAGAGAGAGAGAGAGAGAGAGAGAGAGAGAGAGAGAGAGATAAGTGAAAACAAAACGTGATGATGACAATAATAACAAAAAGAAAACATAACTTGTAGGGAAAACTTTTCTATTTCTCATTTTCTACATTTTAGAAAACCAGATATTTGAACAGGTATAAAAACACGTCCTTTAATTTTCTCTCTCTGACCTGAAAGAAAACGTAACTAGTATAGAATTAAATAAAGAAAACTTAACCTAACCTAACCTAGTCTAACCTAACCTGACCCAACCTAACGTAACCTAACCTAAACCTAACCTAACCTAACCTAACCTAGTCTAACCTAACCTGACCAAACCTAACCTAACCTAACCTAGTCTAACCTAACCTGACCAAACCTAACGTAACCTAACCTAACCTAACCTAACCTAACCTAGTCTAACCTAACCTAACCTAAACGTAACCTAACCTAAACTTAACTTAACCTAACCTAAAGCATTAACTATAACAGAATTCTCATCTCAAAATAAAAAAAAAATAGAAACGAAAATCTCAAAAACAGGACAATTTTTCAATATCAAAACAAATCAATTTCAAACCAGAAAGATAAATAAGAAAAAAAAATAATATATAATCAAAAATCTATACATTCCTATCTATACCCACCTATCTACTGACCTACCCACTGCCCTATCTACTGACCTATCTACCCAATGACCTATCTACCCATCTTTTGACCTTCCAGACGCAGGATGTGACGCCGAGCAAGGCAGGATGGAGGTAGGACAAAGGATCTACTTGGAAGGATGTAGGAGACTCGTGTGCAAGTCTATCGTGGGTCAACCTATCATTGAGGAACATTTGTAAGTGTGTGTGTGTGTGTGTGTGTGTGTGTGTGTGTGTGTGTGTGTGTGTGTGTGTGTGTGTGTGTGTGTGTGTGTGTGTGTGTGAAAGGTGTGTATAGAATGAAAGGATGACCAATTGTGTGCACTTTCACGTGTGTGTGTATAGATGTACGTACGTGTCTCTGTCATTGTGTGTGATATGTGAGAGTGTGTGTATGTGTGTGTGTGTGCGTGTGTGTGTGTGTGCGTGACTAACAGATCTTAATCATCCTACAGCTGTGAGACATTGCCGCAGGACCTCCCAGCATCCTGCGAGGTGAAGGAGGGGCAGGGAGGCAGCCACCCAGACTGCTGCCCCAAGCTGGTGTGCTCCGGGGGGCAGGTGTACGAGGTGGAGACGCCCAAGCCAACACAAGAACCCTACCCAAGACAACAGGAATCCTTTTCAAGAGTTCCGGAGTCCTTCCCGCCAAATTCAGGACTTTTGGCGCCAAACTCAGGGTCTTTCCCGCCAAATTCAGGGGTTTTGGCGCCAAATTCTGGGTCTTTCCCGCCAAATTCAGGATCTTTCCCGCCAAATTCAGGATCTTTCCCGCCAAATTCTGGGTCTTTCCCGCCAAATTCAGGATCTTTCCCGCCAAATTCAGGATCTTTCCCGCCAAATTCAGGATCTTTCCCGCCAAATTCTGGGTCTTTCCCGCCAAATTCAGGATCTTTCCCGCCAAAACCAGGATCTTTCCCGCCAAATTCAGGATCTTTCCGGCCAAATTCAGGATCTTTACCGGGGTCCTATAAACAAACCGCAGAGTCCTTAGCCAGAATCCCTGTGTTCCCTCGAGAGCTTGGGTTCCTTAAAAACAAGACGCCCCTGAGGTACAACCCGAGGAGTCCTTACGGTGGCACAAGGGCGGTGGGGCTGTATCCTGGTGCCCTTAGACGCCCATCCTTCCCCTTACGCCGCCCTCACTACAATCTTAGGACTCCACCTCCGCTACGTATGTCCACACAGGTCATCCTAGGCAATGGTTACGCCCCTTCCTTGGACCTTACACACTTCCGGGCTAACACACGCCCACCACGCCCACTCCAACGACACTCTTTGCCACGCCCTATCCTACCAGCATGGCAGAATGAAGTCATACCCAATCTAGACCCACCAAACAATAACATAACACCTCAGGACTACATAGGAGATGGTCTTTACGAGTATGAGTCCTTCCCGGAACAAAAGGATATTGACTATGATACCGAAATATCCTGGGAAGTCACCGAAGGACATCCCCAACAGGAGGAGGAGGAGGAGGAGAAGTACAAGGACGTAACACCATGGAAGGTTACAGAGGTCTTCCCCGAACATGAGGATGAAACTTGGAGGTTCCCAGAGATCCCTGCCCGTCTTCCCTCACCCATTAGCACCCGTCACCCCCACCAGAAGGGTCCCTATGCCTACTACACTGACCCTAACGATGTAAGGATGTCCCCTCACCCCTACTGGTACCAACCCCTCACCACGCCCATCACTGCTGCAGGAGGAGGAGGAGGAGGAGGAGGAGGAGGAGGAGGAGGAGGAGGAGGAGGAGGAGGAGGAGGAGGAGGAGGAGGAAGAGAAGAGGACAACCACCTTCCTATAAACTCCATATTTCCTGTAGCTAGTGATCTAGGAATCCCTTGGAGACCGGTTTCAGAGACCACTCCTACTACTACTACTCCTCCTCCTCCTACTACTACTACTACTACTCCTACTACGACCACCACTACTACTACTACTACTACTACTACTACTACTACCACCACGCCCCGCCCTAGTACTACTTCCCCAGGGCACGAGGAGTCAGACAAACAGCCACAGTACATAAGAACACGAAGACCTTATAGAAAAACACCCCCACGCCCACGGCCACCCCCACGCCCTACGCCCATCCGCACCCCGCCATCACCACGCATCACCACATGGAGGCCCAAGGCACGCCGCACCACCACCACCACCACCACGCCAAGGACCCCTACATCCACCCCAGCATCCTATGAATTCGTGAAAGCTAACTTGGATGCTAATGAACACGATATCCATGAATTCTTCCACACACCTTTAGATCCCTCAGCCTTGATCCCTGGCCACGACGCCTTCCTCAAGTCCAAGCAGAAGGCGCAGGAGGTGTACCAGAGCTCAAACAACCCCTTAACACCCGCTAACAAGACTAGGAGATCCTTAAACCCTCAGGATGCTACACACTATCAACAGGAGTTTGCAGAAGAGAAGCGACGTCCTGTCTTTTACATCCCATGGAGGAAGGAGGTAAATCATTTGTCTAGATCCTCTGTCCCTACCCAAGAGGAGGAGGAGATGGACGAAGAGGAGGAAGAAGTGTCCTTAGCTAGAACTTTCCAACCTAAGAAATCTAGTTTTGATACCCCTGTAATGTCCACAGAGTATTTCATTGTCACTCAGGCTCCTACAGCGTCTCCTACAAGATATTTCGGTACTCTGAAGCCTGAGAGCGAGCTGGAGTCCTTCACGCCCTTGGAACACATCGGTGAGGGAGGCAATTACTTCCCAGGGGATTATAAGGATAGTGACATCCCTGAAAGGACTCCCAAAGTGGATATCCCGGGTGGAGACACGCTGGGATGGGAGGAGGAAGTGGAAGGGATACAGACACAAACGCCAGCTTCCCTTCCTTCCTTAACACATGGTACTATCACCTCCACCACGCAGCCCACCATCACTTACAACCCTGAAGGAAGAATCATACAGGAGGAGGAGGACAAGGAGGAGGAGGAGCTAGAGAGAGGAAACACAAAGTACAACTACAACAGACCTAACTCACCACCACCACCATCACCACTACCATCACCACCACTAGTCTCCCCCAGTCCCCGTCCTATTCAGTGGTCCCCTCCTCCCTTCAGGTCCCCAGGAAGAAAACGGTACACAGCTAACAACACCCCGACCACTAACTACGGTACATTACTCGCGGATGACCTTGAACTACTCTCCTACGAGGTTGTTAAGGAAGTTACGCCCAAGCCCTTGAAACATGAGGTCGTAGTATCAGGGGAGACTAAACTAAAAGATGTCCCACTGATAGAACCTCGCCCAGGGATACTTAAGAAGGGTATTGAAGGGAATAGAAACAGAGAAGGAGACAGCACACAGATGAAAGATCCTACGGTACCCCAAGACGAAAATTCCCTCAGGATAAACCAAGATACACTGCAGGATACCATTAAGGATACGTTGCCCTCCCATACACCAGATAGCTCCTACTACTACTACTACTACGATGACGAGATGACGATGTACGATGAAGCGGATTACGACGATTCTCAGTACTATGATGATATCCAAGACAGGAACCAAGAAGAGGAGGAGGAGGAGGAGGGTAAAGAGAGATATTCAATAAGAAATTACAACCAAGAGGAAGAAGAAGAGGAAGAGGAAGATAAAGAGGAATATTCAAAACCAAATCACAATATTAGACCAATCATTGCATCACGCACACCACTTTCCACCACCACCACCACCACCACCACCACAACACCACACCACCACCACACACCACCACCACCACCACCACACACCGGCCATTCAGAGGCACACCAACGCACATCACCACCACACACAGGCCATCCAGACGCACACAGCCACACACCACCACCACACACACACCCTTTAGACGCACACAGCCACACACCACACACACCACCACCACCACGGACCCGACACAGACCAAAAAGTAGATATTCCCCGCCGCCCCAACGAAAGGACACGCCCGATAGACGCCCACCACCACGCCCTCGCACGCCCACATCCTCCCAGGGGCGTCGAACTAGGTTACCTCCAGTAGGGAACAAGAACAGGCTTCCTTCGCCATCAAGCCCCCAAAGGACTCTCCCCCTTAGACCAGGTAATGACGATCTTAGACGATCCAGACTCGCTACAGCACCCAAAAGGACTCCTCAAGATGCTGAAGGAGTGAAGGATATCCAAGAGTCCTTAGAAACCTCAGAAATATCCTTAGAATCCTTAGAAAAGTCCTTAGAAATCTCAGAAGTGCCTTTAGGATCCCCAGAAAGGTCCTTCATTTCCCGTCAAGGTCCTATAACTTCCCCTCGTCAAAGGACCCTAACACACAGCTTCAAGAGGACAACAGCAAGTGAAATACAACCTGAAGGAGGCGTAGGATCCCTCCCTGAAGGAACACACACCCCGGGGGAGGCAGACACACACCACCAAACATCCTACAGGACTCACACACCAGACACACACCCTAAGGACACCACCAACACTCCTTCCTCTATCCTTCAAGGTCACATCAAGGACTCCCACGCATCCTACACCGATATACAGACATTTAGGAGAGCAGGAGAGGATTCTATTGTTAATTGGGAACCACAAAGGCGGAGAAGGTCGACTAAAAGGCCGTCAAACACGTGATTATAGACCTTAATGATATTTATGGAAGGTTAATGAGTGTGGTTCTTGCAAGACATGTTCTGGTCGTGTTTGGATGTGGTGTTTGGAAGACAAAAGGGGGGTAGGGGTGTGTTTTTAATGGGTGACTGATGTGGTTATGGAGTACGGTGTTTTATTTATGAATGTATGGACTCTTTTTTTTTGTATGTGTGTGTGTTTGTTATGTTTGAATATGTTGTTAAGTTTTTTTTTTTTATTTATTTAAGTATCAACTGCTGTGATTTTTTTTTTCTTCTATTTATTTAAGTATTAAGTGATGTTTTTGTTTTTTTTATTGTGTGTTTTTTTGAAGTATTAAATAATGTGTTTTTCTTTTAAGTTTGATGTTTGTTTGTTGTGATGTTAAATATGTGTTTATTTTGTGTGTGAAATTATCAATAAAAAATAAGAAAATTGATATATATTCGTTTTTTTTATACATATACTAATGATCGTGAGAGAGAGAGAGAGAGAGAGAGAGAGAGAGAGAGAGAGAGAGAGAGAGAGAGAGAGAGAGAGAGAGAGAGAGAGACACACACACACACTATAACTTCATGAGTCACTTAAGAAGAGAAAGTACGTACGTGTGTGTGTGTGTGTGTGTGTGTGTGTGTGTGTGTGTGTGTGTGTGTGTGTGTGTGTGAAAGCGTGTCACGGAGTCTATAATAAGTGTCCAGCGCGTGTCAATAAACAATCCAGGTCCGTTCAGGTTGACACACACACACAAGGCAAGAAAACAATAGGTTAACAAAAAAATATATAATAATAATAATAATAATAATAATAATAATAATAATAATAACAATAATAATAACAACAACAACAACAACAAAAACAAAACACAAACAATAAAAATCTACAAAACAACCCAACAATTTATCTTCTACAAACAACAACAAACAAACAAACAAACAAACAAACAAACACAGATAATGACACACTAATTAGCTACCTTTCATGTCGTTAATTAAGATAGACGGCCGTGGTGGCAACAGTGGCGCCGGTGGTGGTGGTGGTGGTGATTGATAAGTGAAGTGTTGTGGGCTTCCATTCCGTTTTCTTTACCCATTGATTAGAACACATTCTCACCATCACCTGTTAGAGAGAGAAAGGAGGAAATATGATAGACAGACAGACAGTGATAGTGAAGGTAATCAATCTATCTCCTGGCAGTCAATAACGTAAGGTAAGGTAAGGTAAGGTAAGGTAAGGTATGGTTAGGTAAGGTTAGGTAAGGTAAGGTATGGTTAGGTAAGGTTAGGTAAGGTAAGGTAAGGTAAGGTAAGGTAAGGTTAGGTAAGGTATGGTAAGGTAAGGTAAGGTAAGGTAAGGTAAGGTAAGGTAAGGTAAGGTAAGGTAAGGTATGGTAAGGTTAGGTAAGGTTAGGTAAGGTAAGGTAAGGTAAGGTAAGGTAAGGTTAGGTAAGGTAAGGTAACGTTAGGTAAGGTAAGGTAACGTTAGGTAAAGTAAGGTAAGGTTAGGTAAGGTAAGGTTAGGTAAAGGAATGTAAGGTAAGGTAATGTAAAATGAGTTAACGTAATATAGGTACATTAAGTAAGGTAAGGTGACTCAGTAGTTAAATGACTCCAATGACCCTGTGTCCCCGGGTAACAGATTAATTTCCCTCACAAGCTCAAAGGCCGATATGCTACTTTATCTTACGTGTGTCCAAAACCTTCCAGCAGTAAAATTACCATCATGAACTTAGACAGAAGTAAATTAAGGTAATATTTCATTTGCTCTAATATAGCTCTCCTCTTTCTCTTATTTCCTTCTATTATCTCATTATTATAAGGTTCCACACTGTCTCCTCCACCTAATATATATTGTGTGGGTATTCTTTCACCTGTGTCCGCAATTACACCTCATTACACACCTTAGTTTAGCAGGAGAATATAATGATAGTATCGTACCTTGAATTTACAGGTGAAACGCCGGTAATGTTGTTATTGCAGTACTCCTGATCTTGGTTTATTTATTTATTTTGTTATTAAGGTTGTAATGTTATTTTTTATTAAGGTTTATAGCTAAGAAAAATATTAATGTTAGAATCTGATGTTTAGAAATTATCTTAGACTGGTTTTTTTATTGGTTTTTGTTGATTTGTTTATTCGTGAAATTTGGATTATGGACAAATTACAATAAAAACTAATTGCAAGATCATTTTCGTATTCAGAAAAAATAATAAAATGCGAAATATATATTAATCTGAGGCTATTTATTGGGTTTTGTTATAGAAAAAGAGTAAACTAGGATAATAAATAGTACACATCAATAAATCATAATAAAACTTCAAATACAAACATACATTTACTCAAAAAACATATATACAGTACAAAAAATAGATCAAATCAACCCAATCACCAATATTTTAACATAGAAACAAGTGAAAGATAAACGTAATATCAACATCAACACATCACAACGAAAACCAAAACAAAGAGCTAAAACACACTAATAAACACAACAAATATAAAAACACACATAACAAAACAACCTAACTGACCTTACATCAACTTAGAAATACATATAGAACGATAAAGAACCATTGAGTTAGTTACCGTAGTGACAACAAGGCGGCGTGTGGCAGCCACCTTGCCTCTCCCTCCCTCCATCTCCCTCTCCCTCTCCCTCTCTCCCTCCCAATCTCCCTTCAGTTACAATCAAGACACGGGAAGAGTTGTGGCGGTCATCTCTTCTATTTTCACGAGTATGTAGGGTTATTTAAGCCTTAGAATGGTTTTATAATACGGTATATTGTTTTTGAGTTTATTTTTATTAGGATTTATCGTTTTTTTGGTGTAAATATTCGTCATTTGTGTCTACAGAATCGGTGTCATTGGTATATGTCAGATTTTGTATTAGGTTTATTTATATATTAATTTGTGTGCGTATATATTGTTATTTACGTATATATTTAACTATTTTATGTAACTTTTATTTGTGGTTTAATTGTGTGAAGAGTTATGTAGAAGTGAAAGTATATATTTAGTGAGATAACCCAGCCGGCATATGTTCTAGTTCTTCTAATTAATATATATGCTAAATTTCTTCCTTCCTTTATCAATAGTTCTTTCTTCCTTCAATCTAAACAAACACGGAGTTATAATAATTGATTTTCCAGTTAGTTTTATTTCCATACCTTCTACTAGACTGCATTTACTCTATAATTTTCCAGCCGGCATGTGTTCCAGTTCTTCTAATAGTCTAGATTTACCATAATTGATTTTTCCCAGTTAGTTTTATTTCCATACCTTCAATTAGACTACCTATTTACTCATATTTTTCCAGCTGGCATGTTATTCTTTAGTATCTACTGTCTATCTATCCCTCCTGGCGAAATATGTTTATTAGACAGCTGGTTATGCCTCAACATTATATCTTTGTATGTTAATCTATCATAGTAACAACTCTAAACCATCGTAACTAACCTCAACAACCTCACACTAACTAACCTTCCTTCCTTCCAGTGTTGGTGCTCCGTTCACTATGCCTGGCGTTGTGTGTGGTGGTGATGGGCGTGTTGGGTGAGGGCGGTGAGGGTGAGGAGAGGGCAAGGCTCCTAGCTGCTAAGAGGGTGCATAACTTGTACTTAGTGGAGGGACAGGACATTGTGGTGCAGTACTCTGTGCATAATGTGGGGCAAGCGGCCGCTGTTAATGTACAACTCACGGATTCTGGATTTAGGTAAGTTGATGTGTGTGTTTGTTGTGTGTGTTGATGTTTTAGGTAAATTTACGTGTGTGTGTTGTGTAAATGTTGTTTTTTTAAGGTAAATTTACGTTGTGTGTGTTTTGTTACCTAAGTGAAGGGAAAAAAATGTAAAGTTACGTGTGTGTGTGTTATTACCTTATATGTTAGTGATGAATTAGATGTTTGAGTGAGAAATTTGTGTTTTTATCTATCTTTCACTTATTTTGTGTTGTTTTTTTATTCATAGTTTTGCCTCTCTCTAATTTAATTGTTTAAGTGCAAATTTTGATTATAATATTTTCTCTTGCATTACGTAGGAGTGAAATTCAGTTACATATAAAAAAAAAAATATATATGAACGTGATTTGAATACGTCTGTTATCACTACTGTACATTTCTTTATTATTATCATTATTATTACTGACTTATTTCCCCTTTTTCCCTTTAGCACTGAGGACTTTGAGGTTGGTGGTGGACAGCTGCAGGTGAAGTTTGACCGCATTGCTCCCAACGCTAACGTATCTCACACTGTGGTGGTGAGGCCAAAGAAATACGGTTACTTCAACTTCACGGCTGCTGAGGTCTCATACCAACCCTCTGAAGACTCTGCTGAGGTGAGGAGAGAGGAGAGAGAGAGAGGGTGAGGGAAGGGAAGAGATAGGGAGGAAGGGAGGGAAGGGAAGTCAAGGAGGAGGACGGAAGGAAAGAGAGAGGGGAAATCAAGAGGGAGGAAGACAGGGTTAGGTTAGGTTAGGGAGGGAAGAGAGAGGGAAGGGAAGTCAAAAGGGAGGGAAGGGAAGTCAAGGAGGGAAATAAAAAAAAATAGTAAGGAAGTGAGTGAGTTAATGGGAGTAAAAGTGAACACCAGATAAAAAAAAAAATTAGTCAAGGAGTAAGTTAGTACACAAACAAAAGATTTCAAGCGAGACCAATTCATATATAGGACAAAATTGGTTCACTAATAGGGAGTGGAACAAACTTAGCAACTTTCTTATGTTATATTGTTATTAATGATTTGTTAATGTTAATAAGGGAAGTGCTAAAATATGTTCTTTCGTCTTGTACAGATCCAGATTGGGTACACATCTGAACCTGGCGAGGGAGGAATCATCGCCTTCAGGGACTACGACAGGAAGTTCTCTCCTCATGTGGTAAGTAGAAGGTGGTTTGAATCTCTATTTAACGACATACACAAGTGATTAGCAACATACCACTAATGATGTATGTGTCAGAATGATTTGTGTTTTAACGACTAATATGTAAAACTATTTCTTCGTTTTAATGACTAATGACGAATATGTAAATCTATTTTTGTTTTAATTCCTAATATGTAAATCAATTCTCTTGTTTTACTGCCTAATAATCAAATCTATTTCTTCGTTTTAATGCCTAATAATCAAATCTATTCCCTTGTTTTAGTTTGATTGGCTGATCTTCGCCTTGTTGATGATCCCCGCCCAGCTTGTTCCCTTCATGATGTGGTACAACATTAAGTCAAAGTATACAGCCGTCCAGCGACCTAAGAAGGGCAAGGCTGAGTGAGGCGGAGGGTGTGTGTGTGTGTGTGTGTGTTAGGGGAAAGACCGAGTGAGGTTATGTCTGTGTGTTTGAAGGGAAGACAGTGTGAGGTTGTGTCTGTTTGTTTGTGTGTGTGTGTGTGTGTGTTTGAGGAAATAAGTGCTTCGTTAAGGGTGCCGACACTTGTTATTCAAAGCCAAAGGAAGAATTATCATTTTCAGTTCCTTTTCATTTTCCTTTTTTCCTTTCATTCTTGTATGGTTTTCAAGGGTATTTATTTATCCTTTTTATTTGTCTTTTCTTTGGTTTGTTATTAAGTGTGTTTTATGTGTGTGTGTATGTATGTAAGTCTGTTTGTGTGTGTGTGTGTGTGTATAAAAGTGGACTGTCCTTGTCAAAGTTGGGATACTTTTTTGTAAGAAAAATAAATACGTGTACTTATTATTACGCTTTGTTATTCACCATTACGTGTGCGCGTGTGTGTGTGTTTGGGTTCATCACTATACGTACACGGTTGTGGTGACATCATCATCACTAACAACAAGACTCATCACTAAATAAACAGGAAATTTGTTGATATAAATTACTAGATCAACATTAGTATTAGTTATTTATTTAACCTCAATTCTTTCCATAGTTGACGCCCAGCTCGCCCAACCTCACCTACACACTCAATGTTAATCTTACCTCCTCGCCTCCTCCCTCTCTCTAACACAAACATGGCAGTGTGGCTGTTCAGAAATTATACATTTTTACGTGATTTGATATGAATGACAGACCTATTATTTTTTTATACAAGATGATATGGTTAATACTAATCTTTGTACCTTAGGCTTAGTAATTTAAACTTGATGTGGGTGTTGATACTAAACTTAAATACAATTAGCACTGGTTATGTGTGTGAAATCTATCGTTTTTTTACCTAGTTTTGGCTTTTATATGACTAAAATTATTAAAAAAAAGCCTATATGGTTTTACAAAGGTACAGACACAGGTGGGAATCATCATTATATAGATTAATAAAAATAATAAATAAAAAATTGGTTCATTTCTAGCGACTCGAAAAAATGTTATGTTGTTAACTTATAATTACTTAACAAGGGATGATTATAATGACTTGTATTTGCCGTTACATCACCTTGGGGCACTACAGAACAAGCTGCCGGACGCGTAACATAACATAACATAACAGGTTCAGAACACATTGTAACGTAACGAATACAAACTCTCCTCGGTAATATTTTCTTAAACTTAATTCATTTTAACTCGTCACGTTTTGAATTGGAACTAAAAAAATGATGAAAAAGATAATGTGGTGATGATGATGATGATGATGATGAGGTTATGAAATACTGACTCATTCCTGCTACCTATTTTTTTTCTCTTTACGTTTCATTAATTATTTTACGAGAAATTTTTACATTGACTTTGACGTTATTTAGATACATTCAATATTTACCTTCACTCTTATGCATTATATGAAAAAATATTAATCTCATACATTCATAAGCTGGTGATTGTACAGTAATTCCTTAGAAAAAATAAATAATAATAATAATAAAAAATAAATAGAATGAATAAATGATTGTGTTATTAAATGCAAAGGTTGATAATTGTGAACTTGGTGTGAAATTAATGATTGTGAATATTTAAATAAGAAAAAATTGGTTATAAATTAGATACTTTCGGATATTAGTAAGAAAGTTATGATTTCACGACTAACTTCGTAAAAAAATAAATGAATGAGTGAATGAAATAAAAACGGAATTGAATACAGATAATTACAAACTCATTATGAAACTTACGAACCTGAAATTAAGTACATAAACAAAGATTTACAACCAATAGGAAACAATTATTTGAATGCAAGTGATTTTGAAATAACTTAGATTCACGTATAAAAAAAAATCTGCCATTGAAATTAACTGTAAAAATCATGAACGAACACACACCAAAAATAAATAAATAAAATCAAATAAATATAAATAAATAAAAAAAAAAGGGGATAAAAACACTTAATTTACTTTCAGTCCAAACACTTGATAACCAAAAAATAAATAAAAAAAAAAAAAGTGGCAGGATTCCCAGCCTTCAGTGTTGCATTCTAAGGAAGACTTACACCTCACAACACATTATACATTACATTACATTACATTACATCCTGTTATTTACGCCTCGTTCCCAACCTTCACATCTCTCTGTTTATATAACCATCAAACAAACATATCTGATCTTCTTTAAACTTTCACACTTACTATACATGACTATTAGATAAGATTTCATGGTTAAAAAAACAGAGAAATGGATTTGAAAACAGACTAAAAGAGAAAAAAAAATAAAGAAAATAAACAAAACAAAATTACCACCTCTCTCTCTCTCTCTCTTTCGCATTCTCTCTCTTTCTCTTACTTATCAAATCTTCATCATATCATTTATTTAATTAACTTTTTAATCTTCTAATTTAATATGTTTCACTATCGGGTCTAGAATTTCCAACGCTAATGGAGTACAAATCATTATCTTTTATTTAGTTTTAACAATTAGAGGTGCAGGGAAGGGTGGTCTTGGGGGGGGTGGGGGGAGATAGGGACACACGCACACACGCACACACACGCACATACACGTACACACGCACACACACTTGTCATCTCTCAAAGGCTCTCGTTAAAATAGTTCTGAATTCAGGTAAATGAGTAATGTACAGACTGCTCTCTCTCTTTCTCTCTCTCTCTATCTATCTCTATCTCTATTTCTCTCTCACATACATACATACATACATACATACATACAGAAAAAAATTAGTTAGTTACACACACACACCCCATCACATAAACTTATCTACACACACACATACACACACACACACACACACACACATACGTACACACACATATACGCACACACACACATACATACACAAACTTAACATCTCTATGGGCTAGAAAATACACTAGAAAAATACAAATATTTATACAAAGCCGACGTCGCAACCTACAGAGGAGCGCACCGGTATACACACACGTACGTACACACACACACGCACACAGTTCCATGTGAGTGTATACATGCATCGACAGTCCACACGTACACACAAACGCACACACACACGGTAGCATACAAAATTACAGTTCCACGTGGATGTATTCTCGCGTTTACAGACCACACGTACACACACACACACACACACGTACGCATACAGCAATTTACAAAGGCTACACCAAGAGGGAAGGAGTCGGTTTCTTTCCCGGCCAAGCCTCCTTTGCATATTTCTTCTTCTTGGGTTCGTCCGGGTCGATTGAGATTTGGATGTGTGCTGGCTTCTCAGGGGCAACAGGCTCTGGGGGCGCCAACTCAACCTGGGGGGAGGAGGAGGAAGGGAGTGAGTGTGGGGAGGGAGTGAGTGAGTGAGAGAAGAGATAGAAGGATAAGTAAATTCAAATAGTAATAAAATAGCAGTACAATAGTTATAGAAAAACCAATAAATTCAAATAGTCATAAAATAATAGTAATATAGTCATAGAAAAACCAATAAATTCAAATACAAAAACAAATCAATTCAAAATAAAATCAAAAACATCACAGCATCCGACCCCTTACCTCCGGGGCTGGGTTGGGTAGAGGCAGGCCGAGCTTAGAGGACAATAGTGAGGAGAACATGGAGTGGTGTGACCCGCCGTGACCGTGCTGCTCTGGGGGAAGGTCACCATACAAGCCGTCAGCGCGGGGGAACTGAATCTGGTTCTTGAGCGAGCCGTCCATGTCTCTCGATACACTGTTTGATACTAAGCCACTGATGTCCAGCCGTCTCTTCTGTTTGGTGTGTTAGGTTAGGAGAGGAGGAGGTAGAGTAGAGTGAGGAGGAGTAGAGAGGTGAGGTGAGGAGGAGGTAGAGGTGAGGTGAGGAGGAGGAGGTAGGAGTAGGAGAGGAGAGATGAGAGGAAGATGATTAAACAACAAGTATTTTTCCTTATAGTAAGTATAAATATAATCTTTTTCAATATCAAAATAAAGAAAATCACACAAAAAAAACAACAACCAAGCACAGTCACCATTAATATCATGTTTTTTTCCATACTAAAACGAAAGAAAAAACAAAATATAAACAATCTGTCTTTCTAATATTAACCTTTTTATCTCCTCTCTCTCTTTCAACACCAAAACCAACAACTAAAAAAAAACAGCAACAAAATAAATAAACACTTTCATTTCTATACCAACCCTTTAACCTCACATCACGTCAAATAAATAAATAAATAAAATAAACGAAAACGAGTAAAAATTGAAAGAAGAAGAAAATAATATCTGATCCTAGTGAGTGATATACACCCACCTTGGAGGGTACCACTGTTGTCTGCACTAGGTTCCTGAATCTTCCTACACTTGGATCCACGTCTTCAGGGTTGATCACGTCCTCCTCATCCTTGAAGCTGACGTTGAACTTGTGCCTCTTGAGTCCCCGCTGTTTAGGGTCATCCTCACCGATGCCCAACATGGAGATGCGGCGGTTGTGTGCCGTGTTGAACTCTGTCAGGTTCTGGTGTGGGGTGGTAAGGTTAGGTTAGGTTTGGTAATGTGTGTTTGGGGTGTGTTATGGTGTGTTAAGGTGTGTTTGGGTGTGTTTGGGGTGTGTTTGGGGTGTGTTTGGGGTGTGTTTGGGTGTGTGTTTGGGGTGTGTTTGGTGTGTGTGGTTTGGGTGTGTGTTTGTGGTGGGTGTGTTTGGGTGTGTTACGGTGTGTTTGGGGTGTGTTATGGTGTGTTTGGGTGTGTTTAGGTGTG
Organism: Metacarcinus magister; assembly: GCA_029783475.1. Taxonomy (NCBI): domain Eukaryota; kingdom Metazoa; phylum Arthropoda; class Malacostraca; order Decapoda; family Cancridae; genus Metacarcinus; species Metacarcinus magister. Next base: position 2,464,968 of record JAPQNM010000001.1, on the reverse strand, counting down.
TTAAGGTGTGTTTGGGTGTGTTTGAGGTGTGATAATGTGTGTTGGGGTGTGTTTGGGTGTGTTTGGGTGTGTTGGGGTGTGTTTAAGTGTGGTAAAGTGTGTTACGGTGTGTTAAGGTGTGTTTGGGGTGTGGTAAAGTGTGTTTGGGTGTGTTACGGTGTGTTTTGGTGTGTTAAGGTGTGTTTGGGGTGTGTTAAGGTGTGTTAAAATGTGTTAGAAAAGAAACTAGTGATATTACACACTAAATAAAAAAAAATTCCAGAAATATAACAAATAAATATCTAGAAATAAATAAATGAATTCAAATACATAAAAATACATACATGAAGGTGTAATATTCACTCATAAACTACAACATCAAGTCATAAATAAAATAAACAAATAAAAAATTAAAAAAACACAATAGATAATTAACTAAAACATCATTAATACCACATCAAAATCCCTCAAATTAACATCACCTAAAAAAAAATAAATAAATAAATAAATAAATAAATAAATAAAAAATAAAAAATAAAAAAAAAGTACACACACACACACACACACACATTAAAGAAAAAATCAAACACAACACAACACCTACATCCAGTTCAGTCTCGGTCTCCGGCAGGCCCAGTAGTCCTCCATCACTATCCTCGGTCATGCGCTCCAGCTCCTCCATGACAGGCTTGGGTGCGGTCTGGGGCCTCTCTCTAAGGGTGTACATGCGGGTGGAGGCTCCGAAGTGGAAGGTGGAGTTGACGGGAAGCTGGGTGGGTTTAAGCCCCTCAAGGCGGATGTTCCCGATGTAGGTGCCGTGTGCTGGGGATCGGAGTTTAGGTTAGTTTAGGTTAGGTTAGGTTAGGTTAGGTTAGGTTAGGTTAGGTTAGGTTAGGTTAGGTTAGGTTAGGTAAGGTTAGGTTAGGTTAGGTTAGGTTAGGTAAGGTTAGGTTAGGTTAGGTTAGGTTAGGTTAGGTTAGGTTAGGTTAGGTAAGGTTAGGTTAGGTTAGGTAAGGTAAGGTTAGGTAAGGTAAGGTCAGGTTAGGTTAGGTTAGGTTAGGTTAGGTAAGGTAAGGTTAGGTAAGGTTAGGTTAGGTAAGGTTAGGTTAGGTTAGGTTAGGTTAAAATAAAAAAATACATCAGCTACATTTCAGATCACACACACACGTATACACACACACACGAACCCCATACTCACTGCTTCCGAGGTCCACGAGGAAGGCCATGTTGAGGTGTTTATGATAGACAAGGGAGGAGTGTACGCGAGAACAGGACGCGTGGTCAATGCAGAAGTCGTTAAGTTGGGGGTTACGGCCGAACAGGTAACACTTCTTCTCATCTATCATCAATTTCTGCAAGGGTGGGAAGGTGAGGAAGGTGAGAGGAGGAGGAGGAGGAGGAGGAGGAAGGAGAGTATAGGAAGAGGGGTGTTAATATTTAGTGGATAGGAGATAGATGAGAGAGGAGGATGAATGAGATGGGAAGGTGAGAGGATGAAGAGGAGGAGGATAATGTTTAGTGGATAGGAGATAAGAAGGAAAATATATTAGAAGGTATTTAGATGGGAAGGAGAGACGAGACGAGAGGAGAGGAGAGGAGAGAAGAGGAGGATGTTAATGTTTAATAGAGAATAGTTATAACGTCATCAGATATTTTTATAAAGGAGATTGGGAGACAAAATAACGTTAAAATTCAACCTCACACACTTATTAACACAACTTATAATTTTTTTTCCCAAGATTAACGCAATTATTTCCCACACAATCATCCTTCCTCGCTCCACCAACACTCCTTTCAACTTCTTATAACTACTAGATAATCATGACTATATATTTTCCCAAGGTTGAGGTTACATTAGCCTTACACTCACCTGTATTAGCTTGTCTCCTTTGGCAACATCAAGGTGGAGGCCAACTGGAGGCTTCCCGGCCCTGCGGAATAATATAAAGTAAGGGTTTAAGTACAAGGGAACGACACACACCAACCTAACCTAACCTAACCTAACCTAACCTAACCAACCTAACCTAACCAACCTAACCTACCTAACCTAACCTAACCTAACCTAAACCAACCTAACCTAACCTAACCTAACCTAACCTAACCTAACCTACTTCATACAGATAAAAGGATAATAATGTATATATTCTAAACCCTGCGGAATAATATAAAGTAAGGGTTTAAGTACAAGGGAACAACACACACCAACCTAACCTAACCTAACCTAACCTAACCTAACCAACCTAACCTAACCTAACCTAAACCAACCTAACCTAACCTAACCTAACCTAACCTAACCTAACCTAACCTACTTCATACAGATAAAAGGATAATAATGTATATATTCTAAACCTGTGAAGATAGATACACGTCATATATATAAAGAGTTACGCTGAAATATCATAAATTCATGTTCCGTTCTAATCCTGCGTATATATAATGTTTTTTTTCATTATTTCTGATATATGTAATCGACGTCATTTAACGGCAGAGGTGTTGAGGATGGCAGAGTGTGTTTGAATATTCCTGTGGTTTACATTGCCTTCCTCTCACCTTCCCCACTGCTGCTGCATCAAGATAAGGCTCACTATGATTAGGTATATTTATAAAAAAAATTAATCATTATGGTAGATTTAATACTCCACTAATTTTAATGAAAGAAATATTAGACATTCCTTATTAACTTACCTATTGAAAAACATATCATGGTTTTCAATTATTTGTTTAGTTTTTATATTAATTGTTTTTGTTTTTTGGGTTTAATTTTTTATTAGTATAGTATAAGTATTTTCCACAAGCTAGATACCAATTAAAATATAGGAAATAGATGTTTGAAAAAAATCACAAATAATTTCCCCTTTTTCTGAAGTTGTATTTGGAGTTAGACATAATTTTGTTCTGTAATTCATCGGCATAACTGTGTGGTGTGATCTGAACAAGTGTCTGGTGTTAAACTTGCACTGCATTATAACGGTAACGAGACATCAAGTGGTTAACGAAACGAATCTTTACCTTTAGTCAGACCAAACTAAGAAAAATATACAATTATACAAGAAATAGGCCTAGATTGGATTACAAATAGGCTGGTGGATGATTGAAACAGACTTAGTGATACGGTATAGTTAGTGCACAGACGATAGGGAGTTTTAAAAGGTAATAAGGGAGTGAAATAACTACAACGTATACACCTCCAAGCATTGTGTACCTTCCTTATATTCTAATGTTTTTAACGAAATACATAACACAGTCGACCTCTCCTGGGATGTGAGTTTACTACTAACACAACATTTGCTGCTTTTCCCTCTAGTATCTTCCAGACGTAGATGATAATATATCTCTCCCTCCTCCTCCTATCTCTGCAGCGAGTAGAGACGCAAGTGTTTCAGCCTCTCCCAGTAATTCAAGTGTTGGACGCCTTGAATTCTACTGGTGAAGGTCCTTTGTGAGGCTTCAAGGGAGGTTATGTCTTGAATCTTGTCAGGGGATCAAAGCTGACACCAATATTCTAGTCTGGGCAGGACCATAGTGTTTTATATGTTGTTAGAACCCAGCCAGTCATCTTTCTTGCCGCATCTGTGATCTTGCTGAGGTGATGAGTGAAGGACGCATCATTCTTACTCATGTATACCCGTAGATCTTTAAAATGGTTCGTTTCCTCAATGATCTGGTTCCCCGCGGAGTAGTTAAAGTCACTGATTGTTTCCTCATAATCTCCGTATCTGAGTAATTCAAACTTATCTCCATTCAGCGACATATTATTTTCATCAGCTCATGTTAATATTTTGTTGAGGTCCATCTGTCACCTTTGTTCTGATTCTTGTGTCATCGGCAAAGGAGGTGACTTGAGTGTTCCAGGTTTTTGTCGATGTTAGTAGATAACCACGATTTATTATTTTATTACACATTCAAGATCAATGACACACTACCATCAAGCCTCCATAAGTAACCTGGTAGTGTATAAGTGTATAAGTATTGCGTGTAAGTGTGTAAGTAATAATATAACACCAAATAATGCTTTAAAAATATTTCCCATGTCGTCTGTTTATAGAAATGCCTTTACTTGAATAACGTTTATTATCCTTATTTAGTCACCATTTTCTATGTTGGTTACACTTTTATATACTTAAATTAATTGTTTATAAGTAGAGCTGGTGTGTATTGGGATATCATAACTTATAAGGGTGTTAAAAGTGTGTTAAAGTTATTATATTTACCACTTGGGAATTTCGTAGTGATTCGCCATCTTTGTTGACAGAGAACTCAGGGTTAAAATAATCTTTTTATAACTACCTCTTTGGAGAACTTATTTATATAATTATTGACTTCAAAATAGTATTATCTATTTACTCATTACTTTTTCTATTTGTTTTCAGTTATATTTTGTTGACAGAGAACTCAGGGTTATAATTATTTTTTTATTCAATTCTTTTTAACAAACATTCAATTATAATGTTTTAGTTGTATGAAAAACAAAAACATGGTCGTTAAAGTTGTATTAATAATAATTAGTAAGTGTTGATAATTGTGACGGTGTGTTACGGCGTGTTATCAGTGTACGGGTGTGTGTGTACGTGTGTGTGTGTGTGTGCGTAGCGGTGGTTCACACGAGGCACTTATAGATGGTTAAAATAGAACACACACACCTCTAAAACTCCTCACCATTATTTTACGGTCACCATTAAAAAGTGTCCCGTGTGGATGCAGCCAGAGAGATGTGTGTGTGTTCTATTTTGAATTTTTGTAATGGCGGCAACTCACCATTAAAACATTTCCCGCGTAAACCTGGCAGTACAGTGTGTTATCAGTGTACGTGTGTGTGTGTGTGTGTGTAACGGTGTGACGGTGTGTTATCAGTGTACGTGTGTGTGTGTGTGTGTGTGTGACGGTGTGACGGTGTGACGGTGTGTTATCAGTGTACGTACGTGTGTGTGTGTGACGGTGTGACGGTGTGTTATCAGTACGTGAGTGTGGTGCGCTTATCTTAACCTTGGAAAGTGACAATTGAATCTCATCACCTCCTCAACAGAACACAGGCGATAAGGTGACAGTGAAAACACAACAATACAACACAACAATGCAATACAATACAATACAATACAATACAATACAATACAATACAATACAATACAATACAATACAATACAATACAATACAATACAATACAATACAATACAATGCAATACAATACAACACAGATGATGAGGTAACATCGGAAACACCTGATAACACAATACTATAAAATGTAACACGACACGACACAACACAATACAACAATACAATACAAGTTATTATCATCAATCACTCTTGTTTTTGTGTTATTTTCTTGTTATTTAGGTTTTTTAGTTATTTTTCTTGTGTGCATTCTATCTGTTTAAACTTTTGACATCTTATTTTTACTGTTATCTACATCCGTTGATACGTTTTATCGCTCAACAATTTTTTTTTCTTTTTTTCTCAAGGTTAAAGGAATTGAAATACGTTTAAAAGTTAACAGTGTATATTATTTCTAACTCTATATACATTCTTCTTATATATATACAACTGTGATTAATGTTATGTTAACCTTATTTTTGTTTACTATAGAACAAATAATAATAATCTAGTATATATTTAATTTCAAGATATGATTTATAATACTTTCCATTGTAACTTTTTATATATATGTTAACTTATGACACATGTATATATTTCAAAATTTAAGATATTATTAATTGAAACTGCATATATTTTCTCTCTCTCTCTATATATATATATTAACTTACAAAACGTCTATATAATGCAAAATCTCTAAACACACATACATCAACACAAAAATATAAACAAACCTGACTAGTATCATATCTTACACATACAAACATCAATTCTTAATAACATATACATTATAAAATATACAAAACAGATCAATGAACAAAAAATAATAAAACCTGATTAGTCTCCCATAAAAAAACCCGTCATAGAAAACCTCACCTGACACGTCAACACATGGATGAGCAACAGATAGCAAATGAGCCTTCTCTCCTAACCCCAACTCATATATAAACCTTGAGGAAGTCCTTGAGAGTGAGGGAGAAGGAGTAGGAGAGGCAGACATGAGGAGAGAATGAGTTAGAATGTTACTTTAATATAACCACTTGACAGGAATGGGCGCCTCCCTCCTACCTAGTCCTTGAGCCTACCCACCTCACGCAATCGATTCAGTTGTCGCTAATTCTCGCTCCTCTATCTCGCTATGGTTATATTTATGGTTGTTTTAGTTTAGATTATGTATATTACGGTGTTTTATTGTGTGTTTAATGTTGTGATAGGTTTGTTTGGTGTTAATTAATGGTGTTTGATGGAATAGACTCGTTGTGTGAGTTCTTAAAGTGTGCGTGTGACCAGGATTCTTAGACTTTATCCCTTTAACGAAACACAAACCATTAATAACACAACACACACACCTTAGAACCAACATTACACACCACACATAAACTAGATACACCATAACCACATATAGGTAAAGAAATAAATGGTTAAAATGCTCTAATAAACCCATAAACAGGAATATGTATTAAGTATTATGAGAAATGCTGTAAACTAGTGAAAGATTTTATTGTGCTTGTGAACGCTTGTGATGCTGAAGCGCAGAGCAGACGACCAGGGGCTCAGTGCTGTGCAGGTAGTGGAGGAGAGAGGTACTGCTCATCTCGGTCGTGCGGGACTTGACGTAAATATGACGGACGAATTTCAAGACGATGACAACAACCCCGGGGCGGGAGACATGAAGACCGCCTTTGCAACGGGGCAGAGAGGCAGGAAGGGCGCCTTGAAAAAGAAGAATGTATTTATTATTAATGATCACAAGTTCATCCCAAGATTTTTCAAGCAACCGACGTTTTGTAGCCATTGCAAAGATTTCATTTGGTGAGTACATGTGTTTTTTTGTTTGTGTGTGTGTGTGTACGTGTGGGTTTGTGTGTACGTGTACGTGTGTGTGTGTGTTTTTTTTCTTCAGGTGTGTGTGTGTGTTGTAGTATCGGGGTTTTAGAAATTGGGCTCAAAAAAGACGTGTTTGTTTATTTGTTTGTCTGTCTTATTTTATTTTTTATTCTTATTTTGGTGTTTTATTTTTATTTATTTTTTTTTATATATATCTGGTTTTTTTTTATTTATTTGTTTTTTTTATCATCATCTGTCATCCGTGTGTGTGTGTGCGTTTGTGTGTATCCTTGCGTGTGTGTGTGTGTGTGTGTCCTGTCAGACGGTCGGTGTGTGTGTGTGTGTATGATTTTGTGTGTGCATCCGTCCTAAACACACACACACACGTATACACACACACGTACACACACACCCACACGTACACACACACACACACACACACATACAAACACACTTTTTCCTCCTTTAATACAGCTAGTTCATGTTCGTTTAAAGTCTCTCTTTATCTCTCTCTCTCTCTCTCTCTCTCTCTCTCTCTCTCTCTCTCTCGTCATTGTGCGCATCTCGCTATGGTCATGTACACACACGCACGCACACACACACACACACACACGCACACGCACGCACACGCACACAACTCACTGATAATTGTTTCCTATAAAGATATGTCAACATTATCATTATTATTATTATTATTATTATTATTATTATTATTATTATTATCATTATTATAGGCTTTATTTACTACAGTTTGACAGATAATGATGTAGTAGTAGTAGTAGTAGTAGTAGTAGTAATAGTAGTAGTAGTAGTAGTAGTAGTAGTAGTAGTAGTAGTAGTAAGATATCAATTAAATTACCATATATTTTGTCTAATTCATAGCAATATATTAAGAAAAATACATTAATTTATACGTACAGATTCCTAATTATTACGTACAGTCACCTAACAACCACATACAGTCTCCTAACAACCACATACAGTCTCCTAACAACCACATACAGTCTCCTAACAGCCACATACAGTCTCCTAACAGTCACATACAGTCACCTAACAACCACATACAGTCACCTAACAACCACATACAGTCACCTAACAACCACATACAGTCTCCTAACAACCACATACAGTCTCCTAACAGCCACATACAGTCTCCTAACAGTCACATACAGTCTCCTAACAACCACATACAGTCTCCTAACAACCACATACAGTCTCCTAACAGCCACATACAGTCTCCTAACAACCACATAGTCACCTAACAACCACATACAGTCTCCTAACAACCACATACAGTCTCCTAACAACCACATACAGTCTCCTAACAACCACATACAGTCTCCTAACAACCACATAGTCTCCTAACAACCACATACAGTCTCCTAACAACCACATACAGTCTCCTAACAACCACATAGTCACCTAATATTCGTAACAGTTAAATTTATTGATATATTTAACTTTACCAGCGAGAGAAAAAAAAATTACACTATATATATTTCAAAAACTTAATCTTTAGTATAGAAAATAACGTATTAGAATTAACTTTTAAACCCTTATTATGTATAGAATATATTATAACGTTTGATTTATCTATACAAAACCGTTATTATTATTATTATGCGCATTAAAAAAAAACAAATGCAACTCGTCTCAAACAAAACAATAAATAAATAAATAAATGAACGTGCTTTTGAATTTAAACACCTGTGATTGGTCAGGTGAAGTACAGGTCTCGTATGATTGGTTGAAGGATCTATAGACGCCATAATATAAACAATTGAACATCAAATGCGTAATTCTTTTAGGTCAATTGAATATCTTTGAAATTATAGATTTTTGAACGAAATATTATAGATGAAAAGTGATTTAGAATGTTTTGAAA
>JAPQNM010000001.1:2442620-2446089 GCA_029783475.1 Metacarcinus magister | reverse complement strand
GAGAGAGGAGAAAGGTTCCATAAGTGGACGGCAAGAGCCTGGGCGAAAGAGAGAGACCGGAGGGCGCAAATTGCGGCGCTGAGAGAGGATTGGTGGGGAGGTGGGGAAGAGAGGAGAGAAAGACGAGAGGATGTCCGTTGTAGAGCAGAGCCGTCAGTTATGAATTTCGATGGTCTTGATGAGAAGAGGGGAAATGAGAGCGGAGGGGGGGGGTCTAGATGAAGAACCGGTGGCCCGAGGAAGGTATGAGTGGGATCACCCGTGGACGCCTCCTCGATGAATAGCTCCGAAAGATATCTTCTGATATTGCACGGAGAGAGAACGAGAGAGAGCTGATGAGAGAGCAGGAGAGAGACATGGAGAGAAGGATGTGAATGTCGAGAGCAATGTTGTGACATTTCATTTTTCGAGAGTGATGAGAGACGAGAGTTAGATCCAACGTCCGTAGGATGTGCGCCGAGAGAGATGATGAACTGGACGTAGAGAAGCGATGGATCTGAGGGGAAATCAAGAGAGAGCCGATGGAGAGAGAGGAATGATGGACGGAGGTGAGGACGGAGGATAGAGAGGTGAAGAGAGACGGGATCGGGCCCTCGAGGCCGGAGGTGGACCCGTGGAGGAGGATCGTTGAAAGAAGGAGAGAGATAGAGGAGAGCGAGTTGAAGGGCTGTACGAGCTTGACAAGAGAGGAAGGAACGAGAGAAGAGAGAAACCCTAGACGAGAGACGTGAACCGACAAGGGGTCTTGCATAGATGAAAGACGCCTTAAATTGCCTGTAGGAAGTCTGGAAAATGTGAGAGCGTATTGGGAAAGACCGACGAGATGACAGAGGAAGGTAGAGAGAGAGAGAGCGAGGGGAGTGCGAGGCAGGTGATGAGCACTAAGACGAATAGTGCCTGGAAGACTCGAGCAGAGGCCTCGTGGAGAGGGGGAATGGAGAGAGAGAGATCTTGAGGGAGCTGAGGGTTGGAGATAGTGTAGACGTGATGATTCGACAGGAGAACCGAAAGAGGTTGAGGTGCGGAGGAGGGGGATGAAAGGAGGAGGAGAAGGGAGAGAGACGGGTTGATCCGGCAGGATCGGATGAGTAGATGGAGAGGATTCGGAGCAGAGTGAGGAGATCGGCCCTAGAGCGGGAGAGGCGATGTCCAGTGGACGAGGTGAGCGATGGGAGAGATTTTGTGTCTCTTTGATCGTCGGAATATTTGTTCTTACACGGACCCGGAGAGGAGGTGTAAAGGAGAGGAGCCTCTCGAGATTGAGGTAAAAGTTTTTCTTTTTTTTTTTTTCTTGCCTAAGACGACTCGACAGAGAGCGAGGAAGATGTTTGAGGAAGATTAGTGACGATCGCCCGTGAATCTGAGATGAGGAGCGAGGGGGGGAGAAAGAAGAGAGTTGTCGGGTGAGACGAGACGGAAGAGAGAGACCCATAGATCCGAATCCGTACTGTCGAGGAGGGCATCGAAGGATTGACGATCGTCTCCCTGACGCGTTATGGACGCAGGGAAGTAGTCGAAGATGAGAGCGGGGATCGAGATGAGTCGTGCAGAGCGTTCCTTTTCTAATGCGCCCAATAACGATATGGACGAGCGCATTCGGTGCATCGATGAGCCTCGATACGATCCGAAGAGGAAGGCGGAAGCCCGTTCCGAGAGGAAACACTTAAGATGGGAGAGCGGGAGAAAGGGCCTAGAGGGATTCCTCGATGAGAGCGGTGTGAGACCTTCGAGGCTGCAGGAATTTAGAGGAGCCTGATGGCATGCGATCACTCTGTTGAGGTCCCCCAGTATAGCCCCTGCACAGACTTGATGAGAACTTAGATGGAGGATGCGTACGACGGAGACAAGAGTGAGACGCTTACCCTCAGCGAAGACGAGAAAGAGAGAGAGAGGTGATGCCGAGGGGATGGAGAGGAGGTTCCAGACGCTTTCAACGAGAACCCTGAGGATGATGAAGCGATCAGACGACGACCGCTGAAAAGTATCCATTAATACCGCCGGGATAGGAATTTTGAGTGCGTAAGTTGACTGTCAGGGGGAGTGTGTGGAGACCTGTGAGGAGAAGAGGAGAGAGCAGAGAGTTAACACCGGTGTAGTGGAGAAGAGAGAGGGGAGGCGAGGGCGTGGTACTCGACCTTGGGGGGGGCGAGCGAGAACAAGGGAGAGGTGGACCAGAGGTCAATTGAGTTCGAGCTGTTGATGAGATGAGAGAGGAGTGGTATGTCCCTGAGGGCGGAGAGAGAGAGAGGCAGAGACCGAGTCGCTGAGAGTGAGTAAGAGACCGAAACTCGAGAGAGACGGCGCGCGAACGCTGCGCGTGAGGAGAGAACGGGGATTCCCTACGGGATTCCGTTTGCATGTTCTGTGGAGTGATGCTAGGCGCAGACACCCGGACCGTACCCTGAAAGCCCGAAGAGGATGAGGGCGAGCTTGATGAGTTTCGGAATTGGGTCCCCAGTGAGGAGAGCTCCGTATCCGGTATTTACTCTTGTTATTTGTTAGCATTCTCTGTTGCGACGCGAGTGATGCCGCAGATTGAGCCGACGAGATGTTGCCTTTGAGATCCGAGAGATTAGAGTGAGAGAGGTTGACGGGTGCATGATTGAGCTTGACGCGAGACCGAGAGAATTCGATCCGAGATAACGGGAACATGGACATGACCCGAGTAATTGAGGATGGCGGAGCGATTTGGGTAGAGTGAAGTTGGAGAGAGGAGCTAGAAGAATGGTACTTGGAGATGAGATTGAGAGAGAAGTTGCGGTGAGAGAGACAGAGACCCAGAGATCGGGGGGGTGGGGGGAGGAGGGAGGGTGCGGGTGGGGGGCGGGGGGGGGGTTGGGAGGTGTGGGAGGAGAAAACTAATTATTTTAAATTTTGTATGACACATTTGGTTTGCCTGAACATCGTTAAAGTATGTCATTCTACACATTTTTTTTTCTTTATATCTTTAGGCTCTCTTCTCTCTCACGTCATAACACCCCTCTCTACTTTTTCCTCCCCTCTCTCTCTCCCCTCTCTTCTCTCTCTCTCTCCTCTCTTTCCTTCTCTCCTCTTCCTCCTTCTCTCTCTCTCCCTCTCTCCTCGTCTCGCTCCCATACCTTCTCTTTCTTCTCCTCCTCTTCCATCTTTTTCTCCTCCCCCTCTTTAACCTCCCAATTCTCCTCTATTTTTTTCTTCCCTTCTGTCCCCTTCCTCTTCTCTCCTCTCTCCTCCTCCTCTGCACTCCCTCTTTTCTCCCACCTCTTCCCTTCTCTCCCCCCCCCCCCCCCCCCCCCCCCCCACCCCCCCCCCCCCCCCCCCCCCTGAAGTGGTTGATGGAGGTAATGTAAGTGGTGATGGTAATTAATTCAAAGGGGTTTATAGTTGAGGGTTATTAAGCAGTTTTAGTTATTGATGACCGATATTATGTACAACCTAGAGATGAGAGAGAGAGGGGGGGAGATGAGAGAAGAGGAGAGAGGAAGAGAGA
>JAPQNM010000001.1:2390120-2435120 GCA_029783475.1 Metacarcinus magister | reverse complement strand
TAAGAAATATACGGTTTCATTTGACTGTGTAATTATTAGTCTAAGAACAAATATTCATAATGACAGTTGTAGAGTTTAATTAGGTCTATCAGATGCAGCTAATAGGTTGTTAGGATTCATTGGTAGAAGTATTAAAAGTAGAAGTGTTGAGGTTATTTTGAAGTTGTATATAGTGTTAGTCAGACCTCACCTTGACTATGCAGTGCAGTTTTGATCACTGTATTATAGAGTGGATGTAAGTAATAAGGGGGAATAGGATTAACAGGAACTACCTAGTGCATGACTCCGGGCCTTTTGTAGCACACACCTCGCAAGTAAGAATGTGACTTTGAAACAGACTCAGGAACACGAAGTCCAGTAAGATTAAGCAGCTTAAGGCTATGATAGAGATGGAGAAAGGTGAGATAAAGCAAGGTAAAGATAGGGACACGGAAGAAGAGGAAGATAATGATGGTTTTTGGCCTTCCAATACCTCGCAAAATGAAAGAATGCCAAGACTACAGGAATTCGTCAACCAGGAAGCAGGAATGAGCGGATTTTTTCACCTCCCATCCTATCTTCACCCTTTCCTAACCCTCACTCACCTTAACCTCACTTTTTTTTCACCTCCCACCCTTCCCTCACCCTTAACTCACATTTTCATCATCTCCCAACCTTTCTTCACCTTCCCTAACCCTAACCTCACCTTCCCTAACCTTAACCTCACTTCTACTCACCCTTCCCCCACCCTGACTCACCTTAGCTCTGTCCCTGATGAGTTTGTGTTGAAGTGGAGTGACAGGATGCATGGCTTGAGTCCTTAGGTGGAGTGAGGCGGTGAGGAGCTAGATAACCTGCTGCTGTTTCTTTGCCTATCTCTACAGCTTCAAGGTGGTGGGCGGCCAGCTGGTGTATGATATCTTGCAGCGACTGGCAGCTGGTTTTTCGGATAAGGAGGTGTGTTGTGTTAGTTATAAGTGTACAGTTGTTTGGGGTTGAAATTATATATGAAAGTTATTTGGGGTTGAAATTATATATACAATTGATTGATAATGTATAAATAATGGATTAATTGTACAGTTGTTGGGGGATTGAGAAATTATATATAAATGATGGGTTGTTGTGGGTTGTTTTGTTAATATTAATAATTGTAGATTTGTTTGGGGTTGAAATTATATATAAATAATGGGTTGTTATGCTGTTATTATTCATGGTTTAAACTAAGGGATGAATGATTTTTAGCGATTAGGTCTGTGTGTGTGTGTGTGTGTGTATTCACTGTACAGTCTGCTGCTGGTCTCTCTCGAGACAGCCGGCCGTCCGCCTATGGAAAGAGCTCAGAGCTCATACTGACCAATCTTTGGGTTGGACCGAGACCACTCACACACAACACACCGGGACGAGGTCACAACTCCTCGACTTACATCCCGTACCTACTCACTGCTAGGTGAACAGGGGCTACACGTGAAAGGAGACACACCCAAATAATCTCCGTCCGCCCAGGGGATCGAACCCTGGCCTCCTCGGTTGTGAGCCGAGTGCGCTAACCACTACGCTAGCGGACCGTGTGTGTGTGTGTGTGTGTGTGTGTGTGTGAGAATGTGTATGTGTGTGTGAAAAACTATATACCTAACCACCACAGTATCAAAAAACTACCAACAATAAACCCTTTTTCTCCCAGTACTAACAATCCACACACATGCAAACTAAGTACTTCAAAAACTAAACAAACATAAACACACCTTCATTAACCCCTCAACACAAACTACATTATAATCCTCTCTAGGTGGAGCTGATTCTTCTGCTTGTGCTGCTGTGTGTTGGCTTGAACCTGCTTAAGGACAACCCTCTCACCCTCAAGATACAGACCAAGGCAACACAAGCACAGCAGAACATAGCAGAAGCACAAGCAGAAGTAGCAGCTCTTCTTATCTTAGGTTCCGGCTAGCTAGATCCTCATAACCTAACCTCATTTATATCTTCCCTCGTTACCTCCTTCCTTCTCTGTACTTAAAATAATAATAATAATGTGTTGTGTTTCACCTTCATGTAACACACTCAAGTCAAGAAAAATATATGAATTAACACATAAGAAAGTATATCAAATGTCAATAAAACTAATACACATGCAAGGAAATTGACATCATTCATATATAAAAAGTTAGTGGAAGAAAACTACTCGAGAAATAGTATAGAATGTTAATGAAACTATAATACACATGCAAGGGGGAGAAAATATTAATGGATAGGAAAATAAAAAGTAAATAGATGAAATATTGATATGAAAACCTAAAGAAAATCAACAAAACTTTAGAAAAATAAATAAATAAATAAATAAACACGAACATTAATACAAAAAGTCAATGAAACACCACACCGTAGGAAATAATTGTATACTTTTCATCATCATCATCATCATCATTATCATTATTATAACACCAATTATGAAAATGCCAAAAGTGTGACATTATTACAAACATCAACTTAACACTACAACAGAACCTTAGCTGAGAGGCATATTGCATATATCACTTGCATATCAGCGGTTTTATTGCCTAGTGTAACATAGAGGGCTCAGCCACACCTCTAAGTTGACCTCAAGACGGTTTATACACTCAATGAAACACCACCACCACCACCACCACCACCCGCCACACCCACACACCTGTTCGGGTATCTAGGTGAGGGAGAGAGGGACAATTGTGCTTCTCTGGGCATCTATCTCTTTGTGCTAGACTGTGCGTTGCCTTCAGAGTCAAATATATGTAGTAATAATAATGATTTGTAAGTCTCCTGGTATCATTATCCTCTTCTATACCTTTTCATGTATAGGAGAGGTATGTATTGTGTTATTTTCATTATTATCTTCATCCCTCGCGTCCCTGCACTTAGCATAGCACTGAGGGAGGGACAGACTCGGGAAATGGAAATGTTTGTATTCGCTCGGACCCGGAAGTCAAGACACGCATTTCAACATTAATTATTTGCAGTTATGTCGAGGTGTGGAATGCAATATTATGGGTCCTATTTCTTCGTTTTCTCTCTCTTCTTTTTTCCTTTGGTAGAGAGAAAGTGTCTATATCTATAAAATAAATCATAGTACAGACATTCTTAAGAGACAATTTATACTATTTTCATGTATATATTTTTTTACGATTGACCTTCTCGGTAAAATTAAATGTTTCCTTTTCATGTATAGGTCAGGTCAAGCAGATTCAGTCAAACGGGCCAGGCAGGTCAGGTCAGGTTAGGTGGTTGTATTGAACAGACAAACACAAAGGCAGACAGTACATTCCTCGTGTGTGTGTGTGTGTGTGTGTGTGTGAAAAAGCAAACAACATCACCACTGTTTACTAAGCCACAAACACCATCATTTTCTACCTATAGCGAAGAGTAAACACATTATTTTCCTCCCTCGCAACACAATCAGACCTCACCTTGACCTTGCAACACACAGGGATCAATGACAACACGACACAACACCACCAGCAACACATAAGCTGCAACACAGACCCAGCCGAGTGTTGCGGATTAGCTGCCGACACTAGGTAAGGTCAGGCTGTTTTGGTGCGGGAAATGACCTTATTCCTGTCTTTTTGTGGTGGTGTGGTGGTTGTGGTGGTAGTGGTGGTGGTGGTGGGATTATGCCGGGATTTAAGCGTACGTATCATTCTTCCTCTTTCTCTTCTTCATCATCTTCTTTTCCTTCCTTCTTCATTTTCCTTTCCTTCTGTTTCCTTATCATCTAATTCTTCCTCTGCATTATTTATTTCCTTCATCATCTTCATCTATGTCTTAAGTCCATCTTTATCAACCTTTATTTTTCATATTCCTAAATTATTTCCTCATCCTGCAAATCTTCAAAAATGTTTCCTCCTCCTCCTCCTCCTCCTCTTCTAAGGTTTTCCTCAGATATGTAAATAAGTATGTAAGTGTTCCCTCACACTAACACATACATACTAACAGCCTGTGAGGGTTTGCATGTACGTACACACACACTCACACTACCCACACATTGTTTTGATTATGTCAGAAGGAGCTCAGTATGGAGGGCTTCGTGATAGCAACCCTGTGTGTGTGTGTGTGTGTGTGTGTGTGTGTGTGTGTTGAAGTCCTTATGCTCTTCTTCTCTCCTTGTCATCTTCTTAAACTTTTTTGTATCGTAAGTTTAAGTTCATATTTCTATCTCTCTTTCTAAAACGTCAAACATCGTCTTGTATTTCTAGAACAGGTTTCGTTAATTGGGTTCGTTCGTTAAGCATACCTCCCTTACACTAAAGCGTTGCGTTAATTAACACCGTAACTCGCTCGCTCTTGAACACATTTCCAGATCATAAATAAATCCAGAATATCACTTACATGTACAAAAATCACACTGACTGAGGGAGCGAACTACTGATTCTAGCGAGGACATGCGCGGATATAACCTCAAAAAACAAGACCTCGGGATTTTCTGAACCAAAACTGACACTGGAAACACATCAACACAACACAGCAACACTTCCTCTTCTCCTCTTCCTCTTCCTCTTCCTGGGAGGCTTATACACTCTCCTTACAAGTGGGAGTCAATACATACTCTCCTTCCTGACCATAAGCGGAGAGTCCCAACACACGTAACACTCTCCATACAACACTGTGTTCCGTCCAACCTTCCTAACCAATATCCGCTACACACACGGTGGTTCCTTGGAGGTAAACACTAATAAATGATAGTAAACAAGCTAGGACAAGGTAGCTACACATGGGTAAACAATAGCATTCAAGAGTAATATCTATCTGCTAAAAATTTCCGCTCAGTGGCTTACTACCTTTAGACTTAGCATTGGGTAGTATATTAGTATTTTTTTCATTTATTTGAGGGTTGTGCGTGGTGGCTACACTGCTCTAAGGTAACTACCAAGCACCGGCAGGCATCTACAAACACCTCACACACACACACACACACACACACACACACATGGCAGATGGTTTGTCCAGAGGAACTGCCAAGCCAAAAACTCCGAAGTGGAAGACCAAGCGAAAGGGAGACGGTTAGGCTGTACATGGGCGTGTGTGGGTGTGTGCGGGTGTGTATGGGCGCATCCACATCACCCACCCTATCACCCACCGTCACCCGCCACCCACAGCGCTCGTAAGGGTTAAGGAAGAGGCATTTAAGGGGAAACTAAACTCTTTCCCCTAAATGATCTCTGGGCCTCCACCTGAATCTATGGTCACCCGCCTCCCTCCCCCACATCCCCTCTGAGAACAGTGCCGGGTCTGGGGGTTCAGGGGTGGGCCGACTCACCACCCTGGACCCCCCATCTACTAGGGAGGCCACCAGGTGAGTGCGGGGGGGCGGGGAGGGCCAGCAGGAGGCTAAGTTAGGGGTGGAAGCAGATGTGGTTAGTAAGGGGGAAGGAGGGTCGTGGAGGCAGGTTGGGGAGGAGAGAGGAGAGGAGTTGAGAGGGAGGGAGCGAGGACGAGAGGGAGCAGACACTTCTAAGGAGAGGGAGGCACCGAGTGGGCGGCGGGTGCGTGAGCGGGCGGGGCTGTAGTGGGAGTGTCGGGTGAGGGCGGGGCCTGACGAGTGAGACGATGGGGGGGTAGTGGCTCCCGGCAGCTGACTGATCTTCTGTAGGACGTCTTGAAGCTCTCTTGTTGCGGGTGAAGGGGGGAGGGTGGGTGAGGTGGGGGCGGGGGGGGAGGGCGGGGAGGTGGGCGGGAGGCTGGAGACATCCGAGGCGTGTGGCCCGATGGATGAGGCGGGTGAGGCCATTGCAAGGACACACCCGGGAGAGGACACGCGTATACCACCTCGACCTTCACTCTGGGGGAGGTGTGAGGGTGAGTACTGATGATGATGATGTGACCTGCCTGCTGTACCCTGCTGTCACCTGCTGCTGCCTGGCCTTAACCTGCTATTTAACTGCTGTTCCGATAATCTCCTGCTAAGATTCTACGCTTGTTCCGATTGTTCCGATTTGATTTTTTTCTCGATAATACTTAAGAATAAATGTATAAATATCGGAAATTATTCTATACGAAGCCTTGAGTGTTATTTTAGTGAAGGTTTTAACGTTTATACAAAAAAAAAATGTTTCTACGAGCACTAAAAAGATGTTATTAGTCTTTGTCTGTCACTATCTACAAATACAGACATATATTATCCTTTTAATAACTATCTATTTAATATATTAGGAATGATTTGACTATAACTATTACCACCACCACTACTACTACTACTACTACTACTACTCCCACTACTACTACTACTACTACTACTACTACTACTACTACTCCCACTACTACTACTACTACTACTTAGGTTTAGGGGAGAAAAAGATCATTAATTAAACACCTCTGGATATATGAAGAAAAAAAAATAATAATAATAATAATAAAAATATATCAAGTTTAGAATATGAACTGAAAAAAAAATATATGTAGTTTTAGGGAAAAATTATCCTTCTCTCCCCTACCTAACCTACCCTTTTTTTTTACCTCCCTGCTACCTTACCCTGCTGTACCCTGCTACTTTACCTTACTTTACCCTGCTTTACCTGCTACTTTACCTTACTACTACCTTACACCTTGACGCCCACACCTGTCGCTACACACCTGTAATGCGCCTCCACAGGTGTAGCTTGAGCTCTGCGACCCTTCAGGTGTGGAGACGGAGCCTGGAAAGGTGTGGGCAAGGTTAATGAGATGCAGGTGTGTGTGTGTGTGTGTGTATGTGTGTATGTGTGTGTGTTTTATATTGATTCATTTTGTTTTTTCATTGTATTGCATTTTTTTGTTTTTTTTATTCTAGTTTTATCATTGTAATTTTTTTTTCTCAAGTTTGTTACATTGTGTTTTGTTTTTTTATATATATATTTTTTGCTTTTCTATCTAAGATGCAGTGTGTGTGCGCGTGTCTGTGTACGTGTGTGTATATTTTGCTGTGTACGTATATATATAAAATAAAAAATAAAAACACGGCTGCTTCCTATACGCGCTAAAAATGACAAATAATAATAATAATAATAATAATAATAATGATAACAATAAAATAGATATATAAATAAACAAATAAAAAAGTGCTTTCAATAATTTTATCCTGAAGCAGCGAATAAATTAAACTTTGCCGTGTGTGTGTGTGTGTGTGTGTGTGTGGTGTGTGTGTGTGTGTGTGTGTGTGTGTGTGTGTGTGTGTGTGTGTGTGTGTGTGCAGGCAGTGAGGAAGGTTAGTGTCCCGTGCCTTCCTGTGTCTATCAGTCTATCTATCTAGGTGAGAAGGGAAGCAGTGGTGGTGGTGGTGGTGGTGATGTGGTGGTGGTGGTGGTGGTGGTGGTTGAGGTAGTAGTGGTGGTGGTGGTGGTGAAAAAAAAATGTTTAACTAATATAATGTTTAGAGATGCCTTAATATTCCTCTCTTTCATATATTTTCAAACACTGATAAATCTATGTATAATTAGCACTAAGGAGGAGTAGAAATTAATCTTAAGTAATTAGGATAGAACACTTAAATACTTAAATACTTAATACTTAATACTTAACTCAAGGTAAAAAAAAATATGAACAAATTGAAACAGAATTATGATTATTAGACAGTAAAAAGTTAGGTTAGCATTGACTGTCCTATTACTACACCTATCCTCTCTGTCTGTCTGTCTGTCTGTCTATCTGTCTGTCTGTCTGTTTGTCTATCTGTCTGTCTCCCTCCTTGTCTGTCTGTCTATCTATCTCCCTGTCTGTTTGTCTGTCTGTCTATCTGCCTGTCTCCCTATCTGTCTATCTGTCTGTTTGTCTGTCTGTCTATCTGTCTATCTCCCTATCTGTCTGTCTGTCTATCTCCCTGTCTGTCTGTCTGTCTATCTCCCTCCCTGTCTGTCACTGGGATGCTAGACAGAGGTATGTATGTATGTATGTATGTATGTAAGTGCAAGACAGATGCATGAGTAGACAGTAACTTTAGACAGGTGCCACGTAACGCAACATAAAGCAGAGAGGAGGTAGCAAGAGACAAGAAAAGAGTAGAAAAAAACAATGACTCTGCATACTACAAGCCTTTCACACACACACACACACACACACACACACACACACACACACACACACACACACACACACACACATACACACACATACACACACACACTCTTCCTCTACCTCCTCCTCCTCCCCCAAAGCAAGATGTGTGTCTCCAGAGAAAAGCTTCCGCCTCCACCCTCACCCAAAGTAAGGAGTCTGTGGGCGGAAGAAGAAGCCTCAGGAAAGGGAAATAAAGGGAGGGAAATAAGGGAGGGAAAAAAGGGAGGGAAATAAAGAGAGGGAAATAAAGGGAGGGAAATAAAGGGAGGGGAATAAAGGGAGGGGAATAAAGGGAGGGGAATAAAGAGAGGGAAATAAAGGGAGGAAAAAAAAAAGGGAGGGTTGTGTGTATGATAGAAGAAAATGATGATACAAATAGAGGAATATGGAGAGGGAGGGAAGAAAGGGAGGGAAATAAAGGGAGGGAAATAAAGGGAGGGAAATAAAGAAAGGGTTTGTATGTACGCTGGAAGGAAATTATTATACAGACAGGAAAAAATATTAGTAAGGAAAAGAGAGAGAGAGAGAGAGAGAGAGAGAGAGAGAGAGAGAGAGAGAGAGAGAGAGAGAGAGAGAGAGAGAGAGAGAGAGAGAGACCTGAAACAACAACAACAACAACACCAGCACATAAGGAAGGGAAACGCAACACACAGGACAACACAATCTATTTTTTTTTGTTTTATTTTCTTTTTGATGAAGAAAGTCAGAAAATATTGTTCATGTAATTTTTTTTTTTTGTGTGTGTTTAAACTAATATATTTATGAGTGTAAAAAATATGAAATCAGTATTAAAAGGTGTAATTTCTAAGAGCCTGTGTTAATATGGGTTAATTTTGTTGTTGTTTTTGATGAAGAGATGAAGAAAATATTGTTCATGTAATTTTTTTGTGTGTGTTTGGATCTGAAAAGTTGATTATCTATATATATTTTGTTGTTTTTTTTATAGAGATGAAAAATATATATTGATAATCTATTTATTTTGTGTATGGATCTGAAAAATTATTAATCTATATTGTATAACTTGCATTTTCAACTCTAATAAATCACGAATATCATTACGACTAAAAAAAAACAGTTAACACATGTATATATATATGCAATAACCACCTTAACATATACTAAACATTAATTATTTACTTATATCAACATACACACTAATAATCTTCTTAAAACTATCTTATAATATAGTATAGGAATAAATTATGTATATCAGTTACAATTTATAGTACACCTGCATTATTTACCTAACTCTCCTCCTCCTCCTCCTCCTCCTCCTCCTCCTCCTCCTCCACCCACCTGATCTGTAGAGGTAGTGGTGGCAGTGGTGTGAGGGGAAGGGTGGAGGGTGGTGGTGGTGGTGGTGGTGGTGGAAGGGCAGCGGGTCTCCCATAGACTTGACAGAGTTCACCTCAGTACAGCCTCCTCTCATCACTACTACTGGGTATAACTCTGGCTTGGCGGCGACCTGGGGGTGGTGATGAGTGGTGGTGAGTGTGTGTGTGTGTGTGTGTGTGTGTGTGTGTGTGTGTGTGTGTGTGTGTGTGTGTGTGTTTGGTTGTGTGTGAAATACTGAAAAATTAATCTTCTCTTTCTCTCTCTCTCTCTCTCTCTCTCTCTCTCTCTCTCTCTCTCACCTCATTACCTCAGCAGATAGACCTAATTTGAATAAACCTCGGAGGTAATTTATGTGCATGAAGATCAGGAGGAAGAGGAGGAGGAAGAGGAGGAAGAGGAAGGAGGAGGAAGGAGGAGGAAGGAGAAGAAGAAAAAAAGAAGAAAAAAAATGAAAAGAAAAAAGTATAAATTTGATAACAATAAAAACTAAAAATCTCTCTCTCTCTCTCTCTCTCTCTCTCTCTCACCCACCTCAGAGTAGGGGGGAGGGGCCAGCATATCACCCCCACACTTCCTGATGCCGTGGTGGTGGTGGTGATGGTGGTGGTGGTGGCGGGGGGGGAGGTGGGAGGAGTAGGATCTGTGGAGACGGTAGGATAGGAGTGAGGTTGTCTCGCTGGAGGATGTATCGTCTGGGAGGAAGTAGCGGTCGTAGTAGGCGTTGGGGTGACGACGGTCGTAGTAGTCGTATACGCTGCGGCCTGGGGAGGTTAGGTTAGGTTAGGTTAGGTTAGGTTAGGTTAGGTTAGGTGTGGTGTGGTTAGGTGAGGTGAGGTTAGGTTAGGTTAGGTTAGGTTAGGTGTGGTTAGGTGAGGTGAGGTTAGGTTAGGTTAGGTTAGGTGAGGTGAGGTTAGTTATGCATTAATTTTTTTTTCATTAATATTTTCAGTTTTATATTATTTTTTTCTTATTCATTATTATTATTATTATTCTCATTTTATTCTATTTTCTTTTTTTAGGTGATAGACTCCATAATTTGTGTATATTTCTTTTATTTCAACTATTTAAATCATCATCATCATTATTACACTTCTCTCTCTCTCTCTCTCTCTCTCTCTCTCTCTCTCTCTCTCTCTCTCTCTCTCTCTCTCTCTCTCTCTCTCTCTCACCTGCCAACATAGCATCATAGATATGTTGTTCTAGAGGGTCAAAGGACGGCCTTGCAGCTTCACTATAGGGCGGGGGGGCGGGGTAGGGCGTGGGCGGCAGGAAGGGTAGGGGCGGGCCGTACATGGGCGTGTCATCCGAGGGCGTGGGCGTGCAGTAGGCGTGGGCGTGTCCTAGTGTCTGTGAGGCTGATGATTCGTATATTTTCCTTCGCCTCCAGTACCCACAGCCAGCCACACACAGCACTACCACAGCAGCCACCATCACCCTGTACACACACACAGCATACGTACATGGGTTAGAATACGTACATGGGTGAGAATACGTACATGGATTATGATACGTATAAGTACATGGGTCACAATATGCACATGTAGATAGATTTAAGTACACATGGGTTGAATTATATGTATGTATTGTCACTCACTCACACACACACACACACACACACACACCACTTAATCCTTTATAAGTAGAATCAAACACCACTTAAATAATCTCAAACCTACTTAAATAAACCCTAAAAATACTTAAGTGAACCCTAAAAATATTTAAGTAAATCCTAAACCCTAAAAATAAAAAAAAACCTAAACCTATTTAAATGTATAAGTGAAACAAACTGACTTACCAAAAATACCAATTGGTCCAGATGGGGAGGGGGGGCGGGGCTTGCACGGGGGGGAGGGGCTGGCGGAGGGTGGTGCCAGGTTGGGGTGGAGCCTGCAGTGGGGGGGAGGGGGGAGGGGACTGAGGGGGCCAGGGGCGCTCAGGGGGGTCACAGCAGCGAGTGGGGCGATCATCACAGCTGGCGAGGTCAAGGCAGGTCAAGGAAGGTCAAGGAAGGTCAAGGAAGAAGAAGGTCAAGATTAGTAATGATGATGATGATAAAAATAATAAAAATAATAATAATAATAATAAATAATAATATTGTAAAAAATAATAAACTCTAGGGTACAATTTTGCCACATTTCAATTACATTTCAACTGACAGGAATAATTAGACGTGTATGTATGCATGTGTGTGTGTGTGTGTGTGTGTGTGTGTGTGTGTGTGTGTGTGTGTGTGTGTGTGTGTGTGTGTATACTCACATAATCTTGCCTGCCTCACAGGAACCCGCTGGAATCTAAAAAAAGAGAGAGAGAGAGATTAATGCAACATGACACCACGAGAGAGAGAGAGAGAGAGAGAGAGAGAGAGAGAGAGAGAGAGAGAGAGAGAGAGAGAGAGAGAGAGAGAGAGAGAGAGCTGTGTGTGTATTGAGCGAGCACCTCTCAAGGCTACTCTTTGTCGTACACAAGTCCTATGTAGGTCAGTAGGAGTGTGCGTGTGTATGTGTGTGTGCGCGAACCTGTGTGCGTGTACGTATTCGTGTGCACCTATGTATGTATGTATGTATTGTGACTGTGAGCACTTCCTTGTTTTTTTATTATTGTGAAATACATATTATCTTTTTCTTCATCTTCCTGCAACAGAAAACGAAAGATATTTATTATTAAAAAAATATATTCAAGGGATGGCTTTGTTATTTTTGAATATTTATTACAAACTATAAATTTAATCAGTAAAAATCCCTTGAAATTGTACTATTGCATAATTTTGTTTTATACGTTAATGTTAAAAATTAATGAAGGGAAGAATAAACATAGTGGTAATAATGTTTTAAAGTGCAGATAGTGTTAGAAAATGTCTAATATTGATCTTATTGAATATATATAATAAAATTTGTAAACATTCAAATCAATCCTGAAATTATAAATGAAAGGAAAATTTTATCATTGTTTTCTGTACATAAAAAAATATATACAATTTGACGAAGAAAAAATAAAGAATGTATTAAGATTCTAACATGAAATACAAAAAAATATATATGTATACGATTGTTAAGATGAATAAATAAATAAATACATAAGTTAATATATAAATAGATTTGGAAATAAATAAATAATACAAGATGGACGAAGATGAGATAGCTAAAACACACACACACACACACACACACACACACACACACACACACACACACACACACACACACACAAGCCTTAAGATCCACTTTATCCTTATATTTAAAGGAGAAACAACTCTATTGATCTGACGCCAACCGGTTACACACACGTGACTGTCTGCTTCCTGTGTGTGTGTGTGTGTGTGTGTGTGTGTGTGTGTGTGTGTGTGTGTGTGTGTGTGTGTGTGTGTGTGTTGGTGATGGTGGTGATAGTATTAGTATTAGTGGTGGTGGTGGTAGTAATAGTAGTAGTGGTAGTAATAGTAGTAGTAGTAGTAGTGGTGGTGGTGGTGGTGGTGGTGGTGGTGGTGGTGGTGGTGGTGGTGGTGGTGGTGGACACTGTTAACCGGGTCAGGTTGAATGCCTCTTCACCTTTAGGTTGAATATTGACTGTAGGTTCCTTCTCCTCGCGCGCGCACTCACACACACACACACACACACACACACACACACACACACACACACACACACACACACACATGGAGCGGCGGTAAGTATATAATGCATGCACGTGTGTGTGTGTGTGTGTGTGTGTGTGTGTGTGTGTGTGTGTGTGTGTGTGTGTGTGTGTGTGTGTGTGTGTGTAGAAAGTGTAAGAAAAAAGTAAAATAAGGAAGAAGAAGAAGAAGAAGAAGAAGAAGAAGAAGAAGAAGAAGAAGGGAATGAAGAGACACACAGAGAAAGAAATTAAAGAAAGAATAATAGAAAGAAAGATAAACAAAAGAAAAACAAAGACAAACAAGACAAAATGTATAAAAAAAAAGACGAAACAAATAATAATAAAAAAAATCAAATCAAAACCAAAACCAAAACGAAATAAATAAATAAATAGATCAATAAATAAATAAATAAATAAATAAACTAACTAACTAACTAAATAAATAAATGTCCCAACCAAAACAAAACGAAATAAATAAATAAATAAATAAAATAAATAAGTGTGCCTTGAAATCCAAAGAAAACGTGTTGCCAGCCCTCCGTACCTGCTTTCCTCCCACCACAGTCAGCAGGAGCAGGAGGCAGCAGCAGCAGGTCAGCAGGTAGAAAGCAGACGACTCCATCTTCACTTCCTGACTTCTCTTTATTATCTCACTTATTTATTTATTTATTTCTTGCTTCGTTCGTTTGTTCCTTATTTTCCTTCCTTTTCTTCCTTCCTTCCTTCCTTCTTTTCTTTCTTCCTTTCTTCCTTTCCTTCCTTCCTTCCTTCCTTAGCAATAATCTTTTAATGACTTTGGGATCTTGACTCTTATTCCCTCCTTCATTAAGCCCTCAATTGCCTTCTTCTCCTCTCTCTCTTCTCTCTCTTCTCTCTCTCTCTCTCTCTCTCTCTCTCTCTCTCTCTCTCTCTCTCTCTCTAAAGGAAGGTTATGAGAAGATATTGGAAGGTTTTAAAATTTTTCCTTTTCTTTATTTGTTTTTTTTTCTTTTCTTTTTTTTATATTCTCGATTAAGATAGATTTTCCTTAAGTTACATCTATATCTATCTATTACACGAAGAATATTATTTCAATTTGATTTTCATAAGATTTGTTTTCCTTATTTTTCCTTTTTTCTCTCTTTTTTCTTTTTTTTCTTGTTATATCGAATTATAGAATTAATTTAGTATACCATATAATTCTTTCCCCTTCTTCCCTTCTCCTATTCTTCTTTCTTCGTATTTCTTCACTTCTTTATCTTCTATCTCCCTTTTCCTTTTTCCTTTCAATTACTCTTACGTTGCATTATTCCTCTTCTTCCTCTTGCATCCCCTCTTGGAAATGACACTCCTTACGTCTACACACATCTCCTCTTGCATTTATTTATTTATTTATTAACATTATTCGTTTATTCATACTTTCGTTGAGCGAGTGTTAACAAATAAATAGTTTGATATGAAAGTGTAAATTCCACACTTCACACTTTTTTATATAAATGATTCGTCTTTATAAACATACATACATACATACACGTACACACACACAGGAATTATATTTTTATCAATTAAGTTATCAAAATCTGGTTAACTTTTTCATAATTCCAATTTCTTCTTATTTCATATATTTGTTAATTTGAGTTCAGATTTTTTTCTTCACTTTAATCAGTTTTCTTTCAATTTCGTTTATTTTTTTTTCTTCATGAACTAATTTGATAAACTAATGCAATGTTTGTTTACCTTCCAAAAACAACAACAACAAAAACGTGGCGCCGATGTTCATTTGTTTTTTCTTCTTTCTTTATATTTCATTCTATTTCTATTCATTTCAATTCATATATTTTTAAACATCACATCACATCACATCACATTACATAACAAAACACAAATTATCACTGTTTACATATTATTAATTTTCTTTATGTTAATTATAAGTAATATTTATACACTTTTTTAATACAAATATACTTTGAAATGCGTCTTATACACCGGTTAATGTATCTTTTTTATTATTATATTCAGTTATTACTACTTATAAAATTGTCTTCTATTGTTTTCATTGTTTTGTTTCTTCGTTTTCTTACCAAGGCCCCGTAATATTTGGAGGAGGAGGAGGAGGAAGAGGAAGAGGAGGAAGGAGGAAGGAGGATAATGTGAAGGACAAGGACGAGGATGATAAGAAAGTCAAAATAAATTCAAAAACAAAACAAAAAACAAAACAAATACTAAATAGAATTACAATTGAGTTCGTTTCATCTCATTTTGTTTTTTTTTCATTAAACTGTTATCGTAAATCTAATATCTCTTTTTTTTATTATTTCTTAATTTTAAACTATATTTTCAAAACACTTAATTATTTCGGTTTTTATCTTATCGTTATCTTTTTTTTTATCAAGAGTTTTCATTATTTAACTTATTTTTCTTTTCTAATTTCCTTCCTTCCACTTGTTTTAATTTTTTTTAATATATCCTTCAATTTATTAAACTTTTCTTCCACTTATTCTTTTTAACTTTTCAATAGGTCTTAATATATAGTTTTAATCACCTATTTCTTCCTTTTATTTCCTATCCCAATTTCTTTATTTTAGCAAACCAATTTCAAACACAATTTCACGCACGTATTTTGAACGCTGGCAATTTTTTTTTCTTCATTAATTTTCATCTTTTCAGCTCACGTAGCGGAAGAGGAAGAAAATATATGTATAAAATATGTATGTTTCTTTTATTTCCTTACTAATAACACGATGAAGTTAATTGAATCCGTATTTCTGATTTCGTATTAGTTATTCTTTTAGTATAAGTAATTTTAAATATATATCGTTTTACATTTATCTTAATATTTTCGTTTTTGAATTGGTAATATATTTTTTTAAACGTTCGTGATACAATTTATTTCCCTTTAATCAAATATTTCCAGATTTTTTCTAAACAATTAATTATTTTCTTCATTTATCATTAATATCTTTACTTTTTTATATTATACGAAATCAAAATAGTTAATAAAAGAAAAAAAATCTCATTGATTAAGGAAATTCCCTAAAAATTCGATTATTCTCGAGTCCCGAAAAAAAATATCAGAGAATAACAATAATAAATAACAACAATAATAACAACAATAACAAAAATCAATTAATAAGTAAACATTCAATACTTAATAAGGAACACAAGATTGGAAGCTCAGGAGACGTAACTTAACAAAACAATTTCAAACTACTTTTTTTTTATATATATACACGTTATCTTCGTGTTACAAGTCGAAGCAAGTTCATTAAAGTTTAAATTAATACCAATCTGAACTTGCCTGCCTGACGTACAAGCAGTGTTGCCATATAAGTGGTAATACAGTGTTGCCATATACGTGTCTACTTCAAATAATAATAATAATAAGGGTAATAAAAATGTATAAGCGTTAATTTGTTATCTATACACGATTCGATTCCTTATAGACGAGTTATACACATTTATCACTTTTTGTTGAACTCTCTCTCTCTCTCTCTCTCTCTCTCTCTCTCTCCTCTCTCTCTCTCTCCTCTCTCTCTCTCTCTCCTCTCTCCGTGGCAGTGTCAGCTAATACATAAATAATACAGCTGTGACGTTATTTTATACATCAATATTATACATCTCATCCTTATACACATTGAAAAAAGCATTAAATTGGCTATATATCACATTTTTATTATTATTATTATTATTATTATTACTTTTTCGGAATTAAGTATTATTATTATAGAATGTTAATTAAGTAGGATGTATATATATTTTTTTTTTTTCAGTATCACTTCTTCTAAATTATTTCTACCTTTTCGAAATTAAATATATATATGAATAAAAAAAAATACTATTAAGATATATTATTATGATTTTTTTTCCTTCTCGTTTAAAGGACACAATTTTGACTCCAACGTAGACTAAATAAATGAAGATAAAAAAAATAATTAACTGATCTCAAACACGAATTCCACGCGAGTATATTTGAAATTATTATTATTTAGTATAAAAATAATAATAATAATAATAACAGAATATTATGCAACGATAGAAATATTTATATCATTAACTAACAAGGACGTTTATAAAAGACAAATAAAAAATCAATATATAAGAGTGAAAATGAATACAAATAAATAATCTTTCAAAATTATACAGACAAACACGAATACACACAAAAAAAAACTATAAATAAACGAATTTCATAAACGTTTGAATTAAAAAAACTAAAACCAATTCGAAAAAAACTAAAAAATATTAAATCTACGATAATTTAAGACAGAATATAAAGGAATGAATACAAATACTTAAAGGAATGTCTTGGGGGGTGAGGAGGGGTTTAAAATTAGAGGTCAGGTCATATGTAGGTGAAAGGAGGTCAGAGGAAGGTCACGGAAGGTCATGTTTATCCTCTCTCTCCCTCCTTCCATTTTTATCAGTTTCTCGTTTTCTTTACAGTTTTATTCCTATTTTCCCGTTTTTTCTTCTTTTTTAATCATCAATGTTTTTTTTTCTTTATGTTTCAGTTTATTTCGTTTTTTTTCACTCACAAAAAAATACAATTGTCCTTAAATTTTGGGGTTTTTTTAAAGTGTCTCAGATTTTCAATAATATTCCGTGTTCATTAATTTTCATTATTATTTTTTTTTTTTCACACAATATCAGTTCTTTCTTTCACTTATTTCCTTCTTTTTATTCGTGTTCTCTTATTCTCATTTTCTCTCAGTCTTCCTTCGTCTCTTAATCATCACATCTTCCCTTCTTCCTTCCTTCCTTCCTTCCTTCCTTCCTTCGCAAAACACAAAGAACAAGACTCAATAAGGATTTCTTTCAACTTAATCCTTATCTTCCTTTCGTTCTTCTTTTATTTTTACTGTCTTTACTTCCTCGTTTGTTCATATTATATCACTTATTATTATTATTTATTACATTATCTCACTATCTTTCTTTCTTTCTTTCTTTCATTATGGTTTTTTTTTAGTCATCCTTCACGTTCTCGTTTCTTCATGTTATTTATCACTTCTATCTTTCTTTATTACGTTTTTATTCTTCTTCCCTTCCTCCTTTATTCATTCTTTATCACTTATTATTATTATTCTTTATCAAATTATCTCTCTTTCTTTCATTACGTTCTGTTTCTTATTATTATTATTATTATTATTATATATTATTATTATTATTATTATTATCTTCCTCCTCTGCGCTTTTTTCTTTCCTTTTAAGGCAGGTCAGGTTTCATCAAGGTCACATGCATCACGTGACCTCAATACTCTTAGCTGCAAAAGGTCAAAGGGGGGGGAGGGGGAGGGAAGGGGGGGGGGAGGAAGACCTTGATAAAATAGTTAAATAGAAATTCTTCTTCGTGTTGCTAACGTGTTTAAAACGTGTTCAGGGCTAATATTTTTTTTTAATAATAATAATAATAATAATAATAATAATAATAATAATGCTGAGAGAGAGAGAGAGAGAGAGAGAGAGAGAGAGAGAGAGAGAGAGAGAGAGAGAGAGAGAGAGAGAGAGAGAGAGAGAGAGAGAGAGAGTATAAAAAAAAAAGTAAGAGTGAGTCAGGAATAAAGAAAGTAAGGAAGAGATCATTGATTAGTTTGACTCAGCTGGAGGAGGAGGAGGAGGAGGAGGAGGAGGAGGAGGAGGAGGAGGAGGAGGAGGAGGAGGAGGAGGAGGAGGAGGCACAGTTCTTCTTGAGGAGGGAACAGGATGGAGAGAAAGAGGAAAGGAAATAGAAAAATATATATACAGTCTCTCTCTCTCTCTCTCTCTCTCTCTCTCTCTCTCTCTCTCTCTCTCTCTCTCTCTCTCTCTCTCTCTCTCTCTCTCTCTCTCTCTCTCTCTCTCTCTCAATAATAATAATAATAAACTAAATCTCAGTTCAGGAAAAAAAATATTAATTAATAAAAAAAAATTCTATGAAATCAAAAATCTCTGAATATATCGTTCAACTGGATATTATTTTTTGTTCAGAATGCATCAATTGTTTTGCAAAAATCTTCACACAATCGAAGGCAAGCTATGAGTCAGAGGCGTGAATATTGCATGGAGAGAGAGAGAGAGAGAGAGGAGAGAGAGAGAGAGAGAAGAGAGAGAGAGAGAGAGAGCAAGAGAAAGAGAATATTGGCTGCACTTCCTTCTTTGCTTGCTCTCTCTCTCTCTCTCTCTCTCTCTCTCTCTCTCTCTCTCTCTCTCTCTCTCTCTCTCTCTCTCTCTCTCTCTCTCTCTCTCTCTCTCTCTCAATGCATGTGATAATATTTCTTTCGTACCAAAACAATAACTGATAAACAGAATAATAATAATGATAACAATAATAATAATAATAATAATAATAATAATAATAATAATAAATACAATTAGTAACAATATTTTCTTTCACATCAAAACCAAAAAAAATAAATAAACAAACATAATAATAATAATAAAAAGCAAAAAACTGGATAAATTCATAGATAAACCAAAAAAAACAATAAACAATAATAAAAAAATAAAATATAAACGTAATAAACACTCAAATCTCAGGTAATCCAACACTATTCTTTACCCTAGCCATCCTTATAGATCCCTAGACAAGGCTTGCAACAGGGCGCAGAGACGGTGGTGTTGCAAATGGTGATGAGTCGTTGCAACACCTAATTATCACGACTCAGGTGTACCACTCGCCCCTCTCACCCTCTCACCCTACTCCTTGGATCACCTCCTCCCGCCACTGTCTAGAGAGGGAGCCGCTGAGGAGCACACCAGCAGCACATCCTCTCCCCACGGTGGCCAGGCCCGCACTAGCCACTCAAGTCTGACTCCAAGGTTGCCATATTTTCCAGGCACTAAAAGGAACCGAATTGCCTTAAAAATATGTATAAAAAGTATTCAAAAAAGGTGACTTAAAAAAATAGGTCAAGGTTATATGTTGTTGTTTTTTTTGGTTTAGTTGAATGTTTACAATAATATATATGGGAAAAAATAATGGTTGTTCTTCCTGATCTTGGAATTAACACGATTTTTCAGCAAATTCTCACAACATGAATTATTATGATCATTATTATCATTATTATTATTTTCTTATTCTGCTTTTTCTTCTTGATGTCCACGTGAATTGCAAGGAAACAAAACAACAACAACAAAACGCCCCCCCCCCTTCACCCATACCTGTATACAAGGTTTAAAAGGACAATCCCGAGCCCATGACTGAGAGAGAGAGAGAGAGAGAGAGAGAGAGAGAGAGAGAGAGAGAGAGAGAGAGAGAGAGAGAGAGAGAGAGAGAGAGAGAGAGAGAGAGAGAGAGAGAGAGAGAGAGACTAAGATAAAAGTTTTGTGACCTTACATTCCGCTGACACACACACACACACACACACACACACACACACACACACACACACGAGGTTAAATTCCCTACACAACCTTCAGTACAAACAAACCAGTGTTATGATTACTATGAACTTACTGATAGAGGAAGGAATGTAAACAGAGAGGAGGAGGAGGAGGAGGAGGAGGAGGGGGGGAGTGTAAGCCCTTCTCCACGCCTTTCTTAACATTATCTTGCCATTCCCCTGGGCGGCACCACAGTGGAGGGTCAGGTCAGAGCACCCTCATGCGCACTATGGGGCTGTGTGCTGCCTGTCGGGACCCTCCTGAAGGTGGTGATGGGCGTGATGTGGGTATGGTGTTGGAGGGCGGCGTAGAGGCGTGCGGTGCAGCTACCACCACCACCACCACCACGTGTTCCTGCCGCAGCCCTGCCAGGTGAGGCTTGATCAACACTCAGGTACACACACACACACACACACACACACACACACACACACACACACACACACACACACACACACACACACACCTTCGGGTAAGACTCATACTGACGCCGTTTGACTGTCGTGTAGGTGGTGTGGCGCGGGAGCAGTGGGCGTGGTGGAGCGGGCGTGTGAGGCGTGGGGCAGGCTGGCCGCCGCCCACCCCTGCCCGTGCCGTTGGTGTGGTACTGGCCGTGGTGGCAGCCTGCAGCCTCGGCCTACTCAACCTGCACACCGAGTGGCGCCATTACCACCTGTGGGTCCCGCACGACTCACTCTTTGCTCAGGTGTGTGTGTGTGTGTGTGTGTGTGTGTGTGTGCGTGTGTGTGTGTGTGTGTGTGTGTGTGTGTGTGTGTGTGTGTGTGTGAGTGAGTATGTGTGTGAGTGTCAGTGTGTGAGTGTGAGTGTGTGTGTGTGTGTGTGTGTGTGTGTGTGTGTGTGTGTGTGTTACAGCTGTACCCTCAACAGCCTTCCCCCGGCAGGTGAACGCGTGGAAGGCAGAACACTTCGTGAAGGAGCCTCGGTCCCAGGTAATGTTGTGGCGCAGTGAGGGCGGCGTGGTGACGGCGCGGGCGGTGCAGGACATGTGGCGCTTCCACCAGCGTGTGGCGGCACTCAGGGTGAAGGTGGGCAGCCAGGAAGTAACGTGGGAGGACGTGTGCCTGAGGGTGCCCCGCCCACTGGTGGAGGCAGGCAACATGAGTGAGGGGATCACCTTGCCTGGGCCCGGCGCGGCACTGGGCGTCACGTGGCCTTACCTTGGCACTGAGCGAGAAGCTTTCTGCCACAAGGTTGAGGCTCGTGCTACGCGTTGCCTGGAACACACCCTGCTGGAGGTGTGGGGCATGGACGGCACGCGCATCAACAACCTCACAGACCATCAGGTCCTGCACGACGTCAACGAGCCAGGGACGCGCGCCGCCGCCACGCGCCACTTGCTGGGTGGCGTGAAGCATGACGCCGCGGGCCGCGTGGTGTGGGCTGGCTCGGCGCTGCACCTCTGGACCACACGCGTGCAGGTGAAGGACCACTTTGTGTTGGACCACAGCTCTGGGCCAGCGTGTAGACGTGGCGGGGCTGAGGTGGGAGGAAGCACTGGTGGCCGAGGTGAAAGCAATCAACGCGAGCAGGGGCGGCCAGGGACCCCTGGTGCGTGCCGCCCACAGCCTGGGCAAGACAGCCACAGACGCCATCACGGAAGACTTGAAGTGGGTGGGTGTAGGCGGCGTGATGGTGGTGGTGTACGTGATGGCCACCATGCCACACCCTCTGCTGGTGGTGGTGGGCCTCGTGGTGGGCGTGCCGCTCACCGTGCTCTCCTCGTATGGGTTGTGCGCCGCCCTCGCCGTGCCCTTCAGCTTCCTCAACATGCTGCTGCCCGTGCTGGTGGCTGGCCTCGGCATCGACGACATGTACGTGTTGGCCGCAGCCTGGGAGGCGGAGGGAAGGGAGGGGGAAGGGTGGCGTGGCTGAGCGTGGCGGGCGTGCGCTGCGCCGCGTCGGCGTAGCCATCACACTCACTTCCCTCACGGACGTGTTCGCCTTCCTGGTGGGTGCCAGCACACGCCTGCCGGGCCTGCGGTGGTTCTGTGTGTACGCCGCCGCCGGGATCACCTGCGTCTTCTTCCTGCACGTCACACTCTTTGTGGCGGCGCTCGCCGTGCACCAAAGGTGGCGAGGCGCCGCTGCCTGCCGGTGTGGGCCGCCCTGTACTGGCCTGGTGCAGCGGGCCATGGCGCGCTACGGGCCCCTGCTGCTGAGGCCTGCCGTGGCCCCCGTGGTGATCGTTGGAGCAGCAGGTCTGATGGCAGTGGGTGGTTGGGGCGCCGCCAGCCTGCGTCACCAGTTCATCGTGACGGAGTGGTTCCTGCCGCCCTCCTCAGACCTGCACCACATGATGCTACAACACCACCAACAGTTCCCGCGTCAAGGGGAACACAGCTACGTGTACTTCGCTAACGTCACGCTTCCCCAGGACCTGCCCGCCCTCTCCGCGCTGGCCGCAGAGCTGCAGGCCTCGCCCTACGTGCAGTCCGTCGCCGCCTGGTTCCTCGCCTTCCAGGACTTCCTGCCTACAGACGGTCAGACACCCTCGCCGCCACAGTTCCGCGAGGCACTCACAGTCTTCCTACACTCACAGCTCGGTGCGCGATTCACTTCTGACATGGAGTTCTCTGCGCCGCTGCGTTGCCGCCAGCCCGCGCCGCCCGTAGCAGCGTTCAGGATGCACCTGCAGCACCGCGTGCTGGACACCATGGAGGCGCAGAAGGCGGCACTGCATGAGGTGCGGCGCCTGGTGGCGGCGGCCCAAGTGAGCGGGTTCCGCGGTGCGTGGGGGGACGCGTACAGCCAGTGGGAGACGGGCGACATGATTGGGGAGGAGGTGCTACGCGGCCTGGCCATGGTGGTGGTGATGGTGGGCGTGGTGACGCTGGTGGTGGTAGGGGCGGGTCGGGCGGCAGTGCTGGTGGTGGGGTGTGTGCTGGCCACGCTGCTGCAGGTGGCTGCCGTCATGCACTTGTCTGGCCTCACCGTCAACACCGTCACCGCCATCACACTGGTGTTGGCGGCGGGACTCAGCGTCGACTACGCGGCACACATCGCACACGCCTTCATGGCTGCCACGGGCACGCGGCGGGAGCGGGCGTGTACGGCAGTGGTGGACATGGGTCCGCCCGTGCTGCACGCAGGTGTCTCCACACTGCTGGCCTTCGCCGCCCTCGGACCCTCCACCACCTACCTCTTCACTGCCTACTTCAAGATCCTGACCTCAGTGGCGGGGCTGAGCCTGGTGCAGGGCCTGCTGGTGCTGCCCGTCCTGCTGGCCCTGCTCGGCCCTCACACATCACGCACACACTCTGGAACCACGCCCACACCCGACATGCTAACTGCAAACACGCCCACACCCTCTAACACTACACCACACCCCGCCCCTGAATGAGGCCGCCACCCTCGCCCCCAACACCCCGCCACGCCGCGGGTGGCCAGTTGTTCCAATACTGAACCAGTTGTTCCGTGCTTGGGTGTGTGTGAATGGTTCAAAGTTGAGGCCGAGGGAGTCCAACAGTAGAGTAATACTACTGTATACATTTTAATTCCAGAATAGATTAATTGATGTTTATTATATTTATGCCTTGTCTTGAAGTGCTTCAAATTTGGGTGAATAATCATGTAAATAATGTAATAGTAAAGAAATTAACTTCATTACCATTTTATTTACACTG
Organism: Metacarcinus magister; assembly: GCA_029783475.1. Taxonomy (NCBI): domain Eukaryota; kingdom Metazoa; phylum Arthropoda; class Malacostraca; order Decapoda; family Cancridae; genus Metacarcinus; species Metacarcinus magister. The sequence continues at coordinate 2,411,154 of JAPQNM010000001.1, read as the reverse complement.
TAATTAGCATGAATGACTGTATTGATAACCATGTTGGTGTAGTGTCTTGTCACAAACTCACAACTTGTCATGTATTTCGGAAATTAACGGATAGTTGTAATAATATAATTCCTTATTAATGTTACTGGTAGTTATATCATAATTATTAATAAAGTAACCCATCACAATCCTGGTAACTCGTATGTATACATAATACAGCCAACAAAACCAACCTTATCATGACACAGGACAGATGATAAAAGTTTGCACCTCAACACTGCACCGTTCCCATCGCCGAGGCGCCATTTTGATTTTCAAAATTCAAACCAGTATAACATAACCTTATAAACACATGCGTCTCTTAATTGTCTGAGCCTGAGGTGATCACCCTGCACCCACACCAGCCTACGCCTCTTAACCTGGTGTTGAAACCTCCTAACACATCCTCACTCACCCGTAGGATCACTAGGAGGGTGCGAGGCGTCCTTCACTCCCATGGCGTCCTTCCTCGCATGGCGTCGTCGGGTGACCGCATGGGTGACGCAGCTCAAGGTCACTTTCCAGCGTGTTCTTGTTCCCCTCACGCTCCTAACGCTAACCAGTTGGTGCTATAGGTTGTATCTGTTGTTTTGTGTCACTTTGTTGTGTTGAATGGGGTTTATTTAACGTAAAAAGTTGTAAATCACTAAACCACAGTGCCGCCCACGCACAGTACCCGCGCACCAGTGTTGATACTGATGACGTGACGCGGGACCATGCAACACAGTATTTCACGGTTACGTTAAGGATTTATTTATTTCTTGTAAACCAACATGTACTTAACAATTCATCAATTAATGTTTTTTTTAATGCAATGTAAGATATATCACGAATTTTACATAGCTGGAGACGTGAAGATTATTAGTTTTAACTTACTTTTTTAGTACGATGCAATGTAATTAAACCGTATTTCCAATTGAATTTAGTTTGGTTACTAGTTTTGCTAATCCAATTTTTAATGTTTACTGTTTCTCAAAGCTGAATGTATGTGTTGCTGGATTGTTTGTATACATGAGCTTCTAATAGTTAACATTTTTTTTTCTTTTCTCTCTCTCTCTCACAGTGGATAATGACGCCCCAACGCTCGGTACACAGCCTTTTATATTTAAAAATCCATAAAGCATAATTGAGTATCAAAATCTCAGACATCAGCGTGACAAATAAGGTGGCACGTAATATTCCAATAACTTTTTTTTGTCGCCTTAACTAGCATATTTTTTCCTCTACACTGGTCTAACTTAGTATCATACAGTGAGCCGCAACAAAAAAAAACTTATTCCTCTCGCAACTTTATAATGAAAGGATCCAGACATGTTAAACACGTACGCCTCAAGCTGCTCGTCTGTCCTGGTTAAATTAGTAAAGCTATTTATTTCTTGAGTCTCCCCCTCATTAAGGTCAACCAATGGAGCATCAGTAGATAAAAAAAAAGGCCGTAGTTTCCTCAAAATTCAACCAATGAGGTGTCAGAATAGGAAAGAAGGTGGATTTTACTTTCAAATTAACCAATGGGGCTTCAGAATGATAAGAAAAGGGTAGAGTTATATTTCAAATTAACACATGAGGCTTTAGAATGATAAGAAAGGGGTGGAATTATATTTTAAATTAACAAATGAGGCTTCAGAATGCAGTATAGGTGAGGATTATGTCAAAATAACCAGAACAGATTACAGTCCTTGGCAAGGCTTGGGAGGGGAAGAGGAAGGAAGGGAAGGGAAGGGAAAGGAAGTAAAGGGAAGGGAAGGGAAGGGAAGGGACAGAAGGACAAAATACATCAAAGTGTCATTCAAGTGATATTTGGAAATGTCTGAATAAGCCAAGCACACAGGCTATCACAGGGTACAAGGCATCAGTCTGTGGCTTGGTCAAGATAGTGTTACGCAGCTTGAGTTCCAGGTGTGTTGTTGAGCAGATTATGCAGGTGTGGGAGGAGCTGCCACACACCTCACAGTCCCGTACACACCTGAAGAAGGCTTACTAAGGCATTTGGTTGGCCTGCAGCAGGAAGGAATTAGACCACCTGCTGCTGACTATGTTGTGTCGATCAAGGGGTCAGCACTCGGCACATGACTGACATCCCCTGTGTGCTGACTCTTGGAACACTTGCTGACGCTGTGTTGATGTGTGAGGTTGCTGACTACACAACTCAGCAAGAATCAGCATGGAAATCTTGGAGATATGTCGTGTTCCTGTTCCTTGCTGACTACACACCTTGCTGAGTGGCTGAGGCTATGCTGTCTCGCTTCACTAACTTATATATAGTGTATATAACCTTGACCTCACAGCCTGCAGGGGTCAGGTCAGCAGTGTGTGTTGGGCCACTACCTCTGCCACCTGACTGACTGACTGACTGACTGCACTCCTGTCCTTGGTAACACTCACACTGCTATGAATGCCAGGACAAGGCAAGGCAGGGCAGGGCAGGGCAGGGCAGGGCAGGGCACATGGTTGCATAGCTGAAGGTCATGTGTTCTACCAGCGCTGATCACTAGTTTGAATATTTACATCTCTGCATGACTCGCTTTCTGTTTCTCTTCCTCGTGTGCCATCGCCTGCCAGCAGCGACGCAGACTGACGACTGATTGACTGACTGACTTATCGTTTAGGTAGTGTAATGTTCTAACACTGTCTTGCTTGAGGTCGTCATTATAACTTCCACAAGATAGAAAGGCCAAGTTATTATATTAAACATCTTTTTTTTGCCTTAAATACTTTTCATTTTATCCCTTTCTTTCAGTTTTATTTCTGCTTGACTAGAGTGGATTCTGCTTCCTGCCACCTACTCCTACTCCTACTCCTACTCCTACTACTACTACTACTACTACTACTACTCCACCACCAACACCACACTCCCTTCACTATCACCCATCCCTTATTCAAAGTTACCACACATAGACATTAAGGGGTTGGAAACACTATTATATTACCACTCCTCTAACCCTTGATCTCTCTCCCTTTGACTTCCTACACTACATAACTCTCCTCTCCCTTACAACACAGCATACAAAGAACTAGAATAAGATGTGTGGTGTGCTGTGGGAGGGTAGGAGTGTGTTAGTGTGTTGTGCTGTGGTAGTGGGACTCTTGTGTGATGTGGTAGGAGTGTAGGAGTGTGTTAGTGTGTTGTGCTGTGGTGTAGGACCCTTGTGTGGTGTGGTGGGAGTCTCAAGTTAAGCTGTGTTGTTGTGGTGGGTTTGAATGCTGTGGTGGAGCGGTGGTTGGTGTTTCAGCGGGTCTGTGCGGCAATCATGGCCAAGAGTCGCTTCTCTTCCTCCGTCAGTCCATTCTTGAGTGTTCGCCGCACTGCAAGGGAGAGGAAGGTGCTGTTAATAAGGTGTTGTGTTGCAGGTACATGATGAAGGCGAAAAAATGTGTTGTATTCAATTCATCGTGGAAATTATTATGCCGTGTAATTTCAGGTTCGTTGATCGAGTTAATGGTAAATAAGTGTTTTTGTTACATTTAGCTATAATATAATGAGTCTGTTCTTTGTTTTCTTATAAGATTTATCAATACTATCAAGAATAATGAATAGATTTTCTGTTAATAATGTTGTCCTTTTTTTTATTATTAATTAGGTAATCATGATACTGTAATTATATGTTTTCTTAATGGATCATGAAATTCTGGTTATCTTATAGAATTCATTGTACCAAGTTATGAGTAGTGGTTTTGGGGGGACCAGGGAGTAATGGGGGAAGGGGGGAAGGGGGGAGGAGGAGGGGAGGGGGAGTCAGGCAATGATAATATGACTCACTGATAATATGACGCATGGTCAACACACTCAACAAAGCTGCCGTGCATGTTAGTCAGCACACACACACACACACACACACACACACACACACACACACACACACACACATGTATATATATATAAGCCATTCCCATTCTCATATTGCAGCACAGTAAACATATATGGAACATTTCAAAATTAAGTAATATATATATATAAAAAAATAAAGCTTGTACGACCATAGAATAAAAAATAAAGAATTGTTGAAGTTAAGTCAGCGTCAATCATCAATACAATATCATATAAACAAACTACACAGCAAATACACACACACAAAAGTTAGTTACATTGGCAGCATAACATTTATAATCATACCGCTGAAAAGGCAAACAGTACATACATACATACATACACACTTTTTATTATGCTTCAACATGCTTCCAAGCTTAGAAAACAGCCTCACGTACATGGCATCGCAAGGCTGAATGTGCTTAGAATACGTACATCACATACACAAGCTGCAAGATGGTCTGTGAAAATGCATCAGTTTTTATTATCTTTGAGTGCAGCGTTGAGGTAAGGTGAGTTATGTTGCTACACTTCACACACATCACTGCTCCTCTCATTACTAACTCAAGGAAGGTGGAACGTAATGACATGAATGAGTATGGTTTTTTTTTTAATTAGGAGGAATTCAAAGTAAAGTAATTCATTTTTTTAATCTAATAGTAGTGTAATTACGCATTTTATCATTTTTTTTTTTTTAACTTTACTCCTCCAGTCTTCTAATCATATTCAACCATAAATATACTGTATAGAATAAAATAAATAAATAAAAACATAAATGATTTGACTGAGTGAAAAAAAACAACTCATTAAAGTTATTATATTTAGCAATCAAGTTGTAAGTTATTTCCATGTTTACAGTTAAAATTATTGTCCAATTTCCTTAAGAGAATGAGGTGCAGGTGTTTGTTTGATGTAAGGTCACACTCGTTGGCAGGAAAGGTCACAGGTGGTAGCAGAAGGTCACGCGGAACTTTACTGGAGAGTGAGCAGCAGGCGACAGTTGTAGTGGTGGTGGTGGTGGTGGAGGCAGTGGTGGTGGTGGTGGTGGTGACTGCAGTGGTGATGGTGGTGGTGGTGGTGGTGGTGGTTGTGTCCTCATTCCCGCACCACTAAGGCTTCCAAGTGGGACAAATCCGGGACACCTTTCCTGGATCGTGACCTCCTTGGGCCAATAGCAGCTGGGACTGTGAATTATGGGCCATGGCGGGTCATACAATGCTGACCTGACCTGACCTCACCTCACCTCACCTCACAACACAACACTTGGCCTTGGTGGTGTTAGGTTACTTTACACCATTCAAACACACCACCACACACCTCTAACTTTACTCTTTCATTCAACTTTATACACCAAACACAAATAAAAGAACAATTGCTCTAAACTAACACTGCATACAAAACAGATAACAGAAAACGGATCAAACAGAAAATGATCTTTACAGACGGCTGCTAACTGTAGCTATTTTTATAACTAGGCAGCGAGCCATGTGAGGCAACTGAGGAGAGTAGTGGCAAGGCAGCAGCGGCGGCGGGTGGATCAATAGATGGATCAGTGAGTGCTTGTCAATACCCCAACAAACACACACACACGGCAATGGCGGACGTGCTACCACTACTACTGCTGCTGCTGCCGCTAAGCCCTGGTGGCGCCCCCACACTCAGCCTGGCCCAGGACTGCACTAAGGTTGACCAAGTGGTGGGTTTAGAAAAGCAGTCCATCAAGAGGAAGAGCATCGGAGGGCCTGAAGGTTCACTGAATGTGTTCGTAAGGCCTCAAGAAGGGTTCTACGGCATCAGTATTCACGTGAATGGAACAGATGGAAGTCAACACTCTGCCATGTTCTATAACAAGGGTGAGTGTTTCCAGCAGGATGACAAGTGGCACCAGTTACAGCCTTGGGCAACAATTAACGGTGACGACGCAACCATCACCATGGGCTTACACACACCTACGTGCATGCAAGGCTGTCTCATAGACGATGCCCCCAGAACCCTCACCAGCATTAACGTGATGGCCTACGGACCCTCCAAGTGGATACACGAAACACCACCACAAGACTGTCTAATTGAATACCTGAAAAGAACCAACCCACCTACCACTCTGCCTGCCTGTGAACCACCACCAGTGTCCTATAATGATTGTGGTGGTAAGATGGGCGGCAATGCATTCATCATCACTGGGATATTACTGTTAACTAAACTATTATCACTCTTTTAATAGGACTGTTGTAGCCAGCGTGGAGGGGATACAGTGAACACATTTCTTATACAGCTTCCACAGTGTTCCTTGCATGTGTGTGTTGTGTGTGTGTGTCAGAGTTTTTTTTTTCCATTCATAACTAAAGTATTTAAATTCTCTAACTTTCTGTTCTACAAAAGGCAATTTGTTCACTGATTTATATATCTTTTCCCAACACGTAGGCTTGGCGTGTTTGTCCTGCATCGAAATAGTGTAATGGAAGTGGGTGTATTTATTGTCTTATATATTGTTTTTTGTCTTTATTCTGCTTCCTTTTCCAATATTTGTTAGGATACTTTTGCTTTCAATTTCCTCCCCCCCCGCATTTTCATCCTAGTTATATATCAAATTCTTCATTACTTTACATTTATTATTGTTTTTCATCCAGCATTCCTGAATGTTTTGCACTTTCTCCTCTATTGATTGCATGGTTTGACAAGCATCAGCTGTTTGATCGATGCATTCCGTCAATGTTTATATTAATAACTTTCATCAACTAATTAGCATTTCTATTTAACATTATTTGTATGTTCTTTAGTTTTGCTATGACTTGTTGTTCATATGATCCTCTAAATCCATTTATTGGCAAAACAAAGTGTGTACAAAAGAGATATGTTGTGTACACACTTCCCTACTCATACTTTATTTGTATTATTGTTTTGTCAAGTTTATGGTAAATTTGCAGAAATGCGCCTATCTCACTTTGGCAGACGAAACTAACCTAACTAAAGCAATCTAGTGCAACCTAACCTAGAGGCAAGGGCTCTGCTCTGCTCTGCTCCCTTTTGAACACCTCTGTCAGTTATTGAACAGTCCATTGGATAATAAACTGCAATGAGTGATGTCTGACAACAAAAATTCAATACTACAGTTTCTTGTATGTGCAGCAAACACCTAACCTAAATGTCCTCCAAGGTGACACCGGAGTAATTCTGGAATCAATCCAAATGAATTACAGTTGTGTAATATACTTGGTAAAGCTTCACTTTTCAAATAGGATTGAACAATAATTTCCTCCATCTAAGTTTGAGGTATTTATGTACTGATCCTTGTTTGTCTGTTTGCCTGTGTGCTAATGGTAGAATCTAAGAAGTAGTTACCTTGAAAAAAGTTGTCAATACTACCTGCAAACTAGTTATTATTATTTATATTATTTATAAAAGTGTCGTGTGTTAGTGCCTTCCCGTCAGTATTGCATCTTTATATATATCATTAAGTATATACAATTACATAGGAACAATATATACCATGAAACCTGTTGGTCTATATACATTAAAGAATTGAATAACTCTGAGTATGATGTACGAGTGTTTCATTATCACGTTTTGTACTTTTTCATTGTTGTTTGATTTTCCAATGGGTATATAAGCCAGACATTCTATTGTTTGAAAGAATTAAAATTGACCGTAAATACATCAGAATCTTTTCCTTCATACCTGCAATACCTACTGGAATCCCACAAAATTCCTGCTCTTCATAACCTAACACACAACCCTTTAATTCAACTTTGTTAGCGAACGACGAGAGGAATAATATCTATAGAACTTACAACATCACTAGTAGACGCAGTAAGTACAACATCAATGGTTATAAACAGACTTAACACTGCCCGAAGGTGACACTCAAAGTACACGGCAGTTTACCAATCACTGAAGTGGGAGTGGTGTTGTGTTGAGCCTGACTCTCCCAACACTCCAACACCAACACACTGGTATGAAGCCTTAACACACCACACAGGAGAAAGGAACTCAAATGCAAAACCTCACACAAACTAAAATAGGGAGACACGCACACACTACTAAAACTCCTCCATCTATCACTCCACTCCACTCCTCTCCTACAACACAGTAAGAAGAGAAGCAAGATTAACTATAAAGAAAGGAAGTATAATATAACATCTCACACAAAACTCAGGAAGGAGGAGGAGGCGACAGGAGGTAATAATTTCACTCCTCACCCATAGCGCAGGGAGGAATAGAGGACAAGGGGAAATAAAACTGTGAAATAGACACTAACACTCCACTCCTCACACAAACTAAGGCAAGGGTGGAGGTAACAAGGGGCATGGAACTATCAAATGGCACTAAGGAATCACTCTATTATCACCCTTCACACTAGCTTACAAAGGAGGAGTGTGGCTGCCTGGGGTGGGGGGGACACTAGCCAATATGAAGCTGTTGGACTTGCTGCAGCGCCTCTAATTCATTAATGAGGTTGCGGTCTCTGGTTCTGGATCGCTTGACAGTGCCTGAGACAGCTGCGTTGCGTGCTGCTATGAAACGGAAATGTGAAACGAAATTGTCCGTAGAAAGGGTGTGTGTGTGTGTGTGTGTTTCTGCTAGTATAGTTTAGCGAATAGCAATGAAATGTGGAAAAAAGAGATTCCTATATTTGTTTTGTTTCGTGTCTCAGTAGAGTAATAGAAAAAGTAAGTAAGTATAAGGTTGTGTAGATGAAAGTTTAATGAGTTGGATAAGTGAAGCTGACAGCATATTGTGTCAAGCTATTTATGTGCACAAAATAAATACCATAACTCTGAATTACACAACAGGAACTTAGAGTAACTTAGCATTAATAACTTGAGAGGAAAAATAAACAAAATTAATATGAAGCATTAAGTTGATATGCAAACAGAAAATAATGAAAGCAGCCAAGTGGGAATATAAATTACATTCATACTTTGTCCTGCATAAGAAAGAGATAAAGGTTAGGTTAGGTTTAGACCGAACCCTAAACACAGCTTGTATCGGTCACTCTTTTTTCTTTCAGGTTGTATCGGAAGGTTAATAATAAATGTTTCATCAATAAATCCTGGGAAAAAATAGATGAAAGAATAAGGAACGCCAATAATTCGTTACTTATCAAAATGTGAAGGTAATGAGAAAGAAAATCATGACAACCCCCCAAAAAATAATAAATAAATAAATAAATAAACAAACAATAACATTAGCACCCACGAAGAGAGCAAAACAAAACAAAACAAAAAACAAAACAAAAAATCAACCTAACACTAAAACCATATAAAAAAAAAAAAATAAATAAATAAAATACAACCCCAGACCCCATAGCACACTTACATGACTTGCGGTCGGCGTGTCTTGAGCGTTTGCGTTCCCTGGGCGTGGTGCGCGAGGACGGGGCCTTGAGTGGCAGTTTTGACGAGGGAGTCCAGCAACGCGTCCTCACCTTCCATCACCTCTACCATACTCTCCTCACCTCTACTGCGTGCCTTGCCTGGAGGAGGAATGGGAGGTGGCTGGGTTAGTGTAGTGGTGGTGGTGGTGATAACTGAGTAATACAAATATCTATCTTCTATCAATATACTTAGCTTATATCTCCATTAATAAAGTATAGATAAAGATAAGGCATTTAGGGTTCACAAACAATACCTTCCCTTAATCCTCTCTGCTCTGTTTTTTTAATAATAGAGAATACAAAAGAACGGCTTCCCAGACCACTTACACCGTTCCTATGCAATAAACAGTACAGAAACAATTTTATTTTGATATATATAATAGTTCATTTGAGGCAGACACATTAAAACAACACACACACACCCACACACGCACCTTCTCGTGTTCTCCTCCATGTGTTCTTTCCTCGTATGGTGTCGGTGTCTGAGACGTCGGAGTAGGTGAGGAGATGCCTGAGGTCTGAGTCTGCCTTCTCCTCCTTGGTCTGTTTAGATCGCTTAAACTTCTCCATCTGAAAGGTAAACAAACATTTCACTCCCTGTTGGAAGGCTGAAACGTGTTGACTTTCTTTCTTGGTATGGAAAACTTAATACGTTGTGTGTGTTTGAGGTGCAAATGTGTAGTGAATTTGTAGCACGCGAGTCAAGTTACGTAGTTTTGCTTATTATAACTTAACATTAAAAAAACTTATGCTAATGTGCTGTGTAAAATTGAACTAACTTAATTATAACACAAGAATAAAAATCTTAAACCCAATAATGCAAAGTAAAGTGTAATAAATCAATAATTCTGTATCAATTAAATATTCTGACAGGATGCAAATTTGTACTTATCGCCCATAACAAACACACAACAAACACACACACACACACACAAGGAATTATTTATGTCAGTACGTATTGCATCTTGAAGTGTAGAAAATAATATATGAAAGCCATCCAAGGTTTCATAGTTTTTGTATATATATAAATTAATCAAACACAAACACAACCATCAACACAAACTATCAAAACGGAATGAAATGCAATGTCAAAATATTCTTCTGGTCCTTTGATGGAAATTTTCACCCCCAAAAAATGTATGGAAAGTAACATTAAAGAAATATATATAAAATGCACACCATGAATAATTATAATTAGTATGTATGGAAATTTCTCCCCAAAAACAAGTAAAGGAATAAGAGAAAATAGTTATAACACACGCACAAAGTATGAACAAACAAAATAAAGAGGAAATAATAATAATAAAAAAAATCAAACTGAAAGAAATCATTAAACCAATATATTTTACAAAACACAATTCACCCAAAATCAAGAATATCAAAATAATAACAAATAAATAATCTTTCTTTTTTAATGCAAACTGTGAGAAAGAAAAAAAAGAAAAAGCAAGAATTATCCTTTGAAAAACCTGATGAATTACCGAGCGGTTTTTGAGGCACGGTCTGAGGATTCCATTAGCACGGTATTCACTTTCCTGTGTGGGAAGGTAAAGTTAGCTCACAAATCTCTCTCTCTCTCTCTCTCTCCCTCTCTGTCTCTGTCTCTCTCTATCTCTGTTTCTGTTTCTGTTTCTGTTTCTGTCTCTCTCTCTCTCTCTCATTTACTATTTTCCTCCTATTCAACACTATATCTCTCCTCTTTCCTTTCCTTTCCTTACCTCTGAAATCATCTTCCCTCTCGTCTTATTCCTCTCTCTATGCGCTGCTTTCTTCTGGATCTGCTGCAGGACTCTCTCTCGGCACGTTCTGTACTCCAGCGCGAATTCACTCACTACAGAACACACTTGCTGGACCTTGACTTCACGCGTCATAAGCAAAGGTGTTCCCAGCCACAGCAAGAACCGATGGAACCTGTTAAGGAGAACCAGAGTGTATGCGTATGAGTATGTATGTAGGTGTGTGTGTGTGTACCTAGTTGTAGTATATTTAGTTCTACTCATCTATGGTTCAGTCTCTGTTTTTCCTTCAAGTAATGTATATCTTTTGCCATTATCAACTCTTCGCTTCATCTATTTCAGGTATCTATACTTTTTTAGGGTATACTGCACTTCCTATTCTTAGTGTGTATAGTCATGGTAACTCCTTCACCCACCTTGTCATGACTCTCTTATAGATGATCTCCAAGACAATGATCCGCTCGGCACAGTCTGCTAGGAACTCTGACATTCTGTGGAGGAGACGGTAAAATAAACCAATAAAAAAAACAAGAGGAAGGAGAATTTTCAATCATTTCAGTCATAGTATAGAAGAATAATTATGAAAATACACATACAGACAAATATTCTCTCCCTCTCTCTCTCCTTCTCCATCTACCCATCCCTCTCTTTCCCTCTACCCATCCCTCTTTCTCCCTCTCCTCCCTTTCCCTCTCCCTCCTCCATACACACTTGAGTTTGATCTGCGTAGGGCCGTCGTGTTTGGCAATAGCCTTGAGGTGGTCCCAGGAAGCCTTACACTCCACCTGCATCTTGGCAATGGTGTTCTCAAGCTCCTCAAAGTCCACTCTCGAGGCTCTTGTGATGGACCCAATCTAGAGGAAAAGGAAAGATTGATGATTGAATTCCGTTGTTGTAATGATTAGGATTTAACTCTTTCTGTTTCTGTTTCTGTAAGATGATTCTGTAACTTGTCTCGGAACTTTTTACAATTACAAAGAGGATATGGTAATTGCACTTTTATCTATGTTTCTTGCAGACCCACATTGATGTAAATAATCGGCAGTGTCTCGTAACCGTAACAGGAGATACAGACGGTTATTACACTCTTATCTAATCTATTGAATATACACCGTTACACATCCTTTAGACGCACCTCAGAGTACAGATCCGTAGTGTCCGGGAACTTTTCAATCACCATGTGGCAGAGATGGTGAAGGAGTGAATGCTTATGTACAGTATCCTTCACCTCCGGCACTTTAGACAGGTACTCAATCTGGAAGCCCCTTGACTCGGACCCATTGAGGAAGTTACCAATGGAGAGCAGCACGGATAGAATGACCTTGAAAGTCTTGTTCTTCTGCAGGTCCTCCAACCCTTGTTTGAGGTCCATTAAGGGATCAGCTACCTCCTGGAAGTGGATGAAGTGGTTATTGGTGTATTGCAAGTAGAGGGAAACAGTTCTCAAGAGTTCTGAAGAGTTAGTGAGTTTCTTATCAAACTAACCTAACCTAACATAACATAATACATCTTTCCTTCCCTTCTACCTCTATTCTGACCCCAAAACTCCACCTTGCATCCACCTAACCTTACCTAACACATCCAACACTCATTCCTTCCTTCCCTTCTACCTCTATTCTTACCCCAAACCCACCTTGCATCCACCTTTCCTTACCTTCTCAGTGTTTTCATAGTCTAGTTTGAAGATCCACAGGTTGAGTCTAGCGGGCAGCTCTGAGATAGAGGCTAGCATCATGAGGAACTGTTCTGCCGAGCCTAGAGGAAGTTCAGGGTTGGATATCGCTGCCTCCTGAATCTTCTCCTTCTCCTCGGCTGTCGGTAACATTGTGGTGAGGAGTTTCTGAAAGGAGAGTGTGGTGTGAATACTTGTTTGTTGTGGTGAGGAGTGTGTGGTGTGAAAGTATTATTACCTGTTTGTTTTGTGGTGTTGTGTGGTGTTGTGTTGTGTTTATATTGACTTTGTGAAACCCATAGCATTAAAAAAATAAATAAATAAATAAAATCATCTAATAGCATAAAAAAAAAAATAAAATCCTTCCCAGAGCATTAAAAAAATTAAATAAAATAAATAAATAAATAAACAAATAAAATAAATAAATAAATTAATAAAATCAACCCTCCCTCTCTCTCTCTCTCTCCTCACCTCAATTCCCTCCCGGTTGATGATAGAGGAGTCCATCTTGAGAATAGCAGTCTTGATGGTGCGAGGCGGCGGTAGTTTGGTCATGCCGATGTTGATCACGTTAGAACGCTTAGGGTCTAGAACTATCAGCTCCTTTATGCCCTTCTGGTCCTGTTGCTTCTGTTAGGTGGAGGAGGAGGAGGAGGAACAGGAACAGGACAAGAAGGAGGAGGAGGAGGAGGAGAGGAGGAGGAGGAGGATAATCATTAATATTAGTCAGAATTATAAATGGCTGTATATTATTTACTTGATCGGTTAATTGTTACATTCCAAGTTATTATTATTTTCATTGTATATTTTTTTTATTTGTATATTTATGGTCTCTGGTTATGGCATTATCTTACTTACTTGACGGACAAACCTTATATAAACTGAATCAACACGAATATATATGTGTATGACAACCCGACATTAACACACACACACATACATATACATACACACACATTCACATAAACACACACATACAACTTGCACTCACTACATATATAAGTAATTAAAGTGAGTACGTATTGAAATTACTCGTGATTCTAATAATAATAATAATAATCACGTTTCTGTTGATCTTAAATAAATAAATAACACAACAACAACTTATGATAACAAATAAATAACAACAATAATAATAATAACAATAAATACACAATACACAGGAAACATACGAACCACACACAAAAACAAGACTTACGATGAAGGGAAATGAAAATAAATAATAATAATAATAATAATAATAATAATGATTCAAGATACAAATAGAGGTTAGTTATGCAGGCCTGAAGGAGGAATTACAAAGGGACAGACAAACACAGACACAGACAGAGACAGAGAGAGAGAGAGAGAGAGAGAGAGAGAGAGAGAGAGAGAGAGAGAGAGAGAGAGAGAAACACATAATGCAATACTACTACATACTACCTTCCCACAACATACATACAGACAGACATGCAAACAGGCAAAACATAAAAAAAATATAAACATAACAATTAATCAAAACAAAACAAAAAAGAAATATAAATGAAATGAAATAAAATCAAAAGCAAGAAGGCATGATTTTCAACCCAAAACAAAATAAACTTTCAATCATCATCATCATCATCATCATCATCATTATCATTATCATTCCTTACTGGTCATGCATCCATTCATTAAAACAAAACAATACATACACCAGTGAATTAAAATAGAAAGATAATATAATAGAATCAATAAACTGGCATTTCATTATATATTAGTTTAGTTGAAAATCACATTCTTCTATTCCCTTGAGCACAGTTGATAGAAGGAGGAGGAGGAGGAAGAGGAGGAGGAGGAGGAGGAGGAGGAGGAGGAGGAGAGAAGGTTGGGTCAAGATGCAAGTGTGTACATCGTCAACAGGCCAGCTAGACTTACCTCCTGAACAGCCAACAGCAGGACGGTTATATAGCAAGTGAAATGAATAAAAAAATCTGCATTAGCGTCGGGGTTGATGGAAAAAACAGCATGTATTAATCTCCCTTCCTCTTAATTCTGGGGCTAGGTGTGTTAGTGTGAGTGCCAGGAAAAAGTGAGTGAGTGAGTGAGTGAGTGAGTGAGTGAGTGAGTGAGTGAGTGAGTGAGTGAGTGAGTGAGTGAGTGAGTGAGTGAGAGAGTGAATGCATGGATCAGATGTATGTATTTATATGTGTGTATGTGTATGTGTGTTTGGATGTGAATGACAAGCTAGGTAGGTGGCACACACAAACACACTTACACACTTATTAATACCCCTTTTAATCTAGTATATTTAAGGCCAGTGGAGTGAGCAGCAGCCAGCCAGGCATGACAACACAGGCAATGCTCTGGGTTAAGGTTAAGGTTAACTAAACAAGCTAAACAATAATATGAAAGCCATACTCTATGTTATGCTATGTTATGTTATGTTACGTTGTGTCGATCATTCCTTATAGAGTCAAGTCATCAGGTTGTGTGTCTCTATATATAGTGTTACGGTAATTTACAGACAATTTACTAGTGTTACGGCAATTTATAAACATCTTAGTAGTGTTATTTAAGATTAATTATTTACATATGTGCTTGCTATGAGGTCAACATTGTGAGGAGGAGGAAGAGGAGGTGGTGCTGTTCCTCTTGTTAAATTAATAAACACACGATAAACTCCAATTAACAGGTAACACTTACATGCGCGTGTGTGTGTGTGTGAGTATGTGTGTGTGTGTTATAAAGTGCACACAGTCAGTTCAGGTTGGGTATAACATCCATGTACGTATGTCTGTTATTAGTGTACATGGATGGTTTTAATATGGGTTTAGTTTTTTAATTAGGTTCATTAAGCATTACTATATGTTGTTAATAATTTATTGGGTGTTAATTGGTGTTAATTATGCATCAGCTGTGGTTGTGAGAAGCATACACACACACTTGTTAATTAATTTATAGATGCCAAGAGGATGTAGTTCATTTATATCTGTTTCTCATAGCATTAATATACCCCAAAAAATACTATTAATTCATTCTAAAACCTAGTAGTACGTATAGGTCAAAAAAAAATATGGGTACAAAATTTAACTATAGCAGAGTAGGCAATTCAGATGGAGATATACAAAATCCAAAATAATTCTCAAAAAACACCCAAAAAACCGTATAATCTTAAAAAAAAACCACCATGAGATTATAAGCTGAAAAAACATGTAAAAATAAAACCCAAAAATAAAAATAAAAACTAGAATGACTTATATGTGTCAAAAAAAAGTTAACAAGCTGAAAAAATATGTAGAATAAGCCAATAAATAAATAAAAAAGGATATAGGATATTTTATAGGAGTGAAAAGGATAAGCTGTTCTAGTGGTTCAAACTCACAAGGAAGGAGGAGGAGAGAAGGAGAGACTGAGGGAATGAAGGAGTGAAGGAGTGAAGGAAGGACTGAGGGAGGAGAGGCCAAGGAGGGAAAGAGAGGCTGTAGGAGTGAAGTAAGGAAGGATAGGCCAAGGATGGAGTGAAGGAGAGGTCGTAGGAGTGTTTACCTTAGTGATGATATCCTTGGCACGGGACTCAAACAGGTGTTGGAGCCGCTGTGTGTCTAAGGGAACGCGATCAACGTCTGTCCACACTGTAGGGATGGCGAACCTCGGGTCTTCACGCACCTGTAAGGAAAGGATGGTGATGGTGATGGTGGTGGTGGTGGTGGTGGTGGTGGTGGTGGTGGTGGTGGTGGTGGTGGTGGTGGTGGTGGTGGTGATGATGATGATAAGGTGATGGTGATGATAATATAACCTTACGAGATCACCAGTACAGATATAATTCAGAATATGACCTTACTTCACCTAACCTGACCTGACCTGACTCCTTTCAGTAATCATAATTCAAAACATGACCTTATATGACCTTTTTTGACCTAACTTTCCTCCTTCTTGTAGTTATAATCCAAAACATGACTTTTTTTTGACATGACCTGACCTGACCTGACCTGACCTTACCTCCTTCCAGAACAGCTTGATGGTTTTCTTGGTCTTGGCGTGCCGGCTGGAGGCATCATCCGTGTCTTGGCTGTTCTGTGCGGGTGTGTCTGACCGGGAGGTGGGGCGGGGGCCGGGGGGGGCGGGGGGCACTGGGGGCATGTTGGGCGGAGGGGGTACTGTGAAGGGAGGGGGCGGGGGGGGCGGCCCACCTAAGGAAGGAGGGGGAGGGGGTGGGGGTGGCACTCCTTCCTCTTTTTTAACTGGCACTACAGTGTTGTCCTCGGCAGTAAGGTCATTAAAGTCGAGGTCACACAAGGTCAAAGGTCGGTTAAGGTGTTTCTTGAGTAACTCCCATTGGATGTCATTCTCGGATTTCTTCGGGGGTTCAGGGGTCACGGCGAGGCCATCCTTGGTGACCTCACCCTTGGAGTGTGACCTGGCTAAGTCATCCTTGATCTTGTTGATGCGCTCGCTCAGGTCACCGCCGCTGCCGCTGCCACTCTTACGTGTGTTGCCCGCTGCTGCCGCCGCTGCTGCTGCTGCTGCTTCGCCTGCTACCCCTACCCCCCCTGCTGCGGCCATCTTGTTCTGTAACTCCTGTGGTGGTGGGAATTAATTAGTATTTATCTATATATATTTTTTTTCTCTATCTAAAGACTTAATGTATTTCAGAATGTTTGGATTTGATATTAATCTATTTTTTACTTTCCTTCAATGTTTCTGTTTATTAATATTGGTATGTTATAATTTTATTGCATACATATATATATTAGATTTATAATTTGCTTTTTGTATAGATATTAAACTATTCTTATCAATACTACTACTTTCTCTTATATATACAGAAACACACATACACTCTCACTCTCACTATCTCTCTTTCCTTACCTTAACTGAAGCTTGTACATTGACCTCCACAGCTGGCCTTCCACCACCACCACCACCACCACCACCTCCACCACCACCACCGCTACCACCACCACTACCACCACCAGTTCCATTCTCCAGTCCTTCCTTCTCCTGCAAACTTGATATCCTGGATGCAAGGTCTTGGATGTTGGTGAGGGAGTCCCGTCGAGCGGATGTCTCTTCCCTCTTGCCGTACATCATATCCATCATCCACGAGGCTTGTTGGTTCAGCCCGGATAACTCACTGTTCTTTCTGTTCTCATCCTCCACATTGCCGCTGAAAGATGGATGGATGGCGGATGTGTATTAGGATGTAGAGAGGAGGAGAGAGAGAGGAAGGGAGAGAGATAGGTGAAGAATGAAGGGAGAGAGAGATAGATAGGTGAGGAAGGAAGAGAGAGAAAGAATGTAGATAAAGGTATAGAATAAAGATGAGGAGAGAAGAGAGAGAAGAAGGGAGAGAGAAAGAATGTGGATTAAGGTAAGGAAGGGAAGAGAGAGAAGAAGGGAGAGAGAGAGGAAGAATATGAATGAACGGATAGAACATAGATGAAGAGGGAAGAGAGAGAGAGAAGGAAACAGAGAGAGAGAAGGAAACAGAGAGAGAGAAGGAAACAGAGAGAGAGAAGAAAACAGAGAGAGAAAGAGAGAGAAAGACTATACACAACCCTACAAAACACTTACTCGGATGAATGTGAGCTGCGTCTCGTTTCATTAATAGTTTCCTGTTCATTAATAAAAGTACGGTGTCTCTCGGCTCTCTCCCTCCTCCTCCTCAGGGCCGGCGTCACACCTGCGTCTGCATCTGTAGGCGAGAGGTAAGAGGTAAAAGATAAGACGAGAGGTAAGAGGTAGAAGGTAGGAGGTAGGAGGTAGAAGGTAGGAGGTAGGAGGTAAAAGGTAATGGTAGTTATATACACCTGTAGTTGAAGGAAAGGGAAGGAAAGGTAAAAGTATAAAGAGGAGAATTATTATTATTATTATTATTATTATTGTTATGTATTAATTAAGAAGAAAAAGAAAGTTAGTTCATTACAAAAGGTGGAAGGAAATTATTATTGTTAAAGGGTCTGTTATCACCACCATTTTCATCACTATCATTATTATCATCACTATCATCACTATCTACTTACGTTTGATGCCGGTGAGGTCGTCTTGAGGTATGCCGTACACGTCACCATTAATGTTGATCACTGTCACGTGGTCATCATCACTGCTGGAACGACGACCCAGCCCGTCATCCAGGCTCACACCCACACCCTGGAACCAAGGCGGGAAGGGTGAGCAAGGGTGAAGAAAGGGTGAGGAAGGGTGAATATGATGAGAATAAGTGAATTTTTTATATATTTTTTATTTATTTATTTATTTATTTATTTTGGTAACATTGAAACCCTTCCTTGGCTTCTCTTTTCTATCTTCCTTTTCCCTATATATATTTTTTTTTCTTCTGTTGCCCACACTTTAAACTTCCCTTCATTCCCTTACCTTACCTTACCTTACCACCACACCCCCTCCCTTATCTCCCATCCCTTATCTTCCCCTCCCTTCCCTTCCCTCCCTTATCTTCCCTTCCCTTCCCTTCCCTTCCTCCTCACCTTCCTTGTTTTAGACGGTGAAGGTGTTTGGTTGTGCCTCTTGGACTTGCGTCGATCTAAGGAGTCTCTGTCGGTGGTGGTGAGGCGGGGAACTTGTCTGCGGGAGGGGAAGGAAAGAAACGAATAAATAAATGAATAAAGAAATTAGTAAATAAATAAATAGATAAATAATGATAGAAAGCAAGAAAGGAAAGAAAAAATGTGAAAAAGAGACAGACAGACAAATAGAAAAAGAAAAAGAAAAAAAGTATCAATATTTACCTTATATATAACCTCAATTGTACACACACACACACAAATCTAATAAGAATTTATATCACACCTACTACTACTACTGCTACTACTACTACTACTACTACTACTACTACAATGTTACCTTATGGAAGGGTCAATGGTGCGTGTTCTGCAGATATCATCACCATCCTCATACGCCAACACCGCCTCGTAGATAGTGAACTGCTGCAGGAGGTCAAGGTCACTATCAGCTCTGTGCATGTACCTGTAGAAGGGAGGAAGGTCAGTGGTGGTAGTGGTGGTGGTGGTGGTCTTTCACTCTCTCCTCCTTCCCCTCACTTTTCCTCCTCTTTCAAATCTTTCCCTCCTTCCATATCCTTACCCTCTCACACTCCTTCTTCCTCTTCACTTACTTCTCTCAAACACTCCTCCTTCCCCTCACACCCTTCCTTCCTCCCTCATACACTCCTCCTTCCTTCCACAACCTTCCCCATACATACTCTTCCCCCTTCCTCCTTCCCCTCCCTCCTCCTCCTCTCCCTTACTTAGCAATGAGAGTTTCCACGCCTTGTTCCTCGAGGTGATCCGTCTGGTCGTAGTAAGTGTCCTGGTCGGGTATACCATTGAGTGTCTTGTTGATCAGTGTCATGGCGTAGGTTAATAATTCCATGTCCAGGCTGTCACGACCCTCTAGTAGCCTCATTATAGTGGTCCAAGGCGCCTCCCCTGGTGTGAGAGAGTGAGTGATAGAGAGAGAGAGAGTTTTATTATTATATTTTTTAACCAGTTTTAATAGAGGTGGAAACATATTGAAAAAGCGATGAATGGAAGATAAAGAGAAATATACAAAAACTTATAGCAGAAAAAAACAAATAGAAACATACGAATATACTGAAAAAAGGAGAGGTAATAATAAAAATAAATAAATAAATAAATAAATAAATAAATATATATAGGAATGACGGAAAAACAGGATAAATAAATAAATAAATAAGAACTGTTTGAGGTGATCTGAACAAGCATCTGAGGTTGAATTTGCAGTGCATTATAAAGGTAACGAGATATCAAGTGGGGGTAAAACATGACTCTTTACCCACCAAAACACACACACCCCCCCCCACACACACACACACCACACACACACACACACACATACCTCTCGAAGCATCCACCGTGTTGATAGCATCCACTAAGACCACTGCATTACTCTCGGTGTACTCCACAAAGACGAGGAGTAGTTTGAGTGCAGTCTTTACCACCAGTCTGTACTTGGAGGCCACCAGGGAGTACAACCACTGCACTGTTGGCTTGTGTTCCATCACCCCGTTCATGCCGTCCACGTACAGCATCACCTGCCCCAAGGCTACACACACACACACACACACGCACACGCACATAAAGATTAGTTAAGTACTTTATTGTAACATGGTCGATACATACATATACGTACATATAGATGAGTTAAGTACTGTATTATAACCTGAAACCAATGCTACACACACACACGTACATATAGATTACTTAGGTATTGTATATATCAACTGATCCATACACACACACACACACAGGCTGGGGGGTCCAATACTTACATACATACATACATATAAATGATTTCAAAGACACTTCAGATATGTTTAACCCTTTCTCTGTGCCCTTCCCTTTCCCCCTTCCTACCAAGCCTTCCCATCACCCTTCCCTTCCCCTTCCTTCCACCCTCCAGACAAACACTAATAACCACAACACTATAAT
>JAPQNM010000001.1:2382620-2385120 GCA_029783475.1 Metacarcinus magister | reverse complement strand
AAAATAATAATAATAATAATAATAATAATAATAATAATAATAATAATAATAATAATAATAATAATAATAATAATAATAATAATAGTAAGAGGTTTCGTTGCGTCTCCAGGGTAAGGAAAATAATTAACCTTGGAATATTTCGGCTCCCTACTGTCTCTCTCTCTCTCTCTCTCTCTCTCTCTCTCTCTCTCTCTCTCTCTCTCTCTCTCTCTCTCTCTCTCTCTCTCTCTCTCTCTACGGAGCCGAATTAGTGCAAGGTTAAATAATTGTCCTTCCTTCTGTTGACTCTTTTTTGTCACCCTGTATGAGAGAGAGAGAGAGAGAGAGAGAGAGAGAGAGAGAGAGAGAGAGAGAGAGAGAGAGAGAGAGAGAGAGAGAGAGAGAGAGAGCACCACCTCTACCACACACACCCACACACACACACACACACACACACACACACACACACACACACACACAGTAGCATTTATTAAGTGACTATGTGTGTTGTGTGGGTGTGTGTGCAAGAACTATAAAAAGTCATGATTCTTTCTCTCTTTCTCCTCTCTCTCTCTCTCTCTCTCTCTCTCTCTCTCTCTCTCTCTCTCTCTCTCTCTCTCTCTCTCTCTCTCTCTCTCTCTCTCTCATATTACCTTCTACAACTCTCTATGTCTCGTTTTTATACATTTTCTTAAACAACTCCCAAGAAATTTTACACCATAGTACGAAAAAATAAAATTAAATAAAATAAATATAATAAAATAAAACTATTCAAATTGATATCGTAACGTACAACACTTTCTGGGGCGAGTATGAATTCTTTGTTTACATTATGTTCAGCCAGTGACGTCATTTCCAACCGACCAATGGGAGGCAGTTATATCAGTGACGTCAGTGTTAAGTAGCCAATCAAAATGCAATTATTCACACAGGCGTTGATGGACGGGGAGAGACAGCTTCTACTACTACATAACTACATAATAAATGGCTGTACAACTACTCTGTATAGATGATGAAGAGAAGTATCGCCCGAGACACGCTAGTTGTAATAGTTTAAAAAGATAACATGACACAGGAGAATTTTTTTATAAACTAGAGAATAAAGATTACGTGATGGAATAAGAAAGAAGAATTGTGATGAATATAAATGGAAAGAGAGATAGAGAAAAAAATTGTGATGAAAATAAATGGAAAGAGAGATAGAGAAAAAGAATTGTGATGAAAATAAATGGAAAGAGAGATAGAGAAAAAAAATAGTGATGAAAATAGAACTTTGGATTAAAAAACGACTAATATATTTTCAAGAACGTAATAATAATAAAATAAATGAAATGAAATGAAATAGCAATGAATTAAAATAGAGAGAGAGAGAGAGAGAGAGAGAGAGAGAGAGAGAGAGAGAGAGAGAGAGAGAGAGAGAGAGAGAGAGAGAGAGAGAGAGAGAGAGAGAGAGAGAGAGTGATGATAATTAATGATATTCTCACCTCATCACACGTCGTAAGAATGATGTGATGACTCTGACACCAGCACTCACCACACTCACCACACCCACCACCTGCTCCACCACCACCAGCCCCGCCACCACACTCATCACAACCACAACCACAACCACCACTGCTACTACAAAAACTTCACTACCACCACCACTACCACTGCTACTATTACAAAAACTTCACCACCACTATAGAAACTTCATTACTCACAAAACAAACTGAATTAGTACAAAAAATTCATCATAATTTAACTTCATCACCACTAAACTTCATCACAACTAAACTTCATCACTACCAAACTTCATCACCACATTCCTTCAACACCTTAGTTCACCACCACAACCCTTCCTTCCTTCCTTCACCACTATCACCACCACTACTAAGCTTCCAGTACCTAGCCT
Organism: Metacarcinus magister; assembly: GCA_029783475.1. Taxonomy (NCBI): domain Eukaryota; kingdom Metazoa; phylum Arthropoda; class Malacostraca; order Decapoda; family Cancridae; genus Metacarcinus; species Metacarcinus magister. Next base: position 2,383,247 of record JAPQNM010000001.1, on the reverse strand, counting down.
GGAACGAGACTGGAACCACCACCACCACCACCACCACCATCACCACCAACCGAATTTTGGTCAAACCCTCAACGATACCAACACCAATAATAATAAATAAATAAAATAAATAAATAAACAGATAAATTAAAACATATATTAAATCGAAGGTCAATAATAATAATAAAAATAATCTATAATCATCCTTTCAGTAACTTATTATTTTTATGTTGCAATTTGAAGCTATTCCGAGATGTGAGGTTATGGCAACGCTGGCTCACCTAGCGTGCCCACCACCTTGGCAGCATTGGCAACACTGCACCACACCTGTCAGACCCCAACGGGCAGCCACAGGTGACGTCAGGTGGGCGTGGGCGTGGGCGGACTGATTCACTTAACAATACAAACTTAACTTAATACATTTCTAACTGATTCAATTTTTTCATCTATTTTTTTTCTAAAGGCAAGATTTCATCATTGTATATTTTTATTTTGGTTCTTCGTGATTTCTTTCAATAAAAAATCTAAATAAAATCAAAATATAATCTAAACTAATATATTTTCTCCTTTCATCTATTTTCTATAAGGTGAGAGATTCCATTTTGTTTTTCTTGTATATATATTTAATTTTTTTTATCGTGAGTGATC
>JAPQNM010000001.1:2377357-2380020 GCA_029783475.1 Metacarcinus magister | reverse complement strand
TTGTAGGACCAAACTACGTATGCATAAAGTTCGTACGCAATTGTTCGTAAGCAAATGTTTGTAAGGGATAAAGTTCGTTTGAAAAAAGTACGTACGAAAAAGTTCGTATGTTAAAGTTCGTACGCAGATGTTCGTATGGTACGTATCTACGTATGTAAAATATTTGTAACGACCTAACCTAACCTAACCTAACCTAACGCGTACGAACATTTTTCTAACGAACATTGGCACGACGAACATTTAACCTTACGATTCTTTTTCCATTACGAACTTTTACATGACGAACTGTATACCCTACGTACTTTATCCTGGCGTACTTTAGGCAAACGAACTTTATCCTACGAATTATTGCCATACGAAGTTTTTCTATACGAACTTTTGTCCGGAACCACTGCTTTTTAGCTGTTTTCCTGGACAATGGTGCGCTACCAGATCTTGCCACGGGATGACATCCCAGCCATCTCAGCTCTCCACAAGGCACGACACTCCACACAGGCTATCTCTGACCAGACGGGTGTCAGTTGGCAACGGTACGAGAAGCGTATGGCTAAACTCGGCGGCAACAAAATACCCGCCAAGAAGAAATCACCAGGATACACCCACAAAACTTCCCTGCGAACCTTAAAAGTGGTACACCTTGAAGTCGAACGCAATCCACGAGTATCGGCCAGGAAAATCAGGGAAGACAACTTGGGATTGCTGAGTAATGTGTCTGTGAGGACATTATCACGCTGCATCCACGACGTGGCGTGGGAGAGGGGTGCGACAATGTTTATGACGAGCACTGTATATACATACATTCTTTGATTTTTTAAAATATTTTGGGGGAAGTAGTGCAACATTGTGGGTAAAGGTGAAATAATTATCTGGCCTCTTTCCTCACGTGTATGGTACAAAATGCTGCGGTGGTATTGTACCTGAAAATGTGATTCACGAAGGGCATCACCAAGGGATGCACAAACAAAGCCAGATCCACTACTTTAGCTGATGATCAAAAGACTTTTTCCAAAGTACTGCTGCAGCTTCAATTTCAAGGCACATGATCGATACTCATCTGTAGTGTTCACTCCTAGCTCTTTAAGAATATTTCTGTATTGGTCTCGTAAAAATTTTATTTGAAAGCCACACATCTTTAAAGAGGAGTCCCCCTATCTGTTGTACCAGACAAGTGAAAACAATATCATACACATTTTTATATGAAGGTTTTTCAAAAGGGAGGCGATGGGCTTTGAATGTGTGCATGCATGGTTTATGGTAACAAATGTCATTGTCTACCATGTCAAGTCCAGGGCCAAGGAGTCTCAGCAAAACATCATCTCTATTAAGCATCTTGACCTTTTCAGTAATGACTTTTTAGCTGCTTTCTGTTGATATCTTAGAGGTTGGCTCTTTCCCCTTGAGCCACCTCTTCCCACATATAACACTAGTATTGCTTCTGTCAAATTGTGGTCTGGATTGTCTGGTGACCACAGACCTTTTAGGGGATTTACTGCAGCCAGGTTGATCTATTTTGTTCTGAGTACTTATAACCTGTCGTTTCTTCTCGGCAAGTTTGAAATTTTTTTCATTTAGATACTAATTTCGACATTTATCATGCCACTTAGGGCAGTTCCCAGTTAACCATGTGTCATCTTTTACTTCATAATACAGTCTTGTGAAAACCACATCTTGCCTTGCTGTCATGGCAACAAGGAGCCTGTCTCTCCTTGCAGCTTGGATATTGTTCAGCTTTTTTTACATCCTGTCCTCTACATATGATGCACTTGTTGTAGTTGATGACTAGTGCTTCTTCACGCAATTTCTTTGCAAGTGGTTCTTTCCTCAAGGAAACTGCATTACATGCACCTCGCTCAACTGGCCGACTTGCTATCTAGTCCTAAAAAGGGTAGATAACAATATGATTCTAATAATTTAGTATTGGTAGTATATCTCAGAGGAGTAGCCTGGGAGGTGCAGAGGGTGCTGAAGCACCACTATTTCTAAAGAACCTTTGGTTAATCACAAGTAGTGGTTCTGCATTCTAGTGTTACACTAAAACAAATCAATAGAAGTTCCCATGTGATGATCTGCACAGCATAAGTATATTCACTCCAAAGTGCTAGAATGGACTAACACATCACCACCATCCACCTGGCTACCACTCTGCTAACTGAACTGACTTGACCTATTTCTTCCTTGGTGAGATTAAAGAAGCAACTGCCGCTAAGAACAGCCAAGCTGGCACTAACCACTAAGTAGGTAAGGGATGAAAAAAAAAAAATCAGGCAACAGGTTTTCCATATCCCTGATTAAAAAAATAGTAGTAATACTACATGTGTGCATCAATCATGAGTACAAGAAAACTTCTTAGGCATTTTTTGCCAGGTGAATTGATTTTCCGAATAAATTGATTAATACAACTCTGTAAAAATTTCAGCAGCTTGTTGCCAAGGTTGTGGACCTAGAATGTGTTCCTAGGTTTTTTTATTTATTTTATTTTATTTTTTTTTATTCTTTACCCGTGGCGCCGGTAGGCTCAATGGAGGCCTTAAATGGTCGGCTTCCGCCCATTAGTAACACGGGTTAATTTTTTTAAGTGACGCCTTGTTTCTTATTGAGAGGTTCATGCTGCCAGCGGAAGCTCCTTGCGCATATAGCTTTGCAGTCCCGTTGAGGATAGTGTT
>JAPQNM010000001.1:2329857-2372357 GCA_029783475.1 Metacarcinus magister | reverse complement strand
GTATTGAGTCTGGTATAAAATAAGCTTATATGAGGTCTCAACTTCACATGTAAGACGCAGGGATCCTTTTTCATGTTTATCGCAAATGACACCACACAAATATCAACCTCCACAACATGAAAAAAATCATTTAAAAAAATCAAACCCAGTGTCCTTATTGAAACTAACAAACTGCCACTAATCACATGCCATCCTGCTGAGAGAGCAATATAGTCAACATGATCTCCTCCCATATCACTTGTGTTCAAGCTTATCTCCCTTGGCCATCACCTTCATGTCCTGGGTCACCTTGAACATTGGACCGTGGCCAGGCACTATGTGGTCAGCCTGGAGGATCACTTCATTCCTGTGCTTCTCCTGTACCTCTGGATTCTCACTCCCTGCAGTGTACCGCCACAGGGTTGGGTCACAAATGTCTTCCTCGCGCTCAAAGAGGTCACCTGTGTAGCAAAACAGGTGTCACTTGAGAGTCTGTTGTTATGGACAATGTGTTGACAAAAGAAACATTATGTTGTTGCATACGTCCACACCAAATGAATGAAGGAAGTGCTTTCTATCGTGATGCTTCCTGTGCATGTATGTAACGATGTACTATTTGTATTCCTATGTCATTATAGCTCATGTTTTCATCATCTCAGGGATTATTATTTTTGTTTTGCAAGGGTCTTTCATGTTACCATTTGAGGGATTATCTTTGTGTTGTATACTATTTCTACTTATTTTGGGGGGGAAGCAATGTTGTGTGCTATATTAGAAAGGATGAAATCTAGTCAAGAGAGATCCTGATCAGGATGACTTGACCAGGATGTTTAGTGCCAAGGAGTTCACCAAACCATCAGTCATTGCCTGAAATGTTCAAGATAAGATAATTGTGATATTATGATTATCATTATATACAGAAAAGTTTGGATAATACAAGTAGTTCGGTTCCTCCAACAGTGTTTGTTTAGTAAAATATTGTAGAGTGAGATGAATAATCTTTGGGAAAATGGGATTCAGTTCCCAGTATCTAGATAATCAAAAATTCCTTCTCGCTGGAACACTAACTTGTCGTGGTGATAAGGCTTAACATTTCAATTATCAGTGGAGACAAATGCAACCAAACTGGGAAAGTCCACTGTAAGAAATAAAACTAAAAGTGTTCCCCCTCTAAGCATGGTGCAGGTGCGGTATTGGCTTAATACCCCAATTAGGAACACTAAATGAAAAGCCATCAGTAGATTTCTTAACATCCTGAAAGTGTTACCAAATATATGTATCAATATGTTTCTTTGTTAAAAGTTGTCCTGTATTACCACTCCCAAATCCTTTTCTTCTTTTGCTATTGATATAATATTTTTCCCTAACTTATATGTCCATGATGGTCTCATTACACTCTTTCCCATTTCCAATACGTGGCATTTTTTGCCTTAAAATTCCATTTCCCATGTCTTGCTCCATTCATATATCTTGTTTCTATAATTCTGTAGCTCCTCACAATCCTTGTGGTTTCTTATCTTACTTAGTAATTTTGCATCATCTGCAAACAGGCTTATGTAACTGCTTACTCCTTCTGTCATGTCATTTACATATACTAAAAACATTATTGGTGCCAAAACTGGTCCCTGTGGTACTCCTCTTTATACTTCCCGCTATTCTCATTTTTCATCCTTTACTACTGTTCTCATTTCCCTTCCTTTTAGGTAGTCTTCCATCCAGTTCTTTAATGTTCCTTTCAATCCTCCAATGTGTTCCAACTTCCATAGTAATCTCCTGTGCTGAACCTTATCAAATGCCTTTTTTAAGTCTAAATATATGCAATCCGCCCATCCATCTCTTTCTTGTGTTATATCTATTACTCTTGAATAAAAACTTAAAAAATTGGTGACACATGACCTTCCTGTTCTGAATCCAAAGTGTCTATCTGTTATCATTCCTTCTCTTTCTTTCTAAGTATGCAGTCCATTGTTTCTTGATGACCTTCTTACATAGGTTTCCTTTTTTGTAAATAGGCATTATATCAGCTCCTTATCCATTTTTGAGGGACTTTTCCTGTTTTAATAGAACACTGAATTATACCATGAATTGATTCAGCCATTTCTTGTCTACACTCCTTCAAAATTTATCCTGATACTCCATCTGGTCCTATTGCTTTTCTTTCATGCAGTTCCTTCATCATTTACTTTATCTCTTCTATATTTATCCTAATTTCCAACATCTCATTTTTTTCTCTTTTCTCCTTGTGGCTTTTTAAAGTCAGATTTAGTTGTAAATACTTTCTGAAAGTTCTTGTTTAGCATTTCACTCATTTCTTTTGGGTCCTCATATACTTCCTTATTTTCCTTCAATCTAGTTATACTTCCTATATTTATTTTTCCATTAATAATATATAAAACAGCTTCGGTTCTTCTTTGCATTTGTCAACTATATTTTTTTTCATATCTCTTCTCTTCTTCTCTTCTTACCCTTACATATTCATTCCTTTCTAGTTTACATTTTTCTTTCCTTTCCTGGATCGGTTTTCTTTTCATTCTCCTACATGCTTCATCTCTTCTCTTTTTAGCTCTTTCACATTTTCCATTAAACCACTCTTTTTATCCTTTTTATTTTACTTTATAAATTGGAACGTATTTCTTTACTCTTTGTTTGTATATCATCAGGAAAAAATGATAATTCTCTTGCACGTCCTTTAGTTCCTTAATTTTCGTCCAGTCAGTTTAATTGAAAAACTTCTTCATTGCAGTATAGTTTGCTTTTACATAATTTCTTCTTTTCTTTTTGTACGATTCCTCCTGTTTGTCTTCCATACCTTCCTTAATCTCAATTTCCAGGAACACATGGTCACTCCTTCCAAAGGGGCACTCATAATTTATATCTTTATCCAGATTTATTCCTTTGGTAAATAATAGGTTCAATCTTGATAGTTTATCTTCTCTATATCTTGTATTATCAGTTACCCATTGTACAGTAGGTTCTCGCATCTCGCTACTAATAGAGACCAAATATCATGGCAAGATCCGAATACAACTTCTAATGGGAAAATTACAATCAAGACCGCGACTCACCAATCACGCACTATCAAACATTTCACTGAGTTTTACACATTATATTTTGCATAAACAATAAAGAAAATGGTAGACACAATATTTTGATTTACACAACTTTTCATTATCATACTTTGTTCATGGGGTTTGTTTGGGGAGACGGTGGCCCAGTGGCTAGTGGTCAAGCATACCAGCTCAGGGTCCTGCGTTCGAGCCCCGGCACGTGCTGGCCACTTTTCTATGGTAATACCACCGAGTGGCCTAAGATCATCCACATGCTGCCATAACACTATCGTCGACAGGACTGCAAAGCTGTATGCACGAGGAGCTTCCACTGGCAGCATGAGCCTCTCTCTATGAAACGAGGTGTCACTTAAAAAATCTAACCTGCTTCTAACGGACGGAGGCTGACCGTCTAAGGCCTCCATGAAGCCTCCCGGCGCCATGGGTAAAAGATTTATAAAAAAAAATAAATTTTAAATAAAAATAAAAAATCCTGCCTATGCCTTCGGGCAAAATAAAATTATTATTATTATTATTATTATTATTATTATTATTATTATTATTACGTATTATCATCATTATCATTACAAAGTATCAATCATGGAGTGAGATTCTCACTTTGATACATTGTCCTTCTAATAACATAGTATTATTTCACATATATAACATTGGAATTGCAGATACTTTAATGTGTGTACATAGGGTGTCATAAACCAGTCCTCCAACATTATGAAAATGTGAGGAAAAAAATAATAATTTGATAATGTGTTAGCAAGGGGTAGGAGAGAGATGTACGAAAAAAAGCGTGGAAAAACAAGGAAAATTTAAATAGTTTCTTGTGGAAAAGAGCATAGCAAATGGTAAATGAATATATGAATACGAGTGCTATCGGGCATAGCATAGGGTAAATCAATATGAATACTCTGGGGCTCTCAGGACAACTACGGCCTCATACTCCACAAGTGACCCACATGCCTGTAGTTGGACCACCCTGATGTAAACTATCAAATATTGTACAAACTGGGCAATTTAATGCTGACTTCACCAAGATGAGGAGGAAGAACAACATTATCCACAACAGCAAAGACTGACCTGCAATTACGACTGTGCCTTGGTGTGCAGTGTTCACCACCACTGACACATCTGCAGTGGTGTGGCCTGGGGTAGGGATCACTTGCAATGAATCATCTATCTTGTATGCCTCCCCTGGATGGAAATAATGAAGAGGCTCATCAATTATTACATACACAGAAAGATTTATGTTACCTTTGTTAACAGTAATAGTAAATTTCACACACAAACACGCACACACATGAGGGTCAAGTTCAATTCTAAGGTGGAAGTTAACAAAATCTTGAATAAAACATAACCTCACAAGATTTAAAATATACAAAAATATGGATTGAGAAACACAAATGAAGAAGAAAGAAAAGATGAAGGAATTGATCAAAGAAGCAAAAGAAAAAAAAAACTGAGAACAATAGAAGACGAGATTCTACTGGAGAGAGTTAGACCACAGGATTAGGAAGTGGAATGGTGAAGGACAGTCGTGTTATTGTTGTGAATGTGGTTGTCAATGTGTGCAGTTATACATTTTTGTCATTAACTTAAACCCGTACAGGATATGCTTGTATTTCTTAGGATATATATACCATCTTATTGTTATTTGTACTTCCTTAATATGTGTTACAATATATTCCTATTGTATGGAAAAATAGAGATTATATTCCAGTGATCGCTAACACTACCCCCACATGTAAGGTCACAAGCTTGGACAGTAGTTAGTTAGTTAGTTAGTTAATGCAAAAAGAGCAAGCGCTAGACTTCAGAGATCATATGGCGCTATGTTATAGGGAGGCGGTGGCCAAGGGAAGGCGTTGGTCTAGTGGGTAGCGTGTGGGTAGACCAGCTCAGAGTCCCGAGTTCAAGTACCACGACGAGCTGGCAACTTATCTTTGGAAACCGCAGTTAGTTATCGATAAATTATTAGATCAAATGAAGGATGTGTGTTGGCTGTATGAGGAAAACTTTGTATAAGACGAAATGTGGTCATTCTGTTAGAATATCATATAGGTGTGTGGGTGGAAGGGGGGTCGTGCAGCAGTGTAACAAGGACAGAAAAGGATAATGTCGGGTACAGAGGAGGGGGGGTGGTTACAAGTCATACAGAGGGTCGGTGGCAGGGGTGAAAGTAAGCCAGTGCGCAGTGGTACGCCATACCGGGAAGAGATATACAGCCGGTGTAGCCGGTACGAAAATGTGGAAATCTGTGTGATAATTGTTACCTGAAAATAAATGCTTTGCAATAAATTATGTTATGTGTCTAATTTATACATCATACTTCAGGCATTCAGGGACGTGCACAGGATTTTAGAGGGACAGGAGCTTAAATTAAAAAAAAAAAAGGGCAGTCTTTAATATTATGTGAGCGAGCAATGCGGCACAAGCTATTTTAAATTGGAGTAGCACAGTACCTGCAAGAATCTAATCTTACTTTCACCCCTGGTCGGTGGGGAGTGTGTCATAGAATAAGAGTGAATAAGCTTGGTGTGACCTATACGTAATCATGTAAGTGTAGTCTCCCACCGTCTATTCTTGTGACCTAGGTCTGACCAAGGAGAGACGGATGGTTTAACTGCACAAAGTTTATTATTTGAGAGGTCAGACCAGTAGGATTGCCAATGACTAAATAGAAAGGAGCTAAAGAATTTAAATAATCATAGGTTGGGACTTTTGTGAATGGGCCGATATGTTTATTGCCGGTAATACCAGCATGGCTCGGAACCCAACAAAAACAGACAGACTTTTTATAGTCACAGAGGCGAAATAGCCACTCATGGATATCACAAACAAAGAGTTGAATAGTATAGACACAGCATAGAAGGCAGATAGAATTTTGAGAATCTGTGAAAGTTACAAAGAATGAAGATGGGTGAGAAAAATGTTTTCTCAAAGCAAAATGGATAGCGTATAAGTCCATAAAAGCCCAAAATACTTCTTTTCCTTTTGTCAAAAACTCTTCACACACCTGTTTCACAGCAAACACCTAATCCATACAGCTTCGCCCTCTTCTAAAGCCATATTGCTTTGCACATATAACACCTGTACCCTCTTTGATCCTCTTTATCAGCACCTTACCATACACCTTACCTACTACACTCAACAAGCTTATGATCCTAAAACTAATACACTCATACTTATCGCCTTTACCTTTATACAAGGGAACTAGACATTCACTCGTTCAATCAACTGGTTACATTTAACAATCTTACTAACCACTCAATTACGCTTTTACTGCCATTTTTTAAACATTCTACATCTCCCATATGACAACTCATCCTTCCTCTGCAGCCACACTCCATGGGCATCACCATTCACTCCACACCTTCTCTGTACACCCTACCACATCACTCAAAAACAGCTGTTAATCCTCTTCCATATCACTTTTCTCACTCTCTCTCAACGTATTACACTCGTCTGTAATCCTCTCCTGGTATTCCTACATTTTCTCCTTTTTGTTCAACTCACTCACTTTCAGAACTCTCTTTGCCTCTCTCACTTGTCTAGTCTTCACCCACCTCATACCTACCCTCAGCTTTCCCTCCACAATGAAGTGGTTGGACATACCTCCCCATTTCCCTTTCAAAACTCTCACATCCAACAACTGTCCAATTATGTTCCTTGACACAACCACATTGTCCATCATAGTTCTATTTTCTATTCATGATGGCATTGCATTAGTGTTACCAGTGGTGCCTTTACAGTGTTACCAGTGGTGCCTTTACAGTGTTAGGAGAATTTGAGATTCAATGCAATCATAACACCAAGATCTTTGACACATTGTTTGCCTTCAAGTTTCACTCTGCTTATTTCGTATTAATATTTTTTTATTTTTGTTCTCCCTTGAAGAATATGGCATTTGTTAACATTAAAAGACATTTACTACCTATCAGACCAAACTGAGATTTTGCATAAATCTTCCTCGAGACTTTGCCCGTTGCTGTCTGAAATTACCAAATTCTTGATTTTCATATCGTCTGTGAATTTTGTGATGAATTGTTTGATTCTAACCTCAATGTCATTTATGTATATTATGAATAGCACAGGTCTGATAACAAATCCCTGTCAGATATCATTAGTGACTGGTGTCAAGTCTGAAGATCAATTGATCACAACCATTTGTTTTCTATTGCTCAGCCAGTTCCTATTCAATTGTGTACATTACCTGCAATACCAAGGTGCTTAATGTAGAACATTAACTTATTATAGAATAAAGTGTAACAATGCATAAGCTCATAAGAAATTCATGCAAAGGGATATCTAAAATTTTATAGAAAAAAAATATCATGATTTACAAACCTGTCTCAAATGGATGGAGGAAAAACTGGTCTTTGTGGGAGACAGTGTAACCAACAATGTGTGTTGCTGCTGTAAACAGGTTGAGGTTACCCAGGTGATCTGAGTGGCCGTGAGTCCCGATCACATACTTCACATCATCACAAGAAATGCCTTCCTTTGCCAAGCCTGGAGGAAGGAAAAGCAAAGAGTAGAATAATATATACAATAGATAGGGACTCATACTTGTGTTGAGGTATGCATTTGTTCTTGTGCAAACTCCTATTAATATATAGACAGTGAAAGAAAAAAAATAATGTTGAATGAATATTGAAAAGAGTTTGAAGAAAGAAGGAAACTAATTCCGATGATTGATGCCAAATTTGGTATCTCTTGGCTAGTACAGTGGTAGCACACTGGCCTTGCATTCGCTTGGTCGGCAGATCGAGTCCCCGCCTGGGCCCGTGATGCTTAAGCTGTTTACTGGGGAGGAACTGCTTTGGTCGGGCACCACAGTGGTGCAGCGGTGGTTCACCATGGCTGTGAGGCATAGACCTCTAAACAAAACCTAGTAGTAGTACTAGTATTAAAACTAAAATGAAGTGTTGGTAAATAGGGAGGAAATGAAAAAAAAAATTTTAAATGGTAATAGTTTAGTAGATGTATATGTAGAAAAGGGATTATTTTTAGCCCATATTTTCAGCACTAAATTATATTCGATATCAATGATGTGGAAAAATTTACAAAAAGGGATAGTTGACAATATTGCTGTTGATAAAAAGCTAGTAGAGTCATGTTTCAAAGATAAAATAATTATTGTGTCAATGAGAAGAAAATACACAAAATGTCTGTCTATTTATAGTTTCTGATGCCTCGTTCCCTCTGGAAATATCCCTAAAGCAGATGGCCATGGCAGAAGAGCCTCCACCTCTCCTTATCTACACACCCCATCCTTGCTTGTTCTAGTCCTCCCCCTTTATCAGTACCTCTTCCATGCATGTACTACATTATCACATTACTACATTTTACAATTGGTCTTCCTCTCCTCCTAGGGCCATCAATTTCACTCACATACACTTTCTACACAAATTCTTCACTCTTATTTCTTTCAAAATGAGCAAACCACATCAAAGTACTTTTTTCACACATTCCACTACTCCACACTTCACTTCTTTTGCACAAGGTCTCCACCACATACACGTTTTCATTGCTCTAACCCTCCCATCTTGTCACGCCACATTCCCCTCTCAGAAAACTCACTTCCACAGAATGCACTCTTAACTGCTGTGCTCTATTCCATGTCAAAGTTTCTGATCCATACGTTGGCAGGAGAATACTGTTCCTTAAAGCTTCTCTTTACTTCATGGATACATTCCTTCCTCTCATAACCCTTGCAATTGATCCTATGATACACCAGACACAACCTGCCTTTCACAACCTTCTCGAATTAATCATTCCATTTTTTCATGTTTGCATATTACTGTTCCCAAATACTTTCTCTTTCACTTCCTCCATTTTCTCTCCTAGAACTACCTCACACTTTCCTACTGCTGGCACACTTAACTCATAAGGTGTATTAAAGGTAAACACAACTATTTACCTCCTTTCAAGAACCATCACCTTACTTTTCCCAGAATTCACCTTTAGTTTTCTACTCGTACATGCGTTATAAAATTCCTCCACCATTCTCTGAAGTTCTTCTTCACTCTCTGCAGACAAAGTTTCATCTGCAAGCAAGCATGCCACCACTGTCTAACCCATTCAATTCATATTCAGTCTTGCACCTACATTCCACACTTTTGCTTATCAAAACACTTATGGCGACATCACACATCCTTGCTCACCCCGACTCCTATAGGAAAACTTCTTTTAGCTCTACATCCAACCACACACATACACTTGACTCCCTATAAAATGCCTCAATTTCTGCCAACAACTGTCCACCACCATAGATTTTCAGATCATTCCCAAAGAAATTCCCAATCAAATCATTTATATGCTTCTTCTAGATCCATGAAGGCTGCATAGTTTTTCATCCTCTACCATAATCACCTCCATTTAAACGCCCATTGTCGCTGTGGAAAGGCATCGAAACCACAGATTGTAGCTTAATGCTGTAAAGGACACCTTTTGGCCTCCTCTACTGCCTCAGATTCAGTTTCTGATCCAACCAATTTTCGCTTGTCCTTTTTTTTCTAGCTTTACTTCTCCTTGTTTCATCTATCCTTTTTCCTTACCTCCCATTATACCCTTCTTTTCCTAAAGTGTGAGAGCCCTTCTGAGAAGATATGAGGCTAACTATAAGTTATATCATGAATGGCTTGATGTGCCTGTATGGGCACGGTATACCCTCCCTTTTCCATTACCCTTACTCACAATTATATCCTCCACTTATAAGTAGGCTCACCATGCCTAGTTATGGGAATTCAAAATTAACAGGTGCAGAGGGGAATGAATAAACCTCAAAATAATTCATCCCCCTCACTTCACTGGCTTTGACAAGGACATGCCTTCGATCTCGCCTCTGAAAACTCCCCTAACCGCCCAACTGTTAACTATCTTGTCTCTTCCACCTCCTCTTGTAACTGCTTCCCTAACACCAACACCAGCCCTCCTTTTACTATTATAACCACCTTAGAACCATATACCTACATACCCATATACTTCGACCCCTACCTCCTCTATAACCCAGACTGTCCCCTCCTCCTCTCACCCTCGCCCACGCCCATCTACTAACAATAATCACCTTACTTTATCCCACCTCTTTATTCCTCGCCAAGGGAGATAAAAGTTTACCTTAATGAGGTAGCAAGGATGTAAAAGAAGAAGGTGAAAAAATTTTCAACTTACCCATAGGAACCAGAACAAACAATTTAAAAACAATCAATTTAAAAAGTTTCCCGCAATGTTCTCAAAACAAAGCAAATGCAAAACCCCTGAACCCCTTTTAATGGTCTTTTTTGCACTATGAGTCACCAGGTGCATGCCCCAAGTATCTAAACATCAAATAATGTTTCCCTTGTCACTGTGAGTCATCTGACCTAGGTAAACTTGAGATCAAAACAGTCATAGCAAGATACCTTCCAGCAGTGTATCCTTGTCCCAAGCTGTCATTGTGTCTACAACAACAGTGTTGGGACCCTTCACCAGTGTGCACGTGCAGTTGGCCCTCATCACACCATCCTCGAGGCGGGAGTAGCCATTATGGAGCACATGAACACTATAGCTCATCCTTGTGCTTCAACCAGGGAAGACTTGGCTCCCAAGGAATTCCTGAAATGAGTGAATAGTGAAGAATTTTTGGGGTCCTTTGAGTATAAAAGTTGTGGCTTGGCAGAGACGATGTCCTTAGAGAAAAACATTGTCTCACTCACAATCCACTCGCTGCACCACTCAGACAAACTTGCAGGTAACAGAATTAGTGAGGATTCCCACAATTGTACTCTCTTATCATACTCTGTAAGATGAAAATCAGGGAAACCCACAGGTGAGAAAACCATAATTCGGGGATTAAGTAGAACACATTTACAATGACAAGAAATTATCATGATTAACAATTCTCAACATGGTTTCCATAACAAACGCTTTTGCTTAATGAATCTCCTTGACTTTTATAATGATATATTCAAAATTTATGATGAGACAAAAGCATTAGATATAATTTATCTTGACTTTTAAAAAACATTCGACAAAGTTCCTCATAAACGATTACTAAAAAAAATAGTCACATGGCATAACTGGGAAAATTCTTAAATGGCTTGAACACTGGCTTTCCAAGAGAAAACAACGCGTTATCATAAACGGTAAATCATCTAACTGGAGAGTTATTATAAACAGTGTGTCACAGGGCTCAGTACTTGGTCCCATTCTTTTTCTAACTTATGTCAATGATATTGATGAAGGCCTCACCTGTATGATATCAAAATTTGCTGACGATACAAAAATCACGAGTAAAGTAACTACAACCGCTCATAAACTACAATTTCAATTAATCCTCGACATCTTAGTCAATTGGTCAGAAAAGTGGCAAATGAAATTTAATGTTAATAAATGTAAAGTTTTGCATATCAGTAACAATAATCAATACACAAAATATACAATGAATGGCTTTAAACTTTCCAAGGTTAGCCATGAAAAAGACTTAGTAACTACCTTAAACCAGATAAACATTGTTCAGACGTTGTTAAGAAAGCTAACAAACTGGTCGGCTTCATCGGAAGAACTTTTGAGTATAAATCTGAAAAAGTTATCCTTACACTATTCAATGCATCCTTTGACCAGGAACGGTTTTGCTGCTCTAGAGGATGAGTGCAATGATGGAGAGAGAGTCGATACCTCCTTGTCTTCAGGTAAGACCCTGGTTGTGGGTGACAGCCAGGTCAAGTATCTAGATAGGGCTTTCTGTGCCAGAGACAGGAAGCATAGAATGCTCACCTGTTTTCTGGGTGCGGCAATAGGGGATGTAGGTGACTGGCTAGGGAGTGTTTTGGCGGGGGAGGGTGTCATTCCTACCGTCTGCATTAGTGTGGGTGGAAACGATATTGGTAGGTTTAGGAGATAGGAGCTCTTTAGGAGGTACAGGAAGGCCCTGGGCAGGGTTAGGGACCTTGGTGGCACCCTTATAGTGTGTGGAATCTTGCTTAGCAAAGCTGCAGCTGCAAGATGAGAGTCTGACTCTTTTACAATGAACAGCTTGCTAGCTAATTATTGCAAAAGGAACAGGTAATTGTTCATAGACAACCGAGCACGATTCTACTATAAGGACCACCTGTTTGCTAGAGACAGGTGGGGGTGTTGGCGTGGAGAGCAGAGAGTGAGATGAGGGCCAGGGTTATTTAGAGGTCAGGAAGGTGTGAAGGAGAAGAGCAACAAGTTTGATCTTGATAGAAGAGGAAGGAGTACTATTAGTAAGGACAGGAAGATAATAGGATTAGAAACACAACAGGGATACATCTACCGTAGATGTAAGGATTAATGATATTAGAGCATACTATACATAGAGCCGTAGATGGATTTATTGAGAGTAATCACAAGTGTAGAAAAGTTTGATGTTATTGCTATCACAGAATCATGGTTAGACTCGGCAGATAAGGACTTTGCAACAGAATTTCAAATAAACGGGTATAATGTATACCATAAAGATAGAACAGGCAGATTAGGACGAGGGGTAGCGAGTTACGTGGACATGATAACTAGTTACGTTAGCAGTGCAGTGAAATCAGATGTCAATATGGATAGAACTTATTAACGGGAGGGAGAAGCTAATTATAGGTAATATCTACAGACCAACTAATCTATCTAAAGAGATGTCCATGCTTTTATTTCAGGGAATTAATGCAGCAGTTAAATATAGAAATGTGTGTATTATGGGGGATTTAATAACAGAAATATAGACTGGATTTATATCGCTGGAGATCACGAATCGCAAGATTTCATTAATGTAGTGCAAGATCATTTTCTTAAGCAGATAGTGAATGAGCCTACTAGAGAGGAGAGCATTCTGAATTTAGTAATAACAAATAGAGATACCTTGTGTAGCTAAACAGACAACCTCATTAGGTCCAGTAGGACTGTTGCTGTCTGTTCTTTTCTTTGTACTCCTTTGTGCTCGTGGAGTAAGGTGCGTTCTTATGAGGAATGAAAGAGTGTGGAAGAATTCTCTTAGTATCAAATTCCTTGGAGAGAGAGAGAGAGAGAGAGAGAGAGAGAGAGAGAGAGAGAGAGAGAGAGAGAGAGAGAGAGAGAGAGAGAGAGAGAGAGAGAGAGAGAGAGAGAGAGAGAGAGAGAGAGACAGAGAGAGACAGACAGAGAGAGACAGACAGAGAGAGACAGACAGAGAGAGACAGAGGGGGAGAGAGAGAGAGAGGGGGAGAGAGAGAAAGGGGGAGAGAGAGAGAGAGGGAGAGAGACAGAGAGACAGAGAGAGAGATAATGTCATGTACACCCAGCCTCGGAGTCCCCATCTGAGGAGGGGACCACAAATGTCCCCAGGTCGGACTGCCTCTCTGCTGACGACCTCGGGTGTCTTGACTTCCTCTAACACTTTTACTCTCGATTTCTGCAACATTCGTGGCCTTAGATCTAATTTCCAATCTGTGGAACACCATCTCTCCTCCACTAAACCTCATCTTCTCTTCCTAACTGAAACACAGTTGTCTGTGACTACTGACAGCAGCCCCTTTTCTGTTCCCTCCTACTTTCTCTATCCTCATTTTCAATCCAAAGCTGGCTGTTGAGCATATGTGCGTAACGACATTACTTGTTCTCATGTCCACAATCTTGAATCTTCAGAATTTTCTACCATCTGGCTAAGACTTCAATGTCACTCTCTAACTAAATTCATCTGTGCTGTATATCTCTCACCTAATTCCTCTGACTATGTAAAATTTTTTGACTATTTGACTTCCAAAGTGGAGCACATCCTATCTCACTTTCCTTATGCTGAGATCTCCATTTTAGGTGATTTCAATGTTCATCACCAGCTTTGGCTTTCATCTTCTTTCACTGACCAACCTGGTGAACAAACCTTCAACTTTGCTATCCTTCATGACCTAGAGCAGCTAATACCCATATCCCTGACCGCCTTGGAGACACGCCCAACATTCTTGATCTTTTCCTAACTTCCAACCCTTCAGCTTACTCTGTTAAACTTTCCTCTCCGTTGGGTTCCTCCGATCACAATCTTATTTCTGTTACCTGTCCTATCACTCCAGTGCAGCCTCAGGACCTGCCTAAGCAGAGATGCTTCTGGCATTTCAACTCTGCTAAGTGGGAGGACCTGAGGCAGTACTATTCTGATTTTCCTTGGGATGATTATTGCTACCATGTCAGAGATCCTTCTCTATGTGCCAAGCGCATAACAGAGGTGATTATCTCTGGCATGGAGCTATACATTCCTCATACTTTCTCTAATACTAAAGCTAAAAAGCCCTGGTTTAACTCTGCTTGTTCTCGTGCTGTCAATGATAGAGAGGCGGCTCACAAACGGTACCGTAGCCATCCCTCTGCTGAAACTCATGCCCTATATATTTCTGCCCGTAATCATGCCAAATCTATTCTCCAACTTACTAAAAACTCTTTCATCAATAGAAAATGTCAAAGTCTTTCCAACTCTAACTCTTCTCGTGATTTCTGGCATCTAGCCAATAATATCTCTAACAATTTTACTTCTTCATCTTTCCTTCCTTTACTTCAACCAGATGGCCCCACAGCTGTCTCTTCTTTCTCTAAAGCTGAACTCTTTGCTCAAACCTTTGCTACCAACTCTACTTTGGATGATACTGGGCATATTCCTCCTACTCCACCCTCTGACTACTTCATCCCTAAAATTTTAATTCTTTATTATGACGTTTTCCAGGCCCTCTCTGACCTTGATTCTCGGAAGGCTTACGGTCTGGATGGAGTCCCTCCTGTTGTTCTCAAAAACTGTGCTTCCGAACTCGCTCATTGCCTGGTCAAACTTTTTCGTCTGTGTCTCTCTACTTCTACCTATCCTTCTTGCTGGAAGTTTGCTCACATTCAACCTGTCCCTAAAAAAGGTGACCGTTCCAATCCTTCTAACTACCGCCCTATAGCTTTGATTTCCTGCCTTTCTAAAGCCTTTGAATCTGTCCTTAACAAGAAGATAATGAGGCATCTATCAGCTCACAACCTTCTCTCTGATTGCCAGTATGGTTTCCGTAAAGGCCGATCTACTGGTGATCTTCTTGCTTTCCTAACTGAATCATGGTCATCCTCTTTTAGGGACTTCGGTGAAACCTTTGCTGTCGGCCTTGACATATCGAAAGCCTTCGATAAAGTCTGGCATAAATCTTTAATTTCTAAACTACCCTCCTACGGATTCTATCCTTCTCTCTGTACCTTCATCTCTAGTTTCCTTTCCAACCAGTCTATTGCTGCTGTAGTGGACGGTCATTGTTCTTCTCCTAAAACTATCAACAGTGGTGTTCCTCAGGGTTCTGTCCTATCACCCACTCTCTTTCTATTATTCATCAATGATCTCCTAAATCTGACTCAATGCCCTATCCACTCCTATGCTGATGACACCACCTTGCATTTTTCAACGTCGTACAACAGACGCCCAACCCAACAAGAATTAAATGACTCAAGGCGAGATGCTATAGGACGCTTAACCTGATCTTTCACTTGTTTCTGATTGGGGCAGAGCAAACCTAGTTTTGTTCAATGCCTCAAAAACTCAATTTCTACAACTATCTACTAAACATAACCTTCCAGATAACTATCCCCTCTTCTTCAATGACACTCAACTTCCCCTCTCCTCCACATTAAACACACTCGGTCTATCCTTTACTAAAAATCTAAACTGGCAATTTCATATCTCTACTCTTGCTAAATCAGCTTCCAAGAAGTTAGGTGTCCTATGGCGTCTGCGTCCATTTTTCTCTCCCTCTCAGCTGCTTGCTCTGTACAGGGGCCTTATCCGCCCATGTATGGAGTATGGCTCACATGTCTGGGAGGGCTCAACTCATACAGCTCTTTTAAACAGGGTAGAGTCTAAAGCTTTTCGCCTCATCAACTCTCCTCCTCTAACTGTCTTTCTTGATTCTTTAAGTCACGGCCGCAATGTTGCATCTTTATCTATCTTCTACCGCTATTTTCATGCTGACAGCTCTTCTGAACTTGCTAACTGCATGCCTCCCCCCCTCCCGTGGCCTCGCTGCACAAGACTTTCTACTTCTTCTCATCCTTAACAGTGATATCAGTAAATTTGCCGATGACACAAAGATAGGAAGACCAGTAAAGAATTTAGATGATGCTAGGATGCTGCAGGATGACTTAAATAGGCTGTATGCGTGGTCAGAGAAATGGCAGATGCAGTTTAATGTTAACAAGTGTAGCATTATGAGCGTAGGTAAAGGTAATAGGCCTGTAGACTACACATTAAATAACAATACCTTAGGAAAGTCATATAGTGTGAGGAACTTAGGAGTTCAAATAAGCAGTGACTTGCGCCCCAGGGAACAGTGTATTATAGCTAGAAATAGGGCCAACAAGATACTGGGATTTATTAGTAGGTGTGTGACAAATAGGAGTTCTGAGGTCATTCTGAGGTTGTATTTAGCACTAGTAAGACCCCACCTAGATTATGCAGCTCAGTTTTGGTCCCCTTATTATAGGAAGGATATAGGCTCCTTGGAGGCAGTCCAGAGAAGAATAACCAAGATGATTCAGGGGCTGAGAAATTTACCCTACAAAGATAGGTTAAAACGTCTTAATCTCCACTCCCTAGAGAGGAGGGCAAGAGGGGATATGAATGAGGTTTTCAAATGAGTAAAAGGAATTAATAAGGGAAACATTGATCAGGTTTTAGAATTTAGTAGTCAGGATAGGACACGTGGAAATGGGTACAAGCTAGAAAAACTTAGATTCAGGACAAACATAGGTAGATATTGGTTCACTAACAGAGTCGTGAACGATTGGAATAGGTTGGGTAGACACGTAGTAAGTGCTGAGTCAATAGGTAGCTTTAAAAGACGGTTGGATCAGAGTATGGATAGGGATGACAGGTGGGATGGCTAAATATTGGATTATTCCAAGGGTGGGGGACAAGGAGCTGCCTCCTGTAGGTCATTAACTGGCCTCTTGCAGTCTCCTCATTTCTTATGTTCTTATGTTCTTATTCTGTCCATCTTCCTAATGCAAGAGTTAACCAGTATCTTCACTCTTTCATCCCTTACACTGGTAAACTCTAGAACTCTCTTCCTTTGTCTGTTTTTCCACCTGCCTATGACTTAAACTGTTTCAAAAGAAGAGTGTCAAGACACCACTCACACTTGATTGGACTTCCCCCCCATGTCTATATTTCTCCTACTATCCTCTTTACAGGGTCTGGCGACAAGCGGGATTTTTTTTTACTTATTTTTGTTTTCCCTTAGCCAGTACCCTTTTAATGTATATATAAAGGTGGAAAATTAGCCAACAGTGATCACCAAGAAATTTTTTTAAATCAAGTGGGATATGAAGCTTCCTCTCAATCAAGTACAGATGCCAGACTTTCAGCGAGCGAGCTGTGGAACATATATGTAATAATACTTATTCATATATAAATTTATTTTGGTTTCTGGGAAAAGATAACTACTCCAGAATATACTGACCAAAACTAATACAGGAAATGTGAATAGTAGTGCCTATGGAGCCTGCTAATTACTGCAGAATATTATCCATTCGGGGACTTCATAATGTATTGTAGGGGACAAAGAAGTGGTAGTAAATTTTTACTTCACAATAATGCACCTCAATCAAAATAACACACTTCTCATATAGATTTTGATCACTAACCTCCGATTTGTACTTCTTGAGGTAGAAGATAGGGAAGAAAATGTAGTGTGCACCTTCCCCAACCTCATAGAAAACATGCAATATCTCCGAAATTAGGGATTTGCAACGGAAATGTAGTGAGCAATACCTTCTCAGAATTTATCAGGTAATGGAAAAAAAAACATTAAATTCTCTTGAGCATTATTGTGAAGCCCTGCTCTATTGAGGAAAGAATTGGAGGACAAGTTTGATGTAGGTGCGGACAAGGAAGGTGGAGCATCGGTGTGAAAGTAAGGATAGGGAGGAATCTGCCTGATTTGGACTGGGGAGGACTTGAATGCTCTTAAGGCTATGGGAATGGCTGTACTCTGACTTACCTGTGAGTGTCTTCCTCTTCTTGGAAATTTGCTTTCGCCGTGCAGACTGTGGTGCCACAGCCTCTAGTGCCCCAAAAGTGCAGGAGCAGATGAGTCAATGGATCAGATCCTGTGGAGTTGACCTGTCCTCTGGAGGAAGGTCCTGGTGTGCTTAAGTACTTTGAAGGTTAGGTCAGGGTCTGCGGAGGTGGAGAGACAACAATGAGTGGAGCAGTGCCATGTGGTGGGAGTGGTGGCGAGGACAGTGCAATAAGAGGTGTTCTGGGGTGTCTGGTTGTGTAGGGCACCAAGGGGAGTGGGGCTCCTCTGTTATGCCCAGCTTGTGTAGGTGTCAGCTTAAGCGGCTGTGGCTAATTCTGAGTTTGGTGACAGCAGTGTCAAGGGCACGGCTGGGGGAGTAGGTCCACCAGTGGTGTTGTGTGTCTTGTCTGATGCGTCCAAGTGAGGTGTACTGTAGGGCGTAAGTTAAGTATGTGCCCTATGTGTAATTTGCAGGCTGTGTGGAGGTTGGTCAGAAAGTCAGTCTGGTCAGTGGGGAGGTGTATAGGGAAGGGGTGGGAGTGTGCCTCCGCTGCCGCTCTGTCGGCCACCGTGTTGCCCATGACGCCAACGTGTGAGGGAACCCACTGAAGGTGGATGGAAAAGCCATAGAAGGACAGTCGGAGCAGGTCATGGTGAGGCAGAGGGAGTGATGTGTTCGAGGGCAGTGATGCCGGATGAGTTGGAGGGCTGTGAGGGAGTCTGAGAAGAAGGTGATTGAACAAAGGGGAATGAGTGTGGTGGCAAACTTGAGGCCTTCTGTGATTGCAAAGAATTCTGCCATCAGAATGGAGGCAGTGGCCAGCAGCCTTCAGGCAGTGATAATGAAATGGACTGGAATAAAAATAGCAGAAACAACAGATGGAGAGACTGGGAGGCGGGAGCCATCGGTATAAATATGTGTAAAGAGTTGAGGTATTGGGTGTGCAGGAGGATGATGAATAGAATCCTGCCCTGCACCGGACAGTGTGCCTTTGACCATGTTGTGGATGTGTGAAGTGACAAGGATATCAAGGAAGAGAAAGGAAACCAAGGGCCCAAAGGAGAAGTCTTCTTGAGCATGAGAAAAGAGGGGGGGAATCACCCGGAGGGAGGCAAAGAAGGAGAGGGTTCTCTCTACAAAAGGCGTGTGGGCTTGATATGGTAGGAGGCCAAGAAGTGGTGCCCTACTCTGTCTGAGGAGGAGGGAGTGGAGGGCATAGCAGCTGGGGGAGGATGCAAGATTGGTGTAGGTGCGGACAAGGAGAGTGGAGCATCAGTGTGACAGTGAGGATAGAGAGGATTCTGCCTGAAGGGCTGTGACTGGGGAGGACTTGAATGCTCCCAAGGCTATACGAAAGGCTGTATTTTTTAAATACACCTAATTTATGGAGGAGAGAAAGTGAGGCCGCCCCATAAACCTGACATCCATAGTCTAAGCGACTCTGAATATATGCATAATAGAAGCGAAAGGATATTTCTGTCCGCACCCCACTTGACCCCTGCAAGGGACTTCATTAAATTTAACCTTTTGAGGCCCGAGGTCATCAGGTTAAACGGATGCCGTCCACTACTAAGCCAAGAAATTTATGCTGGGTTTTAAAGGGAATGGGTGAACTATTGATGGTGACCACTGGTATATATGGTATTTTCCTTCTGGTGAAGCACAGAAAGCTTCTGGCCACTTGTCGTTAGGTCCCAACGTGTTTTAAATTAAGAATCAACCCCATGTTAAAGATTAAGCTTAGCCTTCTGGATTTCCAACCTATACAGGCAATATGGTACTGCCATACCCTTCCATAAGGGCCAATGATATATACACGACCATCGTGCGCACAAGGAGAAAAGTCTATTTACACGGCTGCCATGCAAATGGCTATTCCATATGGCAGTGTCTATATGCACAGCTATTGTTTTTTTTTTCTTTTATATATGTCATTAACCGTTGGCGCCAGTAGGCTTATGGAGGCACAGATGGACTTGCCTCGCCTGTTATTTGGCCTAGGTTTTAGAATTTTTATAGTGACGCCTTGAATATTTACGTTCTCTCTTGAATATGTTGAGAACATGTGAGGCTTATTACTGCTACAGCCTCAGATGCATATTAACGTTGTAAGTCCCGTCTGAGGACAATATGGCAGCAATTTGGGTAGTCTTTGGCCATTCGGCGGTAACATCAAATATTGAAAAGTGGTCAGCGGATATTGGGGATTCGAACCCGGGACCCTAGGCATTGTGCAAATAAGTTCTCATCAGCTATTCGTACGACCGCTGTGTATATAATTTTTCTGTTGACTATTCACATGACTGTCGTGTAATGTAATTCTAATAGGCTATTCACCCGACAGTCATTTTAGTTTACATTATCCGTTGCTTTGTACCTGGTGAGGTTCGGCACAAAATAATTTAACCCTCGAAAAATTTCAGTAACTTCCGCAGAGCATAGATGATGTTACTGGAGGAGGGGGGTAATTTTTGGGGGTTGGTCAGAAATTTTGGGTGGCTGTTAACCCCACCACACTACCATCTCCAACATGTTCTAAGGTCCCGGTTTAATTTATATTCCTGATTAAATAAATATACCAATGTTTTAAATGTTTTAATGATTCAAATTTCTCTTCTATACATATTTATTGCACCTTCCTCTGAACCTGGGAAAATCTGCATCAACGTTAAGGGGTGGTAAAAGGTGGGGGGGTGAAGGTAGCGGGTGGAGAAGATGGTGAAGATGTAGGTGGAGGCAACGGATTACAGGTGGAAGGCGATGGTTGGGATGTAAGGACTGGTCGATGTGTTTGGTGTGGTGAGGTGAGGGTGTGTGTGATATAGAATGAATGGGTGGAAAATGCGTTGATATATTATAGGGAGGTTATTTTTGTGTTGTTTTTTATTTGGAATATATTGTGCATTATGACATGAACAAGAGAAATTTAGTTTTCATATGGGCCCATGAAATTTCAGAAAAATAATGAACACTAGGACTAATAATTTCAGTTTAGTTTAGGCGACCGCTCACTAAAACCTTCATAGATTATCAGTACAGTAAATATCCTGTGTAGTGCAACAAAAATTAATTAGTTAGGTTAGGTTAGTTAGGTTTGATTGGGTTAGTTTTAGTTAGGCTTTTTCAACTGCAGCTCTGGGAAGGTTATGCTAACAAAGCTATTTTTGGGGGGTAAACTTTTACATCTTCACCAGAATGGCATGTGGCTACAAAAGAAAATGGCATCTGCACCTCGCACAACCCCTTACTTTTAGTAGTAGAAAATATTTGATAGCTTCTAAATTAACATTACATAACATAACCTAAATAACCATACCTTAACTTATAGGCAGTCCTTAAAGGTACGGCAACCGTACGAATAGGGGATGACAGTGGGGTACGGCTGCTGTATCTATAAGCACTTATAGGCACAGCTTACAGGTACGGCAGCCATACCTGTAAGTGATACGGCACGTGCCTAACTTTTGGGAGCTAAAATATAAAAAGCTTATATAACCAAACAAACCAAACCAAACCAAACCGTACCTAACCAAACCTAACCAAACCTAGCATAACCTAATCTAACATAATCTAATCTAACCATAACCTAACGTAAGCCGTATTCTCATAGTGCTCGGTTTATAGATACGGCATGTGCCTAACTTTGGGGTAAAAAGCTTATACAACCTAACCTAACCGAACCAAACCAAATCTAACATAACATAATCAACCTAACATAACTTGAAAGATGCTTTACCAGGTAAATAATATGGCACAGGCTGTAGGAGTAGCAGATTATTCTGTTGATAACTTTCCAAGTGTTTTTGAAACTCTTTGTACGATGAATATGTTGAATTTAATGCGAACACGGTGGGTGACGTCAGCGCATGCTGTACAAATAGGGATGACAATGGGGTGCAGCTGCCGTATCTGTAAGCACTTTGTAACTTATATTGACAAATAACAGAGCTTTGTTCAAACCAAACTAAACTTTATATACTTGTCGAAGAGAAGGTAAAATAAATATTCCTACATTTTTCTGTAATTCAGCGGCATAACTGTTTGAGGTGATCTGAACAAGTTTCTGAGGTTGAATTTATAGTGCATTATAAAGATAAGGAAATATCAAGTGGATCATGCAACGAATCTTTATCTTAATTTGTTTCAATAAGTAATACTATAAATACTATCATCACAACAAACATTGGTAGCAATACCTACGATTTGTGGTCATAGAAAACATAGAATATCTCAGAAATTAGGAATTTACGATAGAAATGTAATTTACAACCTTCTCAGAATTTATCAGGTAATATAAAAATTACAAAATTCGGTAAATCTTACTAATAGCATCTCCTCATGGATCACCAAAATATTGACATAGGTGATGAGGTACGTAATGTACAACACGTTTGTGGTGGTTTTATTTGGGGGACGGCCTTAGTTTGGCCACAGAGGCTCTTTACAAATCTGGTAGCTGCCTCAAATTCTAAGTCCACACAGATGTTAAGTTATGGTTAGGTTAAGGTTGTTAGGTTAGGTTACGTTTATGTTATGGTTAGGTTAAGTTAGGTTAGGTTCAGTTAGATTCGGTTATATAAGATTTTTACATTTTATTACCCAAATCCAGAAAAAAATATAAGGTTGAAAACCCTAACTTTTGGGTAATAAAATGTAAAAATCTTATATAACCAAACCGAACTGAACTGAACCTAACCTAACTTAACCTAACCATAACATAAACATAACCTAACCTAGCAACCTTAACCCAACCATAACTCAACATCTGTGTGGACTTAGAATTTGAGGCAGCTACCAGATTTTCAAAGAGCGTCTGTGGCTAAACTAAAGCCGTCCCCCAAATAAAACCACCACAAACGTGTTGTACATTACGTACCTCATCACCTATGTCAATATTTTGGTGATCCGTGAGGAGATGCTATTAGTAAGATTTACTCAACATTCAATTCTCTAGCATTCTGATAAAGATGTAAGATAATACCAATACATTTTCTGGGCCTCCTCTGCCCTTCCTGAACCCATTCTGCTCCTCTCCTTGCTCTTCTCTGTCCACTTCAACAACTTGGTGTTAATTATCCAACCGAATACCTAAGCCAATACATTCGTTACTGCTATAGGTCTGTAGTTTACTATTTCCTCATTTGATCTTGATCTTGATCTTGATGTCACAGGTGACTTGAAATTTCCTCCAAGTCGGGCCTTTATATCGGCAGCTCCTGTGAGGGGAATAAGGGGGGAAAAAAAAAGAGGAAAATACACAGAAAAAAAGAAACTAAATAAATCAAAGATGCATACTCTAATTACATGCCCTAATCTCTCAATCTCGCATACCACATTTTCTCCAGGAACTCTTTCACCGCGTCAATCATCCGTTCACTCGTCTCCTCACACAGTCCTAGCAACAACGCCATCCATTCCCTTCCAGTTCTTTCAGTCACCTCATTCATTTCACGTCCCATTTCTGCCAGAATCACACGCATCATTTCCATTCTGTCACGGTCATACTTCTCGCATTCTAGTACTACATGCTCTACCGTCTCATCCTCTCCCATATCACACATCTGGCACACTTTGCTGCGGGACTCTGACCATCTGTAGTTCCTTGCATTCACATCCATACACTGTGCCCTAGCTCGGAAGAGAAGATCACCACCCAGGCTTCCATCATACCACCTTACATACATTGGGGCCTCTTTCTCTCTGTACCATTCCAAAGTCTTCTTTCGTTCCATCTCAGTCTTCCACTTACTTAGTCCCACACCTTTCACTGTTTTGTCTATCTCGCTTTTCCACCTTTTCACATCCCACTCTAACCCTTCTCTACTTCTGTTCATCACCTTCCATTCATACAACCATTCTCTCCCTTCACAAAATTTATGCACCCACCTAACGAGCATGCCACTCCTGTCTACCATGTTCAGACATTTCTTCTCCCATTTACTCCTCCTTACATTCCACAAATACACCTTCCGTGCAATTCTTGTATTCTCCATTCGTTCCAGTCTAACTTTATATCTCAAAGTTGCCTTTATCTGTCTCTCCCTGAACGTACTCCATCCCATGTCACCTCTCAAAGCTTCTACAGCTGCATACCTTGGTGCATTCAGTGCCATTCTTGCTACTCTATTCTGCCCTACTTCCAACTTGTCTATCTCCTTTTCACTCCATGCAATCACTTCCATACCATACATTACACTCGGAACAGCCACACTCTTCCATATCTCTCGCAACACGTCATATTTACTCGCTCTCATTCTTGCTGCACTCCCTAGTCTGCCAACCCACTGATTCACCATACTAATCTTTTCATTCTTAGCCTTCTCACATCCATTTGGGCTCATCCATATCCCTAGATACTTGTACTCACATACTTGCTGCAACTTTTTCACTCCAAGTCTCCATGTAACATCCCTCTCATCTTCTGATCTATTCACTATCATTACCTTACTTTTTTCACAACTAAAATTCACTCCAAAATCTCTTCCATACTCATCTACCACATCTAATAAGCTTTGTAGCTCCTCTGCAGACTCACTCATTAAGACTACATCATCTGCATATAACAACATGCATACCTTGTCCCTCCCGACACTCACTCCTGCATTCATTCTTCTCAACCTGACTGCTAGTTCTTCTGTGTACATACTAAACAAGATTGGTGACAGAATACATCCTTGCCTGACTCCTTTCTCACTCTTCACCCATTCTGTCTCTATATTCCCTAGTTTGTATCTAGCTTTGGTCCCAACATACATACTCATGACAATTTTGACTATTTTTTCACTCAGCCCAACCTTTTCTAAAACTCTGCAAAGCATTTCTCTATTTACCCTGTCGTAAGCTTTCTCTATATCTAGAAATCCTAAATACAGCTTGCCTCCCTCATTCTTTTTTCTTGCAATCATTTCATTCACGACAAATACATTATCTTCTGCTCTTCTGTCCACTCTGAAACCATTTTGCTCTTCACCCAGTACTCTTACTCTCTCAATCCATTTACACAATCTGTCATTCAACACAGCACAGAAGACTTTGCCTACTGTGTTCACAAGGGCAATTGGCCTATAATTCTTCAACTCATTCTTACTCTTGTATCCTCCCTTATGAATTAGTGTCACTCTACATTCATTCCACTTTCTCGGCACCTTTTCTTCTTCCCACACTTCGTTAAATAGCTCAGTCATTCTATCAATCATAACCTCACCACCATTCTTATAAAATTCATATGGGATATCATCTGGTCCTGCTGCCTTACTATTCCTCTGTCTTTTCACACATTTTTCAACCTCTTCTCTGCTGATCCTTTCATTCAACTCATTCGAATCCTTTCCTTCCAGTGTCAAGCACCCTTCTCTCACTTCCAATACCTCACCTACACCTATGTTTTCCCAAAACTCTTTTATTAACTCCCTGATTTCATTCTTGTCTGTAATACATTTGCCATTCACTTTCAAGCTTTCGACATTTTCACTGTCTGACATGCTTTCCCCTCTCATGAATCTGTACCACTCACGCCCTCCTTCCATTCCCTTCTCCCTCAAGGCTTGAATAGCATTCCTTTCACACTGCACTTTCGCATCTCTTATCTTTCGCTTCGTCAATCGTTGCTGCTTCATATACGTCATCCATACATTCTGGTATTCACCCTCAGCCTCTTCACTATCATGTCTCCTTTTCTTTAACACCCTACACTGTTTGTTTAACCTCTTACGTTCCCTTCTCGCATCCCTAATATCATCATTCCACCACGGCTTGTTCATTCTCTTTCTTCCAGTCATTCTTACAAACCCTATCTTACTAGCCCCAGCACTTCTCACATTTTCAGTCAATCTCTCATTCAGTTCATCAACACTCTCTGAGCTCCCCGTGCCCCACATTTTTTCACTCAGGCATACTTGAAAATTCTCCCAGTTAGCGTCCCTCAGCCTCCATTTCTTCTTCTGCACCTTCCTTTTCTTTTCATTCTTACCTCCCACCATACATTCCACCATAAGCATGTTGTGATCTGACACAATATCAATCATCCCGTCTTCATCTATCCACATCCGATTAACACTTTCACGCATCTTTCCATTCACTAACACAAAATCGATCGCAGACTCCTGATTCCTTGCACTCCAAGTCACACGTCCCTCTGCTAACGTCTCATTTAGATTTTCTAGATTCATCTCATCCATGAACTCTGCAAGCATCTCACCATTCCGATTCACTGGCTCACCAAGCATACCTACATGTGCATTCATATCCCCCATCACCATCACTCTTTCTTCAACATGTTCTCTTACAATCCTCTTTATAATCTTATACTTCATGCTGTTCTCCCTTCTTGCTCTTTCACCCTCAACTGTCATGTACACCACAATCATTATCATTCTTTCACTTCTACCCTGCTGATCGATGTGTTCTACTCTTACAGCTAACACATCCTGACTCATGGCACTGTTTCCTACATCTATCTCATCAACCTTAAAATCCCTTTCTTTCCTGTGAAGGAAGGCTACGCCTCCTCCCAGTGTTTCCTGTTTTTTACGTCCCTTTCCAATCATTACATACTCACTACTGTCCATTCTTAATTCATCCCTCAAGCGTGTTTCAGTCACTCCAACCACATCCAATTTCCATTCATTCAACTCCTTGCATGCATCCTCAAACTTTCCGATGCCCCATCCTCTCACATTCACACATCCAACCTTCATACAGTTCATCGCTTGGTGGGTGTCTTCTCTTCTTCCTTTACCATTCATTCTATACTGTTGAGGCTGCCGGTCCATCTCCTGTTCCAATCGCGTCTCAGTCACACCTAACCTAACCTCTGGTTTTCCGGCCTCCCATTCTCTCGTACTCACGCATCCATACCATACTGCACTCTCATTCTCATTGCTCTGTCACTCACTCACTACCTCCCATGTAGCCTGCCTAGTTTCCTGGAGCAGTTTGGATGCCCTCACCCACTCTGCCAGCCTGTCACCTAGCTTCCTGCTTCCTTCCATGTTTAGATGGACTAAGTCCTGGCTAAACATGTTACCATTCAACTCCTTGTCTAGATCCAGGAAACTCACACCTATGTCGTCCTCCTTCATCAGGTCTACCTTCATCCTCCCCAGCTCCCTGTGTACCTTCCTATTTACCTCTCTCCTGAACCTCTCATACCCCAGCGACTCTCTCGGCCTCCTCATGATCCCCACAACCGCCACTCTTAGATCCTTCCTGCCCTCTTTTATCTCCTTAACTCCTTCAATCAGGAGTTTTGCCGTCTTCTCTGGTCCTAACTCACCCAAGCTATTCCCTCCTCCTTGGATGACCAGCGTGCCTGACTCCATCTCTGCTATACTCTGCTTTGCCTCAGCTAGAATATCCTGGATGCCCTTCCCCCTGAGGCAGGCAACCTTACAGGATTCCTCCCCAGCAACTACAAGTCCTGCTGCCTGCCTTATCATGCTATCTCCTACCACTGCCACTGGTACTTTCCTTCTCCTCCTCACTCTCCTCACCTCAGTCACCCTCCTCTCTACATCTTCTACAGCAACCACTGGCCTCTCCTTAGCCTTCACTCCTTGCCCTTCCTTAGGCACCATCCTCTCTACATCCTCACCAGCAACCACTGGCCTCTCCTTAGCCTTCACTCCTTGCCCTTCCTTAATCCGCCCTGCATCCCCAACATCACCCTCAACAGAGACCTGCACCACTACCTCCCTCTCCTCCTCTGGCTTACCCATATTAGCCTTCCTCTTCATTTTCCTCACATCATCACACAGAATCTTCATCTCCTTCTTCACCTCTCTCATTTCTAACTCTAAAGCTGTACTCCGACTCTTTAGTTCACACACCTCGCACTCCAGGAGGGCTGGGGTGTGCACAACCTTCCTGCTATACAGGCAGTTAGGACATTCTAGGTACACTTCACTCCCCACACTCACATTCAAAATACTGTCACTCTTACCTTGACTCGTCCCGTCCATAGCTCCGGCCATTCTTAAAAACAATAAAAAGAACACACTCACTACAACACAGGATTACTCTAATCAACAAAGATAAATGAGTGCCCTGCAGGATTTTTTCAAATAGATGATAGAGGGAAGTCAACTAGGGACACGAGGAATGTCAATGTAAAGAAGAGTAATAGTGGCTTGAAAGTTTACTATACAAACTGCAGGAGTATAGTAAATAAAATAGATTATCTTAGAGGGTTGGTTAGTGTAGAAAATTTTGACATTATTGCTTTAACAGAAACATGGTTGGATATGTCTGGGAAGAT
This sequence comes from Metacarcinus magister, assembly GCA_029783475.1. Taxonomy (NCBI): domain Eukaryota; kingdom Metazoa; phylum Arthropoda; class Malacostraca; order Decapoda; family Cancridae; genus Metacarcinus; species Metacarcinus magister. Next base: position 2,344,064 of record JAPQNM010000001.1, on the reverse strand, counting down.
ATTTAGTCCAGAAGTAGAAATAGAAGGGTACAAGTTTTTTCATAAAGACAGAGTGGGCAGAAGAGGAGGAGGTGTTGCACTGTATGTTAGGAACACATTGCAATGCTATGTAAATAATGTTATTAGGATAGATGACAGGATAGAATCCATATGGGTAGATGTGATAGAAGCAAAGAGAAAAACTGTGTTGGGTGTGGTATATAGGCCTCCAAGCTTGAATAAGGAGGACTCTATTCCTATATGGCAGGAGATAAACAGGGCGTGTAAGCATGAACAGATATGTGTGTTAGGTGATTTTAATTTAAGGAACATTGATTGGGACCTAACGGTAGGTGATAATGATGCTGAGGATTTGTTAAAGTTAGTTCAGGATAATTTTCTAAACCAGATAATCAGGGAACCTACTAGAGGTGATAATATTCTAGATTTAATATTAACTAACCGAGATGATTTAGTTAAGGAAGCGGAAGTTGGGGGACAGTTAGGTAACAGCGATCATTGTGAAATTAGGTTTATATTAAAAGGGGAAAAAGAAGTTAGGAGTGTTAATAAGCATAGGATACCTGACTTTAGAAAGGCAAATTATGAGGGATTAAGAAGACACCTGGAAGGGATTAGCTGGAGTCCGTTGGAGGGGGAAGGTCAGGTCAGGTCAGGCTCAGAGGGGGAAGAAACAGGTGAAGGGAGATCAGATCAGGTTTTAGGGGAAGGGGGAGTTAGTGAGGTCAAAGCTGACGAAGCATATACATTTTTCCTTGATAATTTGATTGCAGGTCAGAAATTAAATATTCCATATAGGGCAATAAGGTCGAGTAGAAACGATCCTAAGTGGATGACTAACAAATTAAAGTATTTAATAGGGCTAAAAAGGAACGTATATAAAAAGATTAAGTCAGGACAGGTTATCTATAGAGAACAGTATATCGAATTATCTAGGTCAGTTAAAAAACTTACACGTTCAGCAAAAAAACAATACGAGATTAAGATAGCGAGTCAGGTTAAAGCTGACCCTAAGGGATTTTTTCAAGTCTATAGGACTAAAAGCAGGGAATCTGTAGGTCCGTTGAGATTAGGTGAGCATGAGATGGTAAATTCGGGGGAGGATATGTGTAAGGTTCTCAATGAATATTTCTTAAGTGTCTTTACCAGGGAAGATAAAAACATAGTTCCGGTTTGTGAGCAAATATTTAGGGGAGAGGAAAGTGAAAAGCTGGTAGATATTGAAGTAACTAAGGAATTGGTAGTAAGGGAGATAGATAGAATGAAGAAGTTTAAATCACCAGGTCCCGATGAGGTTTATCCCAGGGTAATTAAGGAATGTAAGGAGGTAGTTAGCCAGCCGTTAGTCAATATTTTCAGGAAATCAGTGGATTTAGGGGAGGTTCCTTCAAAGTGGAGGCAAGCAAATGTAGTTCCTATTTTTAAAAAGGGAAATAGAGCATTGATGTCTAATTACCGACCCGTCAGTCTAACTTCAATTGTAGGTAAATTACTAGAGTCTATTATTGCAAATAAGATCAGAGGGCATTTGGAAAAGTTTAGTTTAATAAATGATTCACAACATGGATTCAGTAAGGGTAGGTCATGTCTCACTAACTTATTAACTTTTTATAGGAATGTTTATGAGGCAGTTGATAAGGATGATAATTATGACATTATATATCTTGATTTCAGTAAAGCGTTTGATAAGGTTCCGCATGATAGACTATTAAGTAAGGTTAGAGCTCATGGGATTGATGGGAAAGTTCTTCGCTGGATTAGGTCATGGTTAAGCAATAGGCAGCAAAGGGTTACAATTAATGGTTCTAAGTCTAATTGGGGAGGAGTAACAAGTGGAGTGCCACAGGGATCTGTATTGGGGCCATTATTATTCATAATATACATTAACGACTTAGATAATGGGATTAGTAGTGTTATTAGTAAATTTGCTGACGATTCAAAGATAGGTAGGATTATTAGATCAGAGACTAATGTAGAGGACTTACAGGGGGACTTAGATAGGCTAAACGAGTGGGTGGTTAAGTGGCAGATGGATTTTAATATAGATAAGTGTAAAGTAATGAATATTGGAAGGGAAAACCCTCAAAACAGGTACAAAATAAACAGGATAATGCTCAATAGGTCAGAATGTGAGAGGGATTTGGGTATACAGGTAAGCTCAGACCTCCGTCCCAGAAAACAGTGTATTGAGGCTAGAAATAGGGCCAATAGGTTGTTAGGATTCATTACTAGGAGTGTTAAAAGTAGAAGTGCTGAGGTTATTTTGAAGTTGTATTTAGCGTTAGTCAGACCTCACCTAGACTATGCAGTACAGTTTTGGTCACCGTATTATAGAATGGATATAATTTTGTTAGAATCAGTGCAGAGAAGGATGACCAAAATGATAGAAGGGATTCGTAATTTCAGCTATGAAAGGAGACTAAAACACTTGAAATTGCACTCACTTGAGAGACGTAGAGTAAGGGGCGATCTGATTGAAGTATTCAAGTGGGTAAAGGGTTTTAATAAGGGGGATGTAGAAAAAGTTCTTACGATTAGTAGTCAGGATAGAACAAGAAACAACGGGTTCAAACTAGAAAAATGTAGATTTAATAAAGAAATAGGCAGAAATTGGTTCACAAATAGGGTGGTAGATGATTGGAACAGACTGAGTCAGCGGGTAGTTAGTGCACAGACAATAGGGAGTTTTAAGAGAAGACTAGACGACTTCATGGATAGGGATGAGAGGTGGGTGTAGGTAATAGGGGGGTTAAGTTAAACAGGAACTACCTAGTGCAGGCCTCAGGGCCTTTTGTAGCTTCCTTAATTTCTTATGTTCTTATGTTCTAACAACAAAACTTTGTAGGCCGTGTTGGGGGGGCCTTTGTTTACACGTCCTTTGTGAATCTTGATCTTGATCTTGATCTTGATGTCACAGGTGACAAGTAGGTTATGGAATGTTTTAGAGAAGATTGGGTTAAGTGAGAAGATAGTAAACATAGTTAGAAGTATGTATGTTGGTACGAGAGCTAAGTATAGATTAGGTAACCTTGAGACAGACTGGGTGAAGAACGAAAGAGGTGTTAGACAAGGATGTAGCCTCTCACCAACCCTTTTTAGTTTATATACTGAAGAGCTAGCTGCCAGGATAAGAAGAATGAATGTGGGAGTGAAAGTTGGAGAGGACAAGATATGCATGTTACTATATGCGGATGATGTGGTTGTTATGAGTGAGTCGGCAGAAGAACTACAAAGTGTTTTAGATGTGATAGGAGGGTATGGAAGAGACTTTGGAGTGAGCTTCAGTAGTGAGAAGAGTAAGATAATGGTAGTCAATGGGTTAGAGAATGAGTGTAATACCACCTGGATGTTAGATGAAAAGGAGTTGCAACAGACTAAAGAATACAAGTACTTAGGAGTGTGGATGAGTACAGATGGATGTGAGAGAGCAAAGAATGAAAAGATAAGTATGACGAATCAATGGGTGGGTCGCCTAGGGAGTGCAGCAAGAATGAGAGCATGCAAGTATGAGGTACTGAGGGAAGTGTGGAAGAGTGTGGCTGTCCCAAGTATCATGTATGGTATGGATGTAATGGCTTGGAATGAGAGTGAGATAGAAAAGTTAGAGGTGGGACAAAACAAGGTAGCTAGAATGGCTCTGAATGCACCTAGGTATGCAGCAGTAGACGCACTGAGAGGGGATATGGGGTGGAGCACTTTTAGGGAAAGGCAGATGAAAGCAACTCTGAGATATAAAGTGAGATTAGAGAGAATGAATGAAACAAGACTAGCAAGAAAGGTATACTTGTGGACTCTAGGAGATAGCAAATGGGGAAACAAATGTGGGAAAATGATAGACAAGAATAGTATGTTAGTTAGGAGGGTGCACAGACCTTTTGAGGATAGACAGAATGTTGTTGAATGGAGAATGACAGATAGAAACAGAGAGGGGGCAGAGTGGGATGAGAGAAAATGGAAAAGGGAGATAGATAGAGCAGTGAAAGCGGATGGACTTAGCGAGTGGAAGAATAGGATGGATAGAAAGGAAACTCTGAGGTGGTATAGGGAGAAAGAGGCCCCAAAGCATGAAGTTTGGTATGATGGTAGCCTAGGTGGTGACCTTCTGTTCAGAGTGAGAGCACAGTGTGTGGAAGTGAATGATAGGACCTATAGATGGTCAGAGGATAGGAGGAAAGAGTGTGAGATGTGTGACAGGGGTGTGGATGAAACTGTGGTGCATCTGATGTTAGAATGCAAGAGGTATGAGAGAGCACGTGCGGATATGATGAGAGTGTTTCTGAATGAATTAGGGCGTGAAATCAATGTGGTGGGTGGAAGGACTGGTTGTGAGTGGATGGTGCTGCTGTTGGGACTGAATGGTGTGGCAAATGGACGAATGATAGAGGCTGTGAAAGAATTCCTTGAAAAAGTGTGGAATGTTAGATTTAAGAAGTAATTCTGCTGAGTTGTTGTTGTTGTTGTTGTTGTTGTTGTTGTTGTTGTTTTTTGTTTTTTTTTCTGCTGTGTTTTTTTTTTGTTTTCTTTCACAGGTGCTGCCGATTCAAAGGCCTGGTTTTGGGGTAACCCAGACCTCCTGTGACATCAAGATCAAGATCAAGATCAATTGAAATTTCCTCCAAGTCGGGCCTTTATATCGGCAGCTCCTGTGAGGGGAATAAGGGGGGAAAAAAAAAAAGAGGAAAATACACAGAAAAAAAAGAAACTAAATAAATCAAAGATGCATACTCTAATTACATGCCCTAATCTCTCAATCTCGCATACCACATTTTCTCCAGGAACTCTTTCACCGCGTCAATCATCTGTTCACTCGTCTCCTCACACAGTCCTAGCAACAACGCCATCCATTCCCTTCCAGTTCTTTCAGTCACCTCATTCATTTCACGTCCCATTTCTGCCAGAATCACACGCATCATTTCCATTCTGTCACGGTCATACTTCTCGCATTCTAGTACTACATGCTCTACCGTCTCATCCTCTCCCATATCACACATCTGGCACACTTTGCTGCGGGACTCTGACCATCTGTAGTTCCTTGCATTCACATCCACACACTGTGCCCTAGCTCGGAAGAGAAGATCACCACCCAGGCTTCCATCATACCACCTTACATACATTGGGGCCTCTTTCTCTCTGTACCATTCCAAAGTCTTCTTTCGTTCCATCTCAGTCTTCCACTTACTTAGTCCCACACCTTTCACTGTTTTGTCTATCTCGCTTTTCCACCTTTTCACATCCCACTCTAACCCTTCTCTACTTCTGTTCATCACCTTCCATTCATACAACCATTCTCTCCCTTCACAAAATTTATGCACCCACCTAACGAGCATGCCACTCCTGTCTACCATGTTCAGACATTTCTTCTCCCATTTACTCCTCCTTACATTCCACAAATACACCTTCCGTGCAATTCTTGTATTCTCCATTCGTTCCAGCCTAACTTTATATCTCAAAGTTGCCTTTATCTGTCTCTCCCTGAACGTACTCCATCCCATGTCACCTCTCAAAGCTTCTACAGCTGCATACCTTGGTGCATTCAGTGCCATTCTTGCTACTCTATTCTGCCCTACTTCCAACTTGTCTATCTCCTTTTCACTCCATGCAATCACTTCCATACCATACATTACACTCGGAACAGCCACACTCTTCCATATCTCTCGCAACACGTCATATTTACTCGCTCTCATTCTTGCTGCACTCCCTAGTCTGCCAACCCACTGATTCACCATACTAATCTTTTCATTCTTAGCCTTCTCACATCCATTTGGGCTCATCCATATCCCTAGATACTTGTACTCACATACTTGCTGCAACTCTTTCACTCCAAGTCTCCATGTAACATCCCTCTCATCTTCTGATCTATTCACTATCATTACCTTACTTTTTTCACAACTAAAATTCACTCCAAAATCTCTTCCATACTCATCTACCACATCTAATAAGCTTTGTAGCTCCTCTGCAGACTCACTCATTAAGACTACATCATCTGCATATAACAACATGCATACCTTGTCCCTCCCGACACTCACTCCTGCATTCATTCTTCTCAACCTGACTGCTAGTTCTTCTGTGTACATACTAAACAAGATTGGTGACAGAATACATCCTTGCCTGACTCCTTTCTCACTCTTCACCCATTCTGTCTCTATATTCCCTAGTTTGTATCTAGCTTTGGTCCCAACATACATACTCATGACAATTTTGACTATTTTTTCACTTAGCCCAACCTTTTCTAAAACTCTGCAAAGCATTTCTCTATTTACCTTGTCGTAAGCTTTCTCTATATCTAGAAATCCTAAATACAGCTTGCCTCCCTCATTCTTTTTTCTTGCAATCATTTCATTCACGACAAATACATTATCTTCTGCTCTTCTGTCCACTCTGAAACCATTTTGCTCTTCACCCAGTACTCTTACTCTCTCAATCCATTTACACAATCTGTCATTCAACACAGCACAGAAGACTTTGCCTACTGTGTTCACAAGGGCAATTGGCCTATAATTCTTCAACTCATTCTTACTCTTGTATCCTCCCTTATGAATTAGTGTCACTCTACATTCATTCCACTTCTTCCCACACTTCGTTAAATAGCTCAGTCATTCTATCAATCATAACCTCACCACCATTCTTATAAAATTCATATGGGATATCATCTGGTCCTGCTGCCTTACCATTCCTCTGTCTTTTCACACATTTTTCAACCTCTTCCCTGCTGATCCTTTCATTCAACTCATTCGAATCCTTTCCTTCCAGTGTCAAGCACCCTTCTCTCACTTCCAATACCTCACCTACACCTATGTTTTCCCAAAACTCTTTTATTAACTCCCTGATTTCATTCTTGTCTGTAATACATTTGCCATTCACTTTCAAGCTTTCGACATTTTCACTGTCTGACATGCTTTCCCCTCTCATGAATCTGTACCACTCACGCCCTCCTTCCATTCCCTTCTCCCTCAAGGCTTGAATAGCATTCCTTTCACACTGCACTTTCGCATCTCTTATCTTTCGCTTCGTCAATCGTTGCTGCTTCATATACGTCATCCATACATTCTGGTATTCACCCTCAGCCTCTTCACTGTCATGTCTCTTTTTCTTTAACACCCTACACTGTTTGTTTAACCTCTTACGTTCCCTTCTCGCATCCCTAATATCATCATTCCACCACGGCTTGTTCATTCTCTTTCTTCCAGTCATTCTTACAAACCCTATCTTACTAGCCCCAGCACTTCTCACATTTTCAGTCAATCTCTCATTCAGTTCATCAACACTCTCTGAGCTCCCCGTGCCCCACATTTTTTCACTCAGGCATACTTGAAAATTCTCCCAGTTAGCGTCCCTCAGCCTCCATTTCTTCTTCTGCACCTTCCTTTTCTTTTCATTCTTACCTCCCACCATACATTCCACCATAAGCATGTTGTGATCTGACACAATATCAATCATCCCGTCTTCATCTATCCACATCCGATTAACACTTTCACGCATCTTTCCATTCACTAACACAAAATCGATCGCAGACTCCTGATTCCTTGCACTCCAAGTCACACGTCCCTCTGCTAACGTCTCATTTAGATTTTCTAGATTCATCTCATCCATGAACTCTGCAAGCATCTCACCATTCCGATTCACTGGCTCACCAAGCATACCTACATGTGCATTCATATCCCCCATCACCATCACTCTTTCTTCAACATGTTCTCTTACAATCCTCTTTATAATCTTATACTTCATGCTGTTCTCCCTTCTTGCTCTTTCACCCTCAACTGTCATGTACACCACAATCATTATCATTCTTTCACTTCTACCCTGCTGATCGATGTGTTCTACTCTTACAGCTAACACATCCTCACTCATGGCACTGTTTCCTACATCTATCTCATCAACCTTAAAATCCCTTTCTTTCCTGTGAAGGAAGGCTACGCCTCCTCCCAGTGTTTCCTGTTTTTTACGTCCCTTTCCAATCATTACATACTCACTACTGTCCATTCTTAATTCATCCCTCAAGCGTGTTTCAGTCACTCCAACCACATCCAATTTCCATTTATTCAACTCCTTGCATGCATCCTCAAACTTTCCGATGCCCCATCCTCTCACATTCACACATCCAACCTTCATACAGTTCATCGCTTGGTGGGTGTCTTCTCTTCTTCCTTTACCATTCATTCTATACTGTTGAGGCTGCCGGTCCATCTCCTGTTCCAATCGCGTCTCAGTCACACCTAACCTAACCTCTGGTTTTCCGGCCTTCCATTCTCTCGTACTCACGCATCCATACCATACTGCACTCTCATTCTCATTGCTCTGTCACTCACTCACTACCTCCCATGTAGCCTGCCTAGTTTCCTGGAGCACTTTGGATGCCCTCACCCACTCTGCCAGCCTGTCACCTAGCTTCCTGCTTCCTTCCATGTTTAGATGGACTAAGTCCTGGCTAAACATGTTACCATTCAACTCCTTGTCTAGATCCAGGAAACTCACACCTATGTCGTCCTCCTTCATCAGGTCTACCTTCATCCTCCCCAGCTCCCTGTGTACCTTCCTATTTACCTCTCTCCTGAACCTCTCATACCCCAGCGACTCTCTCGGCCTCCTCATGATCCCCACAACCGCCACTCTTAGATCCTTCCTGCCCTCTTTTATCTCCTTAACTCCTTCAATCAGGAGTTTTGCCGTCTTCTCTGGTCCTAACTCACCCAAGCTATTCCCTCCTCCTTGGATGACCAGCGTGCCTGACTTTTTGATCTTGATCTTGATCTTGATGTCACAGGTGACTTGAAATTTCCTCCAAGTCGGGCCTTTATATCGGCAGCTCCTGTGAGGGGAATAAGGGGGGAAAAAAAAGAGGAAAATACACAGAAAAAAAAGAAACTAAATAAATCAAAGATGCATACTCTAATTACATGCCCTAATCTCTCAATCTCGCATACCACATTTTCTCCAGGAACTCTTTCACCGCATCAATCATCCGTTCACTCGTCTCCTCACACAGTCCTAGCAACAACGCCATCCATTCCCTTCCAGTTCTTTCAGTCACCTCATTCATTTCACGTCCCATTTCTGCCGGAATCACACGCATCATTTCCATTCTGTCACGGTCATACTTCTCGCATTCTAGTACTACATGCTCTACCGTCTCATCCTCTCCCATATCACACATCTGGTACACTTTGCTGCGGGACTCTGACCATCTGTAGTTCCTTGCATTCACATCCATACACTGTGCCCTTAGCTAGCTCGGAAGAGAAGATCACCACCCAGGCTTCCATCATACCACCTTACATACATTGGGGCCTCTTTCTCTCTGTACCATTCCAAAGTCTTCTTTCGTTCCATCTCAGTCTTCCACTTACTTAGTCCCACACCTTTCACTGTTTTGTCTATCTCGCTTTTCCACCTTTTCACATCCCACTCTAACCCTTCTCTACTTCTGTTCATCACCTTCCATTCATACAACCATTCTCTCCCTTCACAAAATTTATGCACCCACCTAACGAGCATGCCACTCCTGTCTACCATGTTCAGACATTTCTTCTCCCATTTACTCCTCCTTACATTCCACAAATACACCTTCCGTGAAATTCTTGTATTCTCCATTCGTTCCAGCCTAACTTTATATCTCAAAGTTGCCTTTATCTGTCTCTCCCTGAATGTACTCCATCCCATGTCACCTCTCAAAGCTTCTACAGCTGCATACCTTGGTGCATTCAGTGCCATTCTTGCTACTCTATTCTGCCCTACTTCCAACTTGTCTATCTCCTTTTCACTCCATGCAATCACTTCCATACCATACATTACACTCGGAACAGCCACACTCTTCCATATCTCTCGCAACACGTCATATTTACTCGCTCTCATTCTTGCTGCACTCCCTAGTCTGCCAACCCACTGATTCACCATACTAATCTTTTCATTCTTAGCCTTCTCACATCCATTTGGGCTCATCCATATCCCTAGATACTTGTACTCACATACTTGCTGCAACTCTTTCACTCCAAGTCTCCATGTAACATCCCTCTCATCTTCTGATCTATTCACTATCATTACCTTACTTTTTTCACAACTAAAATTCACTCCAAAATCTCTTCCATACTCATCTACCACATCTAATAAGCTTTGTAGCTCCTCTGCAGACTCACTCATTAAGACTACATCATCTGCATATAACAACATGCATACCTTGTCCCTCCCAACACTCACTCCTGCATTCATTCTTCTCAACCTGACTGCTAGTTCCTCTGTGTACATACTAAATAAAATTGGTGACAGAATACATCCTTGCCTTAAGGCGGCTTCACACGGTGCAATAAGCGACTGGTTTTGCTAGTCGCTAGCATGATTTTTGGACTTGAACTTGGGTTGGGAGTCACCCCGCTAAAATTGCAAGTCGGATCGGGTTGACCAACCCAAGTATATATACTATTTAACAAGTAAAACCACTGAGGGAGTATTGGAACCCATGACGTCACGCGAGTAGCGACAGCGGACCGCTTGTGGGTGTTTTAGGCGTGTGTTATATAAGTGTTTTAGGTACCCTATTGTATTAATACAGTACTATATCAACTCCCAAGAACTTGTGTAGTGTTTGGGAAGGTTAGCAGTCTGATAAATAATAGATAAATAACGTTTATAGTAATTATAAGTGCATTATCTACCTCCTACTTCTTGTGTGGGATAGGGACGCTTGTCTCAATGGACATTTGTCCTTTTTCCTTCCTCTACGATATTATCAGAGGGCTGAAGAAGATCCTAACGAGAGGAGAATTTGTTTCTTCACATAATTTGTGAAAAAATTAGTTGCGATAAGGAAACAAAAGCTTATATTTACGTGTGACCAAAACATGGATCTTCTACACTATTTTCTTATTTTCAGGTGCATTTTTCCTGTTCATGGTACTATACTGTGATTAGTTTAAAGTTCTTTAAATGCTGTATACCCTTATGAAATAAAAGATGTATGTACAGTACACTAGCATTTTGAAAGAAACTTTTACGCTCCCATAATGGCCAGTTGATATAAAGATTGTCGGTAAGTACAATATTGCAGTTTGTGTTACTGTAAAATTGTGTTGTATTAAAGGGGATAACATCTGCACTGAATATGAGATAAACACTGGACACTAAGAAAATACAATACTGTATCAGTAATTAAAAAGGAAAACAAGAAAATTATCAGATGCCGGAGAAATAAGATGAGCCTAATGGTGAAATTTTTTAGATGAATAATAAGAGTATAATAATGAATTTTTCAAGAATAGGTTGTTGTAAAACAGGGGCTTCCTCATCTACTTATCTATCAATTTATGCAGTTGAAAGCAATTAATAATAAAACAAAGTTTTAAATATTGGTAGTGACAATTTGTTCATGCTGAAGTTTGGTTATAGCCTATAGCTTTAAAAGTTAGGCTATGCTCCAATGACAGAGATAAAGATATATACTGGTAAACGTTATTTACTTTATAATATTGGAAAGTTAGTATAGCACAGATAAGACAGTATAGACTACACAACTTTCATGATATCTGTGTTTTAACACTGATATTTTGTTTGTATATACAATCATATAATGGTAAATAACTCTAGCCTACACTTTTCCTTCGCCGTTTGGTCGCACTAATTCTTATTACTTTATACAACAATATATTTAATTTTATGCTAAACAGAATAAAAAAGTATTAAAGAATATCTCTTATATAGTAAATTACAAGTAACATACAGGATGAAAGCCGTAATATTCACATTTATCTCCTCTGGTAAACTATGCGTCAGCGACACCATCAAATATTGTGAAATAAATGTTGATTAACTCCTTATATGGGAACTTTAACATGACACTGTAAGGCAATAAACAATTTTCATCACATCTTTGTGCTTTCCTATAATATAGTAAATAACTTGCTAAACTGAGCATTTCCTTTCGCTGTAGTCGGATCCCTTGGTCGTATCAGTAATCATGACTTTATTTAATAAAAACACCATATGATATTAAGATTTATTGTGCTGAAAAGGATGAAAAGGGATTAAATATGCGTGTGATAGTGTAAGATACAATTAATATAAAGGGAGAAAGCCGTAATTCCCATAATATCATCCTCTGGTAGCTACCATATAGACAGATAGCAGCAGCTCTTGCGTGACGTCACACTTTTAAGAGACTTTGACTACGAGTTGGAGTTAGAGTATCCGGTGGTTTTACTTGTTGATATAGTAAATATACTTTGGACCAACCTGTCGGTCTTTTTCAGTCAATAGCTGAGTATAGTTCTGTTGGAAATTTTTAAATTGAGAAAAAACCTGTGACATCAAGAGCATTCCAGTCCATTACCACAACGACAAACACGGCAAGATCAGTCCGCAGTGTCCACGTGAGGAGTCTACTTGCTTGTGTAGAGAACATAGAGACTAAATAGAAAGAATGTGGGCCAAGGAAACAGAAATTTCCCTATTGGAACAAGTGAGGGAATGCAGATATCTCTAGGACCACAAGGAACAACTGTATGACAAGCACACCTTGCGGAAAGTTGCATTCCAAAAAATAGCAGACTCTTCACGAGCAGAGTACCCATCACTCCAGGATGTTACTGAAGGTGAGCGTTAATTTGTATTTTCCTCTATCATCTCTTAAGCATGTTGAATGCGAGACATTAAAATCCAGCATGCAGAAAACTTTTAAATGCGAGAATGGCACTGAATGCACCAAGGTATGCAGCTGTAGAAGCTTTGAGAGGTGACATGGGATGGAGTACGTTCAGGGAGAGACAGATAAAGGCAACTTTGAGATATAAAGTTAGGCTGGAACGAATGGAGAATACAAGAATTGCACGGAAGGTGTATTTGTGGAATGTAAGGAGGAGTAAATGGGAGAAGAAATGTCTGAACATGGTAGACAGGAGTGGCATGCTCGTTAGGTGGGTGCATAAATTTTGTGAAGGGAGAGAATGGTTGTATGAATGGAAGGTGATGAACAGAAGTAGAGAAGGGTTAGAATGGGATGTGAAAAGGTGGAAAAGCGAGATAGACAAAACAGTGAAAGGTGTGGGACTAAGTAAGTGGAAGACTGAGATGGAACGAAAGAAGACTTTGGAATGGTACAGAGAGAAAGAGGCCCCAATGTATGTAAGGTGGTATGATGGAAGCCTGGGTGGTGATCTTCTCTTCCGAGCTAGGGCACAGTGTATGGATGTGAATGCAAGGAACTACAGATGGTCAGAGTCCCGCAGCAAAGTGTGCCAGATGTGTGATATGGGAGAGGATGAGACGGTAGAGCATGTAGTACTAGAATGCGAGAAGTATGACCGTGACAGAATGGAAATGATGCGTGTGATTCTGGCAGAAATGGGACGTGAAATGAATGAGGTGACTGAAAGAACTGGAAGGGAATGGATGGCGTTGTTGCTAGGACTGTGTGAGGAGACGAGTGAACGGATGATTGACGCGGTGAAAGAGTTCCTGGAGAAAATGTGGTATGCGAGATTGAGAGATTAGGGCATGTAATTAGAGTATGCATCTTTGATTTATTTAGTTTCTTTTTTTTTCTGTGTATTTTCCTCTTTTTTTTTCCCCCCTTATTCCCCTCACAGGAGCTGCCGATATAAAGGCCCGACTTGGAGGAAATTTCAAGTCACCTGTGACATCAAGATCAAGATCAAGATCATGTAGCCTAGCACAGGCATTTTTCCTCCTAGGTATTTATAGCTAGGTATTTATAGGTATTAATAGTCTATGGTGAACACTGAAGGTACTCCTCCTTGATAACCAACGACGTGTTCACAACCGTTTTCTCTTCTTTTTCTTCTTTTCTTCCAAAATAAGGGCAAGAAGAGCAAAAGCTTCTTCATCAATAGAAGTATCCATCTTGTTTGTTTACAACTTTCGGCCTCTGGCTAGCCGCTAGCGTCTAGTTGGTTGATCCCGCTCGTGTGTAGGCTTTTGCTGAAAATTGACGCTACACCGGGCTGACTGAAAACTAGCGACTAGCAAAACCAGTCGCTTATTGCACCGTGTGAAGCCTTAAAGGTTGTCGAAGTCTAAAATGACATTGAAAAATTCACGCGAAACCTTATACTGTTCCTGACGTGGCCTACCTTTAAGCATTTCGTAGATCACATTACTCATTTGTCTAGCATAACATAACTATACTCAGCTATTGACTGAAAAAGACCGACAGTTGGTCAGCGGGGTGACTCCCAACCCAAGTCCAAGTCCAAAAATCATGC
>JAPQNM010000001.1:2297357-2324857 GCA_029783475.1 Metacarcinus magister | reverse complement strand
TCTCACTCCAAGTAAACATTTAACAAGTTGATTATACTGTTTCTCAATTGGTTTAACACTCTTCGAAAACCAAGACTCAGCACTGTATGTCAAAGATGATGTTACTGCAGCATCAAATACGTGTTTCTTAAACTTAAATGGCATATTAGAATTAGCTACACAAAAAATAGCAAATTTATTAACTGTGGCTTGATTTTTTGTTTCGTGTAACTTGATCGCATCCTTCGGTGACGCAGAGTCTGTAAACCAGGCGCCCAAATATAGATGTGTGAAGAATAGTATATGGTAAGCGACGGCATGACTTGTGGGATTTTGTCTTGTTCCTCAGCATTAATAACAAAATATTTAGACTTTTTAAGATTAATCTCCATGCCGTACTTGTAACAATAATCCATAACAACAGAGAGTTTTCGCAAGCATTTCCTTTTACTTGTTGCAACTATTACAGTGTCATCCATAAAAAGAACAGCATGTAACGTTCTTAGAAAACTATCCTCCCTTACAACTCCTTTTATCATCTGTATCATCTTATTAATGTATATAATAAATAACAGACAACTTGTTGGTGCTCCTTGACGGACACCTACAGACGCAATTATTACAGCAGACTTGAATACACTCTTGGTACAATTATACATTACTTTTATGACTTGCAACATTACTTGACCACAACCTCGTTCTTTCAGAATACTCAATAATTTTTCTCTTGAAATACGATCGTAAACTTTGCTGAAATCGATGAACAATACATATAGTTTTACCCTCTCTTTCTTTGCGTAATCACACAACATTCTTAGAGCAAAAATATGTTCTAAGCAACTTCTACCTTTTTGTCCACCTGCTTGGCACTCATCCACATAATACCATAACCTCAAACGATTCAATATCAGCATATCAAAAATCTTTGCTAACGTATCCATTATACTTATTCCACGATAATTATCACACAACACCCTTGAGCCTGATTTAAATAACACAAAGAACCTGTTGAAACACCAAGACACCGGGTAACAAGCATGGAGGAACACTAAATTAAATAACTTTAAGAAGAATGCTATTCAAGTTTCAGGTAGTACACTAACAAGTCCAGGACATATACCACTATAACTCTTATTCTTCTCAAATGATTTCATAACAAATTTCAATTCATCGCCGGTAAAAGGATTGTCTAAGAGAGGAACATACGGTGATTCTGATACATCAACTCCCTCCTCGCCGTTTTCATCATGAGAGTTTAGAAGAGCTTCGAAATGAGTCTTG
Source organism: Metacarcinus magister (assembly GCA_029783475.1). Classification (NCBI taxonomy): domain Eukaryota; kingdom Metazoa; phylum Arthropoda; class Malacostraca; order Decapoda; family Cancridae; genus Metacarcinus; species Metacarcinus magister. The sequence goes on along the minus strand of JAPQNM010000001.1, from coordinate 2,323,597 downwards.
AACTGCCTATCACTTGGTTGTGATTCTTCACTCTCATTAATGCTGCCCTTCCAATAAATCGCTTTCCAGATAGTTTTAGGGTAGTTGGATTGTAATATACGCTCGCATCTAGCTTGATTCACGTCCCATGTTACTGTCTCGACCCAATTCCTGTGAGACTGACTTGCCTTTTCCATAACAACTAGACATGCCTGCTCTACTGCTACATTAACCAAATCCGGATTAATAGTTTGTTATGTTCATTATATTTCCTGACGAGATTTCGTTCAAAATTGATGGTGGATTTACACCTTTAAGTAATTATTTAAACCTGTCCTTGTCAATATTTTTGTGGTTTACACTTTTTTGTAACTTAATTTCATTGGTAGATTTATAATGTTTGACCTAACATAGTTGCCTGTTGCAGAAGGTGACTTGAGTTCATAACACTCATGCCATTCACCGTATATAGGTGCGTGGTCAGACCTTATCATATCCTGACACACGCCAAAGTCCTTAATTAAATTTACACACTCAAGTTTCACTAAACACAAGTCCAGCTCAGATATCCACTCGTTTGCTCGTTTAAACGTGAAATTACCACCAAACTCTTCTCCATGATTAGTTAGATGGTTCACAATTGCCAAGTCATTATTTTCCCATATATTTAACAGATTCCTCCCGTTTCTGTTCACTGTGTGATCTACAATGCCTCGGTATTCTAATGGCTTATTTTCCTTATCCTTGAGGCAAGGAGTTCCCACTCTGGCATTGAAGTCGCCTAGGGCAAGCACATTATCAGTCTGTCTCGTATGAGCTGCTATATTATAGGGCACCCATATCAGCCATCTGGAAATAGGGTGAATCATCCGGTGGGATATAAACGCCACCAAGCTTGATATTAGAAAGGAAGGATAACACTACCCATATTTGACCCTCAGTTTCCATATCTATACTTTGAACATAAATATTTAGTTTATTCTTAATTAACATAACCACTCCACCTCTGCAATATCCAGCTTTAGACACATTACAATACACATTAAAACCAGGAACATTTAGGTTGAAATACTTCTTAGTTTCTAAAAGCCATACAATATCAAACTTTAGAATAAAATTCAACACATCTTGATCACTAAGCTTGTCTTTTAAACCACATATGTTCCAAGAACACAGACTCAGGCTCTTGGTAACATTTACCCTTTTACCAAAAAAACTTTGGGATAAACTTGTCAATAACCACACCGTCTCTAGTTACCACTCTGTTTTTCCAATCATATACATTATCTACCCCTACATTTTCCGCTTTTTCTCTCTCCTCTCTTGCACGCTTCCTTAGGCGGTCGTTCTCTTTCCATACAGCAGGGTGAATATTTTTTTTTATATAAACTTTTGAAAAAGGTCCATTGACACTTCAGATTCTTGGCACATCGTAAAATATCATCCCTTTCTTGCTGGTCATTCACAATCATAAGTATCGGCCTCTTCCGACGAGTGTCAGGTTTCCCAAGACGCTTCACTTCAAAAGTTGCTGGTTCAATTGCCCCTGGACACCCAGCAGCCACCAAAACACTCTTAGTTTTCTCTATGTCATCCTGACCTGCAGCATCTTCGTCTTCGCTTAGTCCGGTTATGACGAGGTTACGCCGTCGCTCTTTATTATCAATCACCTCCAGGAACAATTGCTGTTGGTGTATTATTTGATATGCTTCCCTGAGTCCATCAGATAATGCTTTCACTTCTTTCTTCACTTCCTTTATATCAGCCAATTCTTCCTTTATGCCTCGTATTTCATTCAGCAAAACTTCATTACTTGGTCCTTCTTCTTTGTCCGCAGCCAAAATTGTCGCCAGGGCTACCTTTAATTGTGCATTGGGCAATTTGTTGATCTCCGCTGCAGATAATCCTCGGACAACTTCGGCTGAAGTATAGTTTTATGACATGATCCTCCACTCAGTGCATAAAGAGACCACACAGTAGTTGGTGAGTGTACAGATGAGGATTCGGTACTCGAAGGCCAAGTCCAGAGGAGCAGCGTGAAAACGCGTCTGTCCTCCACCGAGGCCACTGAACAACACCCACACACACACACACACACACACAGCAGAGCAGAGAGAAGAGGGATGCCAAGTGGCAAAATTTGGAAAAAGAAAATAACTTATAACGTGATTTATGTGAATAATACCAGTGTCACCATCATACCACGCAAAGAGGCACGTGTGAGGCAGTAACGCAACACCGCGGGACATTTAAATTTTGCTCTGGTGAGGCTGGTTTTTAAATTTTGTGGAAAAAAATGTCTCCGTCTGACAGTTCAGACCCTTCCCCACACAGCACACACTGAGCGCAAAAAGTAATTTTTGTGTGTTTCAAAAACATTCGTCGAAAAATACACCCTTTAACACACACACACACATGCATGCGCACACGCACACACAGACACAGACACAATTGCATTAGTAAAACATTACCAAAAAACACATTATATTATACAGTCAATTGGTGATGCTATCTAGGCCTAAATAAGTTTTTTTTTAGGGCAGTTTATATATACAATTTATGTGTTGTCAATTTAGGATGAACTATTTTATATCAATTTGATGTCTTGCACACATCTAAACAGTATCATCCCCCCCCCCATCCCGAGACGGCTGCAGCAGAAATGTCTCCCAAAAAACTATCAAGTCCATATATTTTTGTTTCATTTATGTCACACTTTTGCATCATCATTCATGTAGGAAGAGGTCATCTTATTATGCATTGTCAATGACCATGAACCCATTCTAAGCCATGTCATTCATATTTCATTGTATAATTTTGTATATAAACTTTAACTGTAAATAAAATACCAGCCACCTACTACCAACATGAGCTGGTGTATCAGGCTATTCACACTACTGTTACGTCACCACACACTTGCAACATGACACATATCAACGGTCTTATACCACAAAGCCATTTTTACCTGTCTGTGCCATCCTGGAATGCTCATCACACACACACACACACACACACACACACACACACACACACACACACACACACACACACACACACACACACACACACACACACTTGAACAATGGTAACCAAGGAGTACTGATGCCATGAGTAACCTTGACATGGGCACACCAAGGCAGGCTTCACCACACTTGTGACCAGTAGCCAGGCCTGCCCACCAATCTGAATGTCATCTGTTGTTGTCTCACTTGAAGGTGAGAGTGAGACGAGCTTTGGCCAGCAGTTCCTCCACCTGTTCCCCCTTCCTGGCAATGAAGGTCTGTGCCTTGGTAGCCATCAGCATCCATTGGTCCCTCTGGTCATTAAACTTCTTCTCCAGCAGCACCAACACCAAGGCCGTGGCCCAGGCCGACTCTCCCTGCGAGGACAGAACAGTGTATGCACCCACTGGCTAGCCTCACCTAAAAATATAAGTGTAGTAAGTATATAGATAAACACACACTTACACACACCTTGGTAGGGTTGGTGGCACACAAGGCATCAAGAGGCACACCAGTGAGTTGTGCTACATCTTTCAGCTTCCACGACCCATCAAACTGTTGTAACCCCACCACACCCATCAGGCCGGAGGGAAGCTGCTTATCATGACTGTAAACATTATAGTAATGGAGCTATCACAGTGGCACCAGTTATCAAAATAGTAATGCATCATGATGGTAGAGTATTCGACAACCTTGTTTGCCTAACTACCTATATACCCACCGTGTACACGTCTCAAACGGATGTTGCCAAGACTGGCTAATTAGGTTCGGGGAGACTTTACTCTTCCCTTCCCCCCCTGAGCCTTGTCTTTTCATAGGAGAGAATACAGAGGAGGGGCTTCACAGACCCCTCACTCCGTGCCCTTGGTTTGTCTTTCATGATTCACAGGGAATATGGTACTGGTAAGCCTGATATTCTTCCCCACCCCCCACTCACCAACACATGCCTATTCATACTTATTTGTAGAAATATTGATATAATCTAACTACTAATTCAAACAAACTTCTACCACTGTAATATTTTTTTTCATCTTCATATAATCTATATTACAGACTTTCACACACCTGTATTATGTGATGCAATGAAGGCTTTCCATAGTGTCACCATTCATCATTTGGATTCATTCAACACACCAATACTCCCTCAGCACACTTGTGTTTTCCTGCCACATCACCACTCATTGTAAGGCCAACACTCACACCTCATATTGGACTTAGAATATTAATACTAACCCGGCAGTGGTGTGTTGCAAGTCGCCTGTTGGTTGTGTTGAATTAAAACCTGCTGGTGTTGCACTACCAAAGCTTGCCCTACTACTCTCAAAACTAAAAGATGGTGGTGTTGCACTGTCAGAGTATTCACAGACTGGACGCGTCTGAGGATGTCTGAAAACATAATGAAAACTGTTTCACGACCAAAAAGAAGATTAAGCGCCTGATAACATCTGAAAATATAATGAAAACAGCATTACACATACAATTCCACTCACAGTATTATAGTCAATCTACCAGTCAAAGATTTTGATCAAAACATTAACCCAAACAAATCTTTAATGTGACTCACAGTTTGACTTCACTGCAACACAACTCCATCAACAAACAGTGAAAAGCTAGTTAATGCAAAAAGAGTAAGTGCTAGACATCAAAGATCGTATAGCGCTATGCTAAGCTAAAAGGCAGACGGCAGAGCAAACAGATGATAATCAGATAAACTATATAAATGTTGGAGACTTTCTGTATATGTAAAACATGAATGAAGTGCACCCAGCCATTTGTACCCTACACACTACACAGTGTACACACCCAACACTCTTGTTCACTAGTGTTCTCTAGCAACACGACGCTGCCCTCAATGGGTACATCAAGTTAAGCTAATAATAATCTGTTTCATACTTCTTCATCTTGGTTAAACACCTCGCCACTCAAAAGAAAAGTGACATAGATGAGAAGAAATGTTACCACGAGTGGCGTTGTTATGGGCTAACCCCTTCGTCTACCCACGGATTTACTACTACGCCATCCCCAAGTTGAGAAAGCTACTCGCTGCCAGATACTCCGCAGTAAAGAGTCCACACACCAAGTGATCGTCAGTCATCACTTTCTACCTCCACCCATGGGTGCCCGAACCACTGCGGTGTTACCGCTGTCACCGCTTTGGTCACCATCAAGCCTCCTGTGAAAACGTCATCAAGTGTGGGATGTGCAGCGGATCCCATGAAACACAGTAGTGCCTGGTTAAATATAATGCAAAACAAGACATTGTCCCAACTGTAACCAGGGCCACCACGCCTGGAACAAGTCCTGCCCTGCCCGCCTTCGCCTCGTGGAACGGGGTCGTGAACAGCAAGCTGTCTGGGTTGTTAATTAGCAGAAAATCGCAACAATCCCAGCACCTCCCGGTCCTTTTGTGTGGGGTCAGCAGCTACCCACGGCTCCACCACCGGCCCAGCGCCCACAGATTTTCCACATCTACATCCCACCACCTCGGCCCCGCGCCAGCCACCAATCACAAGCCTTCCCTCCCGATGACTACCACGCAAAACTCATTCCACCCAGACGATTGGCCCACTTTCCACCACACCCTCCTCACCATGCATTACCTCTTCACCTCAACCAGTCTCCTGCACTTCACTAATACACACTACTACCAGCTGCCAGAGTCCTTCCAAGCCATTAAAAAAAAAATGGCAAAAGGTCTCTCCTTGACACTCGCCAGTGCTCTTGGCTTCCCCGTCTCCCTTGCCATCTTCAGCAAAGCTATACAGACCGTCATTGATAAGTACCTCGACAAGATGAGGACCTGATCCATGTCAAACATGTACCAGCTGCCCTCTCCATACCTGTACCTACACTTAACTCACGGGCTCTTAACTAGCCCGTGTCCTTCCCTATGAACGACAATAGAAAACAACAAAATGACAGGACACATCGTGGAGAGAGAGAGGTGGAGAGAGAGAGAGAGAGAGAGAGAGAGAGAGAGAGAGAGAGAGAGAGAGAGAGAGAGAGAGAGAGAGAGAGAGAGAGAGAGAGAGAGAGAGAGAGAGAGGAGAGGAGAGAGAGAGAGAGGAGAGAGAAAGAATGATACAGAAAAGACTATACAGAACAGTATGTATGTAAAGTACTTACCTGGCACAGCCCTTCATAAGACCCGTTGCCATAAAGTTACGTCCGAGTTGTTCAGGTGCAGGTGGTGCTGAAAAAATTGAAAAAAAGATACATTAGAAACACATTTTGGTATTCAGCACAACCCCAGTGTGTTGTAAATATGATGTAATCTACATCAATAGAAGCTTCATTCATCCCCATTAAGATGTCTCATACAACACAAGTGGTCAAGCGGCTTCAACACCCAGGCTTGTACCAAAACAGAGATCGTCATACAGCTCATCCTCATCCTCACATGCAGTGTCGTCTTCAGCAAACAATCTTTGGTATGAATCTGTATCTAATATGGGAAGGCAACGGTATTAATACAAAAAAAGCATACATCTTGTAATCTTTTGGAAAATATTCAATGTAAGACAGAGTACAATAGTTTCTCATTAACTTCTACGATGAATATTGATTTTTAGTGTTTCATGTGTTTTGAATGATTCTGATATTAATTTTCTAAAGAAAAAAGAAATATATATATATATATATATATTATAAGTGGTTTGAACGTTTCTAATATTCAAAATTAATATCAGAATATATATATATATATATATATATATATATATATATATATATATATATATATATATATATATATTAACTCAACAGGACCTGCACGCTGGTCCTGCAAATGATTATGCAACCTAACACCATTTTTAGTTAGTAATTACCAAGAAATAGCTTATTTCTTATTATTCATGTCTATGTTTTCCTATCACAAGCCAATCTTGGATTGACAATTTTAAAAAGCAGCATGACTTTAACAGTGTTGCATTGCTCATTATTACTTGAGGTTCAGTGTCTTGTACCATGAAACAATACCTGACAACTTGAAATTTGAAGAACTAACTGTTATTTACAATATTCTGGGTTTGACGCTGAAAGATCACTTGAAAATATATTCTTCTTAATTAATTATACCGGGTGCAAAAAAGGATATATCTTCTTTTCTTCTTTCTTAAATCTTATGAAAAGTTTACCCCTTAATTCACACACACACACACACACACACACACACACCCTCACATCCCTCCCCACACACACACACACACACCCTCACACCCCTCCCCCCCCCACACACACACTCTAAAACCAAATATCTTTCCCTGCCTCCCCTCAACTGAATTTTTTTCTAATGACTGCCTTTCTAATCCTTCCCCTCCTTCCTTCCTCCTCTTCACCCCATCCTATAAACATCAACATCTACCCCTCCTCCTTCTCCTTTTCTTCCTTGGTGGTTGCTTACTGTGTTCAGCGATGGTCTTCCCAGACTCCTGATCAACGCCCACCAGTGCCGTGCGTTGACACACAACACCGCTGGCCGTGCTCAATACCACCATATCCTCAGCTACATCTTCTGCAATGCAATTATAACAAGGATGAGTGTGATGGAAGAAATAGAAGGGCTTTTTTTTCTTCTTTTAATTTTTGTTTTTTCCTTATATGCTCACAGTACTGCAGAAAAAAGTGCTAGTGTTTCATAATGGCCTCACATACCCTCTTCATCGAGCTGCCATTGTTTGAGCTGGGCGCGTGCTGCCAGTCGGTGGAGTGACTTGGCTTCGTCGTGGACTAAAGTAAAATGGTGACCCTCCAACGTGTGCATGGAGGTCTTGGTGCCCTGCCGACCTCGCACAGTCACACTCTTGACCTGCCGGGGGATATGTGAGAATGTGTGACTCCAAGATGTGTGTGTGTGTGTGTGTGTGTGTGTGTGTGTGTGTGTGTGTGTGTGTGTGTGTGTGTGTGTGTGTGTGTGTGTGTGTGTGTGTGCTGGAAAGATATCAAGAGGCAGAGGTAAACAAGGAAAAAAGCAAGTCAAGAGAAACAGAAAATTTGAAAAGATAAGAGGATATGAAAGGAAGGAAAGGAGATAAAAAAAACAAAAAAAAAGGTTGAAAGGGATATGGAAATAAGAGGAACACAGGATATATGAATAACAGAGAAGAGGGACAACAGGGAGAAGAGATCAAATAAAGTAAGTGTGATGTACAGTAGGTATATAACAAGTGATGATAAGAGTGTGTGGGTATTGGTGTAGTGTTACCTGGGTGGTGTGTGGCAGCCTGGCATACAGGACGAGGTGCTGGCCCCCAAATATGACCGGAGGCACCTTTGGCACCAACGTCACCCTGCTTGTTGGCTCCACCTCACAGGCGATGGTGACGTCTTGTACATTCTCTTGCACCATTGAACTCACCAACCCCATCACCTGCAACACACAATCGTATTGTATTACTGGTGAATGATGAAATAGGAGCACACACACACACACACACACACACACACACACACACACACACACACACACACACACACACACACACACACACACACATACATACACACACACACACACACACACACACACACACAGTAAGAGATAATAATTGCAAAGAATGTATATCAACTGAAGGAAAAACTATACAAATATAGATACGGAGACAGGACCACATGAGTGTAGCTCGGGCCCTGTATACTACAACTAGGTAAACACACACACACACACACACACACACACACACACATACCTTCCGCTGCAGGTCACCTTGTTGTATCACCATTTCTGAGCGGCCCCGCCCAGCCCTGGCTGCCCCACGTACCAAGGCTGTGGACGCCCCGTGCCCCACCCCAACGGAGAAGAGCCGTGTTTCATGTGCATGGCGACCCACAAGCTGCAACACTTGGTCCACATTCCATACGCCTCCATCCGTGATAAGCAGAATCTGGGGACCATGGAAGAAGGTTTTAAAGTGAGTAAGACTTAAGAATGTTTGACGTACATACATACACACACACCACTGGAAAGGGGGAGGGGTCAAATTGATGTACTGTACCCCAGATTAATTCACTGCTTCTATATTACAACTAAAGCTGACTGCATGGTTCATGGTTGTCATTGTAGTCTATCATGCATGTATTTGCATTCTATTTAATTTCCAGAGAGATAGGTAATAAAAGGCATAACAAATCTTTGAGGCTGAAAACTATCCTCGTTGGTCACCTGTCTTGCATAGTCAGGGAAGGGAGCCTTGGAGTAAATGTACTGGAGGGGTTGCAGGATTTCTGTGCCTCCCATGTCTGCTTGCATATTGGCCTGGAGGTTGCAGGCAATGTTAAGGGTCTCCTCGGTGTATATCCGACTTCCTCTGCAACAGTCACAAGCAAATTGACATACATACACACTGGGCCGTTTCAAGACATTTGGGGGTCCCAAGCAAAATGAACACCAGCCGGGTCCCCCCACCCCCCAAAAAAAACACCCTATGCCTCACCAACCCCACCCAGCCCGTCCAAACCCTACAGGAAACACAGCATAGACACACTGTTTACGTTCACCCGCACTTTATATCAATAAAATATTGTTTACATGTTTAAGTAGGCCTACATGTTTACATTTACATTTTCACATTCACACATTCAAGTTGCATAGTAATTTTAAAATCCATCATAAATAAAAGTACAAACACACACACATAAAATTAAACTTTAAAGCCATCATGTGCAAAAATACCTAAATCTGTTTTTTGCGAGCCTTGGCTTCAGCAAAGGCAACCAAAATGCCCTCCATGTCCAAAGACCGGCGAACATCACGCTCAATTGTCATAAGTGGCAGTCCTGTGAGCCTCTCTTGGCCCATGGTGAACCTCATGTACGTTTTTATCAGCTTCAAAGCTTCAAAGCTCCTCTCACCTGAGGCCACTGACACAGGGAGAGTCAGAGGAGTATACGCAAGGCAATGCTTAAATTACTGTACAAATCCAGCAGCTTCTCACAGTATATGTAATTAAGCATGTCAAATGGGCAGGTGGCTACATGGTCTGGAAAAGTGTAGAGAGATGAATTGATCTCAAGTGCCAAGTCATCTGCATCAATGTCATGAAGGGATTGTTCCAATTTGTTGCATCGCTCATGAAGCTATCATTACCAGTCGTTGTCTGGGGCCCCAAGCCAGCTCGGGACCTCAGGCAATTGCTTGGTTTGCTTGTCCTGCTGCGACAGACCTGCACACACACACACACACACACACACACACACACACACACACATCAACTGAAGGAAAAACTCGACAAATATAGATACGAAGACAGGACACTGGCACTTACTCAGGAAACAGGAGTGAGAAAGTGTTCCCAAAGCTGACCACGTTGAACAGACATCCTTCCGGCAGACTCTTCAGGAACAGAAGTAGTGTTGCTCGTGCACTTAGTATGTTATCCCCTTGCATGCTTCCTGTAAGTCACCATACAAAGTTCAAACACCAACACATGAAACACACCCTTTTCTAAACATTTAGGTCATGCACTATAGCCAAAACTGGTCATAATAGTTTTACTGAAGACAAGAACCACTGAATTTCCATGCAGTACAACAGGCATCACCCTCCGTCCCTGCTGTGCTTTTTATAATGTTTCTTAAAGGCGTGTATACAAACGCTACACGCCTTTAAGAAACATTATAAAAAGCACATCTTATCACATTACTAAAAATATGTATGTATGTTTATGGATATGTATGTATATATAAATGTGTATGCATTTTTTTTCCAAACTATATCTATTATTCATTATGTGTTCATTTGCAATTGTATTCAAATGTATAAAAATAACTTAATTCACAAGAAAGAGCTTTGACATAATTTTTATTAACCAGCATTAAATGAAGATGTTTATTTATTTATTTATTTTTTTACTATGTATAAAACTATATTCATATTAGTCCTGTTTATATATTTTCAATAAATATAAAATAATGTTGCCCGAAAAGTTAATCTTTATATGGGCTGCCTTAATCAATAAACATGCCATTTCGTAATCACATTTGTAAATAAGCTATAATAAAATGTTTCAAATGTTTCAAATGTTTCCCTTGGTCCATTATCCTGTAACGGTACCTGAGCGATCTATAACGAAGATGATCTCGTTCCTGCTGGAGTAATTGTCAGCCGGGACCTCAGGGAAGAAGTTGAGCATAAGCATATCATCCTTCATTAGGCCAGTGGCAGCCCGGTCGCCAGTCTCCCGCAGAAGGTGAGGTTGGTATGCATTGTTGTAGTAGACCAGCATACTCCAGTCATGGTCACAATTGAACCCTCCATCCTGCTGTACCTGAAGTGTGCCACCAAAGTTATACACGCACATAAGGATAGGTATGTAGTCTTACCTCTTCTATAGTAATGCTCTATTGATTCACACAAGGTACACGCGTTACAAATTCACATGTAAAACCATATAAAACTATCCCTCTTTCTCCACACACACACACACACAGTTACCTCTGCAGACATGCTATCATCATTGAGGGTGACATTGAGGGCGTCAGTGTGTGAAATGACTCGTGCTATCTGGTGGCTGCCTCTCACTTCAGCCTTCACCTTGATGGAGTACGGCTGTGGCACGTGCACAATGCGTTCATCAAGGAAGGACCTGCCACCTGCTGCTGTTGGGGGAGGAGAATGTGCTAAGTCTTTGGTCTTGGGACTCGTAAGTTTTGATATAATTGTTTAGTGTGTTAAGTAGGTTTGATGAATATTTTGCATTTGGGATTACTAGAAATTAGGAGAAATCGCTGAAGAATGAAGTATATAGGTTGATGAGATTTGAGAGAGTGAATCCTGCCTTGCAACACTATTGAAGGAAGGATCCGCTATAAAACAGGGTGGAATGAAAGAATTCTGTTTATGACCACCAAATGGGGGAAAAAAATGCTATAGGTGAATTAAATGAAGAAGAAAAAACAAGTTGAAGGTAAAATAGTTACAACATTGCGGAAAAAAAAAAAAAATAGAAATAGAGAGCAGGGCAACGACTCACAAAGACCTACAAAATGGAGAGGATGAGATCGCTTCCGTGTCAGGTTGATCAGCGGGATGGTAGCGAGGGTTGAGAACTGTCGGCAACACGAAGCTGATACCACCGTCTGTCTGTACCTTAAGCTCCATCACCAGACGTAGGATCACCTCTGCCTCCGTCTCTGCAAAACAATTAGGGTTAGTAAATAAGTACTACATGGGATAATTAGATGCTAATGATCACCTTTCATTGTTTTGTCTGTGCAAGGTTATGGTGTCACGGTGTTACGTCTCTACGCACCGGCAGGAAGGTTAAGTTAGATTAGGTTGGGTTGAGTTAGGTTGGGTTGGGTTGGGTTTGGGTTACGTTAAGTTAAGTTAAGTTAAGTTAGGTTAGGTTAGGTTAGGTTAGGTTAGGTTAGGTTAGGTTAGGTTAGGTTAGGTTAGGTTAGGTTAGGTTAGGTTAGGTTAGGTTGAGTTGGGTTGGGTTGGGTTGGGTTGGGTTGGGTTGGGTTGGGTTGGATTGGGTTAGGTTAAGTCTCATGCCTCTACGTACCAGCAGGAAGGTTAGGTTAGGTTGGATTGAGTTAGGTTGGATTTGGGTTAGGTTAAGTTGGATTGGGTTGGGTTGGGTTAAGTTAGGTTAGGTTAAGTTGGATTGGGTTGGGCTGGGCTGGTTTGGTTTGGTTTGGGTTGGGTTGGGTTGGGTTGGGTTGGGTTGGGTTGGGTTGGGTTGGGTTGGGTTGAGTTGAGTTGAGTTGAGTTGGGTTGGGTTGGGTGGGTTGGGTTAGGTTAGGTTAAGTTGGGTTAGGTCACACGCCACTATGTACCAGCAGGAAGGCTAGGTTAGGTTACGTTAGGTTAAGTTGGGTTGGGTTGGGTTGGATTAGGTTAGGTCTGACGCCTCTACGCACCAGCAGGAAGGTTGCCCAGGTTAAGAGTGAGGATGTCGCTTGTGTCATGGTGTTTCCGAGCCATTACTGCTGTCTTCCCTGCAGCCACGGCCTCCTTGAACACCTGCTCGGCCTGATGGGAAAGTAAGGGAGTGGTTTGTGAATAGTTAAGAAAAAAACAGAAAAGAAGAAAGTAAATACAGTCTTAAAATTGAAAGAGACGACAATGGTTAAACTCATCGCAGAACATCTAATCTGATCTGATTTCGTTCTTCTAACACGAGAAGGAGATTATATAATGATGATCACATGCATATGAATAACAAAACAAAGCGCATCTAAAAGAATTCAAACCCTATTGGTGAAGCACTACAATACGTTACCTTTTTTTTCTCCATGCAGTGAGTGATAATGGTTCTGCCGTCTAGCCTCGCCTCGCAGTGATAAACAGCTGCACTCTCATCCACTGGGAACACTGCCTGCACCTGTAAAGGAAAGGACAGTCTCTGAAGCTTCAAACCACACTAGTCACCAATTACCAAGGTAAGAATCCTCACCTTCCTTCTCTCACACCAAACATAAATTCAACTCCTTTAAATTCTGCCAAGAAAATAATTTCCTTGTCCTCCCTTCCCACTTTAAGTTCTACCAGAGAAAATCAGTTCCCTTCCCCATCTCTCACTATGAATATATCTTTTGTTAATGCGATGGGGATGATAGGTGTGGGGAGTGACACATACATACAGACAGACAGACATAAGAGAGAAGGGAAGGGCAACTTACCTGCATTGCTTCGTTGGTTTTATTGCAATAGATCAGCTTAGAGGAGACCTGGGCCACGAAGCCTCGAATCAACACGTCTGTCGACACTGACTTTAGGTCCACCACTCTCCATTGGCCATGTGTACCTGAACACACACACACACACACACACACACAATAAAAAGAAATAATTAATGTAATGAACTTATGCATTTTTATTTATTCATTTATGTTTTTTTTAGCAGAGGTGCATTGCCAATGTGTGTGTGTGTGTGTGTGTGTTGGGTTGGCATGCACAAGCGAAACTTATTGGAATGGTCTTACCTGCACAGGCGCCCAGAAGTCCAAAGCGTGACAGGTGGAGGGGTAGGGTGGACACAGGCGCCATGGTGGTCCTGGGGAGAGGGTGCTATATTTAGAAATTTAAAGAGAGAGAGAGAGAGAGAGAGAGAGAGAGTGTTTCCGAATAGGAAAAAACAACTCTCTCTCTCTCTCTCTCTCTTATGTTTGCCCATATGCCACATAAGAGAGATAATGAGAGATAAATGAATGTCCTACTGGCTTTTTTCTAATAGACGGTAAGGGAAAACAACCGGAGACATGAGAAATGGCAATGTTAAGAAGAGGAATAGTGGCTTGAAAGTTTACTATACAAACTACAGGATTATTGTAAACAAAATAGACTTCCTTAGAGGGTTGACTAATGTAGAAAACTTAGATATTATTGCTTTAACAATAACATGGTTGGATATGTCAGGGAAGATATGTGGTCCAGAAGTAGAGATAGAGAGGCGTAAAAGTTTTTTTTCAAGGATAGGATAGGAAGAAAAGGAGGAGTTGCACTTTATGTTAGGGACACATTGCAATGTTGTGTAAATAATGTGATTAAAACAGATGGTCTTTTAGCTTAAATATGTGTCATATATTAAATAAATTAAGTTTTTTGATGCTAAAATATGACGTCACTTCGGAACGCGCTGTGATTGGTCGTGACGTCAGTATCAGCCTCCCTTAGCCACGGTTCAGCTGAAAAACATACGGGTTGTATTTACTTGTGCCTTTTTGTCCTTATAAACATGTCTCAGGCAAGCAGACGGGATTATAATTGCTTTGTGAAATTGTGCAAAAGCACCACAAAAGCAACACCAAGTAAACGATTTATAAGTGTGCCGAAAAATAAGAAAATAAGGAAGCAGTGGTGGATGTCTGCTCGTCGAGTCTTCCCAATGCTGGGTAACGACTGCTACTGCTGTGATGACCATTTTAACGTAAGTACTTAATGTACTAATATATCATATTATATAACTCCTCAAAATGATTTTGAAATGGTGTTGTGATATGCTGTGATTGCTTGTGCTGTTACAGGATGTAAGTGCTGATTAGTGTGATTGTTTTTATAGTTTCACTTACTTAGTTTCACTTAGTAAATTTCGTCAGTTAGTGACGCAGCTGAGCTGGAGCTCCACTGTGGCCAGGTGACACCCACTCCTCCATGGTCCACTCAACAAGGCGGTTGGAGTTCTGTCTGGGGTATCCTGGTGTAGGTGGCTGATCAGGTATTTTAGCCAACCACTTGTCCAAGTGTGTCTTGAAGGTGTCTGTAGCCACCCCTACCAAGTTTCGTAATGTGGTTGGGATGCAATTGAACACTCACATCCCGTCGTAGGTGAAACTGTGGTGTATGATGGACCTGATCCTTTGTGATGATCCCGGTGTGGTCCTCACGTAGCACAGCCTCCCTCGCCTAGGGTGTTGTGTGGCCACAATGCCAACATTTGGGACCTTTTGTTCCAGGATCTTCCAGACGTAGATGATGATGTATCTTTCCCTGCGTCTCTGGAGTGAGTACAGCCGCAGTTCCCCGAGTCTTTCCCAGTAGTTCAGATGTTGGACCCCTTGTATCTTGCTGGTAAATGTTCTCTGGGGGGCCTCAACCTCTGAGATCTCTGATAACTTCTGGGGAGACCAGAGCTGGCAGTTGTACTCCAGTCTCGGTAGGACGAGTGCCTTCCACAGGGTCAGCATACACCTCTCACTCCTTGTCTGGAAGGTCCTCAGGATCCAGCCTGCCAGTTGTCTTGCAGTTGCTGTTGCCTGCTTGATGTGGTAGGAGAATGTGGCATCCTGGCACATATGTACACCCAGGTCCTTCACTATATCCTGTGCTGTCAGTTCCCGCCCCTCACAATTGTAGCTCGTCTGCCTCTTGAGTCCTTTAAGGTTGCCATATCTCAGGAGCTCGAACTTGTCTGCATTTAGGGCCATGTTGTTGTTTCTTGCCCACCTTAATATTGTGTCCAGGTCTTCCTGTAGAAGGTGGGTATCCTCCACTGAGCTTATTTTCTTTGCTATCCTGGTATCGTCTGCAAATGTGGTGACTGTTGAGTGCTGAATGCCTCTGTCGATGTCACCTATCATTATGATGAGAGGAGGTGCCCAAGAACTGAGCCTTGAGCTACACCACTGATGACCCTGCTCTCCTCTGATAGGGTTCCCTGGATGTTAACCCTTTGTTTCCTGTTTGACAGGAAGCTGTGCAGCCATTTTCCGAGTTCTCCACTAATTCCCAGGGCCTTGATCTTGTGTAGGAGAATCCCGTGGTCAACCTTATCAAATGCTTTTGCAAAGTCGAGGTATATTACTTCGATGTTTTCCCCATCTTGAGTGTCGTGCAGGATTTTGTCGTAGTGTGCGAGCAACTGTGAGAGGCAGGAGCGACCCTTTCTAAAGCCGTGTTGCCCGTCATTTAGTGCCCTTGTGTCTTCTAAGTGTGCAACCATCTTTGATCTTATGATTCTTTCAGCGATCTTAATGATGTGTGAGGTTAACACTATTGGCCTGTAATTTTTTGGTGTGCCCCTGCTGCCCCCTTTGTGGATCGGTGTGACAGTGCCTTGTTTCAGGGCCTGAGGTACACGTCCAGTTTTTAGTGATTTTTCAGAATTTTTAAGGGAAGGGCAAGCTGATGTTTGCAGTTCTTCAACAGCTGGGTGTGGAAGCCATCCGGTCCTGCTGCAGCATTTGGGGAGATTTTGTCAATAGCAGCCACAATGTCTTCAGATGAGACTTCCACTTGAGAGAGCTGGTGTGGTCCTGCCTGTTGTTCACTAAAGAAAGTCCCGGGATCTGTGATTATCCTCTCTTCATCTGGCAGGCTGAAGACTCCTTCATACTGCGATTTGAGTAACTCCGCCATCTCTTTGGGGTCGTTGGTGAGATCTCCGTCGTGTTTTGTTAGTGGACCTATGTTTGGATTACTTTTGAGCTTCGTGTTTGCATATGCATAGAAAAATTTGCTATTCACCTGAATATTTGAGACTGCTTGTAGCTCTTCACGGTCTCTCTGATCTTTGTGTGACTGGAGCAGTTTACTTTCTATTTCTTCCAGTTGTTTCTGTAGTTTATCGATGGTGGGTGCATGACTTGTCCTTCTAAGCCTGGCGTTGGCCCTGGTCTTCTTCTTCATTTGGATGCGCCTGTCCCTGGGAATTGTTTTTTTTCGTCTCTTGTTTTGTGGCTTGGGTGGTACGGTGTTAATACAGATCTCGAGACACTGCTTCAAGAAGGCATCTAAGGTGTGATCCACACTGCTGTCTTGGAAGAGTGCTACCCAATCTGCTTCATGAAGGTCTGATCTGATTTTGTCCCAGTTTATGTGCTTGTGGTAGAAATTTAATTTGCTGAGAGAGGTGCAAGAAGCATCTGGGGCTGTGGGACTTAGGTGAGAGGCTGTGTGAGTTGATGCAAGGCTTGTGGTCCTGACTTTGATGAGATTGTGATCAGACATCTGTGTTTTTATGTTTTCATATGAATGCACTAAGTTGAAGTTGTTACTGATCAGCAAGTCCAGGGTATTAAGTCCTCTTGTTGGTTCTTCAATGAACTGCTTTAGATATACTGTGTTGATGATGTCCAACAGTTCCTCTGCTTGCTGCTTTTCATCCCTGGATCCACCTGTTATATGCATCGACGTCCATGTTATATGTTTAAATGCTGAAGTATATTAAGCCTGTGATTTCACAATTTCATACTTTCTGCACTTTTTGTACACAATGAGTTGACCTAACTTTGCAAGAACTTAGCAAGTGTGTCATGAGTGTTTCAAGAGATTCAAGTATCTTAATAAAGTGTATGAACATAATTTTAAAAATTTTGTTTCATGGCCACCGTAATATACTTGAAAAGTCTAAAGAACTGGCTAAACATGAAGATCTTAAAACTATGTACATATCTCGAGACTTGACTTATAAACAACTTGAAGTGTTAAGGGAGAGGCAGAGGCAGCGTGCAGAAGCACATGATTCCCAACAAGCAAATTTTCTTTAGGCACTACTTCTAAAAGATATACTACATATAAAATTCTTCACTGTGCTATTGCTAATGTTAATTGTCTGTTTAACAAAACACACTACATTAAGGATTTTCTTTTTAACAATAACATAGATATTTTTGCAGTAACAGAAACATGGCTCACCTCTACTATTCCTAATTCTTTTGTTAATATCTACAAATATGACTTGGTCAGAACTGATACTACAGGATCAGTTATGAAACATGGGGTGTGTTTGTATATAAAAGATGGTATTACCTTTGTATCTGTTGACATATCTTGTCCTAATGTACATGCTATTTTTCTTCCTGTCTTCGAGATTTATGTTGTGGTTGTCTACAGACCTCCTTCCTACACTGCAACAGATAATGCTAAACTTATAGACTTTATTATGGATTTTGGAAATGATAAGGAAGTAATATTCCTTGGTGACTTTAACCTTCCTACTATTAAGTGGGGAGCTGATGACATACTTGCTCATGTCCAGCCCAGTGATGCTCTATTCTTAATTGCTTCACCTCTCTTGGACTAACTCAGTGGATTAAGGAACCTACTTTCATACCATCAGGAAATATAGTGGACCTGGTATTGACCTCAGAGTTAGACCGCATTGGTTCAGTAGATGTTTTGTCCCCTTTTCCTCAGTGTCATCATTCTACAGTACTATTCCAGTATGTCTTCCAGTTCATCCCTTCTTCCCCCAATTATGCTGCTGAAGCTGATGAATTTCACATATTGAGAGCATGGCATAGAGGGAAATATGCCAAGATTAACCAATATCTTTCTTATGTGGATTGGGATTTTGAGTTAGCTCATCTATCTGTTAATGACATGTACTTAAAATTTTTGAATATTCTATCTCTACTTGTCAACATGTTTGTGCCTCCCAAGCATACTGTCTCCTCGCCTCCATGGCCTACCAAACCACCTTCATCCCTCATGAATGCTAAGAAAGTGGCTTGGTCATCATATAAAAACCAGAGAACGATGCATGGCAGACTCTCTCCCCAGGCTACTAATGCTCTTGCTCACTTTAACAATTTGAATTACCAATATAGAAACTATAGTATCACATCTCAGTCTCAATATGAATTATCCTTGATTGACTCCTTCAATACCAACCCTAAGCTACTCCATTCCTATGTTAGACACAAGAAAGTTGGTCAGCCCTCTGTAGGCCCTCTACTGACTATGGCAGGGGTAATGACTAATGATGCCAAAGTTATGGCTGACTTATTTGTTAAGGCTTTTGCCTCAGTGTATCAAAGTCAACATCTGTCAAACCCATCTGAACATCAGTCCTGTGACAGCTCTATCTCTAATATTGAATTTGATCTGTCCACAGTTAAGCATTATCTCTGACCACATTCATCCTCACTTACTTCAGTCTTGTGCCGATCAACTTGCTTATCCCCTATATGTCATATTTAAATCCTCTTTAACATCAGGGCATCTGCCTCATTTATGGAAAGTGTCTAATGTTGTTCCCATTTTTAAAAAGGGATCCAAAACAATTCCTCTTAACTATAGACCAATTAGCTTGACCTCTGTTTGTGTTAAAACTTTAGAAAGAATAGTGACTCATCAGCTTTACCAATACCTTGAAGATAATGGAATTATTTCTGACTCCCAGTTTGGTTTTAGACCTCATCGTTCAACAGAAGACCAACTGATATTGACATACCATGACATCACTTCTTGGATAGATAGAGGTTATACAGTTGATGTGGTATTTTTCGATTTCAGCAAGGCTTTTGATGTTGTTCACCATGATACTTTGATTTGTAAACTTTATGCGCTTGGGATTTCTGGATCTTTACTTGGTTGGTTAGAAGCTTTCCTCCAAAACAGACAAATGAGGGTTATAGTGTCTGGCACTGAGAGCTATGCTTGTCCTGTTCTAAGTGGTGTACCTCAGGGCTCAGTGTTAGGTCCTATCCTTTTCTTAATTTATATTAATCATGTGGTGCATGATTTATCTTGTGGTTATAAAATATTTGCGGACGATTTAAAGCTGTACTTATATGTTAACCATCAGCACATTTCCTCAGCATTTTGTGATATTGCCCGCTGGCTTCAGCGTAACATAAACTTGATTAGTAGTAGATCCGAATCTTGGGGACTCAAATTTAACATTGAAAAATGTGCTGTTCTCCGCTTCCAACGCTCCTATGTGGACTGGACTCTGCTTGGGCCGTACTCCTCTTACTATATTAACAATATTCCACTCAAGTTTGTGCAGTCTTATGTTGATCTTGGTATTATGGTTGATCTCTCCTTGAAATTTCACCAACACATATATAACATAACCAATAAAGCAGGTGGCCTAGCGACTAATCTGCTGAAGTCAACTGTTAATAGATCACCCAGATTTATGAAAGCTATCTATATTTCACACATCAGACCTTTACTTGATTATGCTTCTTGTGTGTGGTTCTCGGGTTATGTTGAAGACCTCAAACTTCTAGAGTCGGTTCAAAGGAGATGGACCAAGAATATTTCTGGCTTGGAGATTCTTTCCTATTCAGACCGACTGAAACACCTTGATTTATATTCTGTTCAGGGACGTCTAGTAAGGGCTGACCTAATCAAGTACTGGAAAATATTTCATGGTTTATCGGCTATTAATGTGTCTGATATCTTTGATCTGGCTCCAGTAGTTGGTACCAGGGGTCATTCCTTTAAGATATATCTTCCTCATAGCCGTTTGGATTGTAAAAAGAGATTCTTTAGTGTAAGATGTATCTCAAATTGGAATTCCTTGCCAGCTGACACTGTTGCAGCTGCCAGTCTATCTTCTTTTAAAAGGCTGTTGCATAATGCCATGGGCAATACCTTATATGATTATGTTGAGTAGGATACCTGTATACATTGTTATGGTTATAAACACCACTAAAGGTACATAACTTCCAGTTCTATTTGTCTTATTGTATATTAGATATTCATAATAATCTGTTGAACTGGCATACCTGTGGTTCTGGGCCCCCCTTTATTGTGTAGTATGTGTATGCTAGCTGGTCTAGTTTTGTCCGAGGGGAGCCAACCAGGTAAGAATGGCTATAAACCCTGAAAAAAGATTATGGAATATTCATTATAAATGTTAACTTTCAGCTTAAAGAAGATGCCGAAAACTACCTCTACATAAAGATGATGGGTGGGAAAACAAAACTCAAAGGTGTTGATCCACACAAGTTTGAATGTCAGGGAAGACAACAAACACAGAATGAGAACAGAATGGTTTCATCAAGAAAAAGAAAAATCCTAGAACTACTTGAAGACCAAAAAAATATCCAAGGTTAGTTGGTTCAATGGAATGAAGTGCATAGTTTCATACGTCTAATATCCAATAAAGCCACAAATATCATATGTAACTTTAAAAAGTTATCAACAGAATAATCTGCTATTGGTACGGCCTGTGCCTTATTATTTACCTGGTAAAGCATCTTTCAAGTTATGTTAGGTTTGGTTAGGTACGGTTCGGTTATATAAGCTTGTTACCCAAAAGTTAGGCGCGTGCCTTATCTATAACCAAGCACTATGAATACACAGCTTACGTTAAGTTATGGTTAGATTTGGTTATGTTAGGTTAGATAATGTTAGGTTTGGTTAGGTTAGGTTTGGTTCGGTTATATAAGCTTTTTATATTTCATTACCCAAAAGTTAGGCACATGCCGTATCTATAAGCGAGCACTTACAGGTACGGCTGCCATACTTATAAGCTGTGCCTATAAGTGCTTACAGATATGGCAGCCGTACCCCGTGGTCATCCCCTATTCGTACAGCATGCACCGGCATCACCCACCGTGTTTGCATTAAATTTGACATTTTCATCGTACGAAGAGTTTCAAAATCAATTAAGAAGTTATCAACAGAATAATCCACTATTCTTACGGTTTGTGCCTTATTATTTACCTGGTAAAGCATCTTTCAAGTTATGTTAGGTTTGGTTAGGTACTGGACCATTACTGTCAGTGTAAATGCTTCCATTGCAATGCATGTGATAATATTTGACCGGACTGTGAGCGGAGAGAAAGCAGAGTGTGACCGTCCCCTATAGTGTGAATCAATCCTAAGGCTTACTTTATACAATGTTTCTTCAGAATCAAGAAGAGAATGGTCTCCGAGCCGGATTCAGACACTAGTGGATCTACCATTATGCTTCCTAGATCTAATCTCCCATCACCACCAACCCTGAATGATTCCCCGCCTCTAAAGCATCAAAATGCCTTTAGAAGTCCAATGAGTGGGAAACAACTGAGTGCTGCTTCATCATCTCTTGAGTCTTCACAGCAAGACAGCGGTCACAACACGTCCAGCAGTACTTCTGAAGGTAACATATTACTATGGTTGTTTGTTAGCTTTTCATAAAACCTGAAACCACAAAATTATCTTGATTGTCATCGTGGTATTTTTTTGCCATTTTGTAGGAATAAATGGGAAGTTATCGGACAGATGTGAAACAGGTATAACAACTCCCTGTATACTAATAATTATTAAAGTTAGGAGGGCCACATGTCAGGTTATAGAATGCAAGGTAAGATGTCTGCATGCAAGAAGGAAGTGCTGAAATAGATAGGTAAAGGTCTGTTTAGTCTCCATAAATGTTTACTTGTATTTATATATACTAATATTTAAAAAAAAAATTCTGAAATTCTCATTTTATGTTGTAGGAATTAACACTATCTTACTAGAAGTAACAAGATATCTGCATGCAGTAGCAAGATGCCAAGCTACAATTGATGAACAAAATGGAATCCTGAAGGAAGTCTTGGCAACTGTTAAAAGTAATGGTCAGGGTCTAACATCAAGAACTGAAGAATTTGCTCCTATAAACAAGATTTTGCCTGTTGCAACTATGAGTGACTTCGATGAGCTAAACAAGAAAGTGGAATGTGAACAACAATTTGAAAAATTATTGGTAAGCTGATTAGTACACTTTGATTTGATGTTATATACTTAGTCATAAGTGATCACAAGTTCATAAGTGGTCACAGGTATATTTTTATGCTAAGCATATAACGTCACAAATGAGGTTATATACTTAGCATGAAAATATGGAATATTGCTACCCATAATTTCACTGGTAATTTTTTTTCTATAAACTCGTACGTGTCATATTTAAGAGTCTGAACAATACACGAATATTAAATAGGTATAATTGAGGTGGTTAATCATTATAAAGATAAATGTGAGTCCTGAACACGTTTCACTTGCCTTCTGAATACTGTACGTACTACGTAGAACAATATTAGCATTGTATCGTTTATTTTATTTTTTTTATCCGTCCCGACCCTTTGATATATCAAACAAAGTGGAGGAAAAGTTTGGTCATTATAGCTGAAAGTTCAAAGGTTTTATTATATACTATATTTATTATAGGTTGTCTGCATGCACATATCAAAATTTGGGTTGATTGATTGGAAGTTTGCTACACAAAATTAATTTCAAATGCACTACATAGACATACTGTACTAGTAATTTTGGTAAACCATGCAAATGCATGATTTACCAAAATTGCTATATACGGTAACATGGATTGTACATTGTAATTCAGTATCCGTCATATATACCGAACCTTGCAAAGCAGATACTGACTTGTTTGTTATATCAGACGAATGGTTGTTAGGTGTCACTAGGGTTGATATAGCCGAAATTCAGGTATAACGAGGTTCAGTACAGCAAGAGTTGACTACGTCTATACACTCTAGGTATGCATAAGACCACATGATATTAAAATATCAAGCTATGTGGGCAGTTTATATATATTATGGTAGTATCAGATAATACCTTTAATTTGATTTTCCCCCATCCATTTTCTTATCACTGTCCAACCTGTTTTGTGTTTCAGTACTACAGACTCCTGACCTATGGGGGCACCAACCTGAAAATGGCTGTGAAGTTCAATGTTGATGCATGTTTAACCAACCACATGCAAATGAAGTTCAATTGGGAAGGCCGTATGGGTTGGAAGACCAAAGCCAATGAAAACAAGACTGGCTTCAAAGCCACACATCTCTGCGCGTTGATCACACGTAAGTTACACGCGGTATTGTGGTCTTTTTCTTTTCTTTTCTTTTCTTTTCTTTCTTTCTTTCTTTCTTTCTTTCTTTCTTTCTTTCTTTCTTTCTTCTTTCTTTTCTTTCTTTCTTTCTTTCTTTCTTCTTCTTCTTCTTCTTCTTCTTCTTCTTCTAGTTCTTTTATTATTATTATTATTATTATTATTATTTTTTTTTTTTTTAATTATTATTATTATTTTTTTTTATTTATTTATTTATTTATTTATTTATTTATTTATTTATTTATTTAAATATCTTTTACCCATGGCGCCGGTAGGCTTCAGGGAGACCTTAGATGGTTGGCCTCCGCCCGTTAGTAGCGCGGGTTAGATTTTTTAAGTGACGCCTTGTTTCTTCTTATTGAGAGGCTCATGCTGCCAGCGGAAGCTCCTCGCGCATATAACATTGCAGTCCCGGCGAGGATGGTGTTATGGCAGCATGTGGGGGATCTTAGGCCACTCGGCGGTAGTAACGTAGAAAAGTGGCCAGCACGTGCCGAGGCTCGAACGCGGGACCCTGAGCTGGTATGCCCGACCGCTAGCCACTAAACAATATCCTTTAATTGATGATTTTTATAGTATATATTGAAGAAGTTTGAAACAGGATATGTCTTTCATTTCTTTATTCATGTATATTTTCACTGCCAGGATTATTCCCTTGATATAAGTATGTTTTTTAAAGAATGTAAAAAAAAATGAATGTGGCTTGACAATATTTGTACTTAAGTTACTCGTATTTGCTGTAGTTACACCTGACATTTCTCGAGGTACAACTGTTCTCATTTTACATTTCATAGATTGCATAGTTGTATTTGGAGATAATTCTAACCTGTCATGTATTCATATGCGTTTTCAACAGTTGCACATGACAAATTAAGAATAAGATACATCTTGCTTGACTTTACAGGGGTGCTGCTGGACAACAAACACTTTCAGGCCACTGAAGAAGAGGTTGCCAAGGGCTTGATGAAGTACTTCAGAAATGCAGCTGACAGATGTGGTTGACGTTCTCGTCGAATGTCCAAGGACCAGAATATCTCAAGTGAAGAAGCTTGTATTATCTTTAAAAATATTGATTATAAATCAATTTATATATGTAGTTTTTTCCATTCCTCTTGAATTTTTTTTATAAATAATTTTCTATATATAATGTAAAGATCTAAAATTCTACAAAATAAGGAATGCATTCTGAGGCTAAGAGTATATTTGAAACGGTTCCCCTTTAAGTGTAAGTAAAGCCGAGAAGTTGTCCTTGTGGGCTATTAATTAGTGCTTCATAACTGATAAGTTATTGAGAAAAAATAATTTTGTTTTGATTGTTCATGAGGTGTATTAATCCTTACCTAATCGTAGAAAAATATATTCTGTATTTTTTTTCAAGTATGAAGCACTAAAGTTCCACAGACAAAGTTGTCATAGCATTTAAGATTCTACATCAACAAAACGATGGAAGAAACAGCTGTTATATCCCAAAACTTTTTGTTAATTGTTTAGATTTCCCATTAAATTTTTCTCCACTATTTTAGTGTGAGAACCATCTTATAAATTAAAATTATTTTGAAAGAACATACCTTACCAGCAAGGTCCTATCTTGATATAAGCAATTTGATAAAATCTGATTTCAACTAATTCTTGTTAAGGAGATACCATATTTATAAATGATAATGGTATTTACTTAACATGAATGAATTATAATTATATTTTAGTTCTTAAATTGCTTATATCAAGATAGAACCATGTTGATAAAGTAAAGTCTCAAATAATTTTGGTTTATGAGATGGTTCTCAGACTAAAATTATAGGAAAAATATCGGTGAAAAATTTTAACTCACACTGAAAGGTAGAAGAGGGGGAGCATTGCACAGCATGGCCACAATACCAATCACAGTATTGGCCCAGTATAGAAAAATATTCCGGCCAGTGGATGGTGTTACTGAATTGGGATGAAATGGGAAAAATATTATGGCCCGTTATCAAGTACGCAGTCGGGCAGATATAGAAAATGAATCGGGCCGCTGCCTGCCACGGGGCATGTGGATAACTTTAATAAATCGGCCCGATACCGGCAGATGAACTTTACAGCGTAGGACCAATACAGGCAAATTCGGATTGCCGATGCTGGCCATCATCGGCCCATCGTTAAAATGTTTGCTGGGATAACTTGGTTGATTTTCGTTGGTTTACTTAATCAGGATGTAACTGTATATATCTTCTCTTATCAGAATGGCTAACTATGCAGATGAATTTGGTGACCCTGAACAACTGGCAGAGTG